>VZRZ01007319.1:1040519-1086915 GCA_013398175.1 Climacteris rufus | reverse complement strand
TGTTTGGCTTTTTTCCTTCCCCCTGCAGTGACACAGGTCCGGGATGTCTCCACCACTGTAGTAGAAATGATGTCTGCGGTACAGCGCTCGCTCCCTCTCCTCTCTCCAGCATGTAAATGGGTAATAGAAGCCAAATATGGAGCAGTTGGCTGCCTCTGCAACAGCTCAAGGATCCTACTTCATGCAAAAGGCGGGGGGGTGGGGGGGGAGAAGGGAGGAGGAGGAGGAGGAGGCAAGGCAACACTCTGGCAGGCGGCCAAGAGAGCCACACAGATTATTGCATACGCACGGCACCGCCGGGCCAAGGCGGCCCTTTAACCCTTTGCGGGCCGCCGCACGCTGCCCGGGGGCGGGGAGAGGGGCTGGGGGCTCGCCTCGACACTTACCTCCTCCTTCCCCGTGTAACACTTCAAAGGCCAGGCTGACTCTCCACGGTGCGATTAATCCCTGCGCACGCCCGTGTTCCAGAGAAGTCCCCGCTCCTGTAGCAGGCTGCGTCGCGGGGCTCTCAAATCACTTTGCAGGCGGAAAGAAATGAGATGGGGAGGGGAAAAAGGGGAAAAAAAAAAAAACAAACCCAAACCTATATTGTTTAAGGGGGAAGAAACAGACAGCTAGCGACGCGTGCTGTCCTTCAGAAATGGCAGGGAATGCTGGTTTAAAGGATGCATGAAAATTGGTTGCTCAGTCAAGGCTGGTCTGTCTCTAGAAGGGAGGAAATAAAACTGTGCTGGAAATCAGGGAATGCTCTGAAGCAGCCTCTGCGAGAGTCAGAAGAGGGTGATTTTATTTAAGATGCCATATTGCATTTTGCTGTGGAGAACTGTGAAGTGATTTGGAGCAAGAGCCTGCATCCCACTCCCTTTTTCTGAATTAGTTTTATTTATCCGGATCCTTGGCATATGGTTGAGTTGCTTTGTAGAAAGTACCTTCCACTTCATTCAGACCAAAGAGGCTCTGACTCATACCGCCGCTGAACTACAAGACAGGCAGGGCTGAACCACGCATGTTTGGGTACTAACTCCCTCTGGATTCCTCAGCACTGGTTTCATCAAAGATCCCTTTGCATCTCTCCCAGCTGTATGCAGACCACCGTGAGCCTCTCCTGAATTTCCCCCCCACGCCCCACCAACTGGCAACTTACACTTCCCTGGCACTCCAGTGTCAGCGTGTTACTCTCCTACTTCTCTCAACGCAGGTGTCTGCAAGTGCCATAAACTGCAGTGATGGGCAAGTAACAAGCACGGATGCAAAACAGAGACTGGAGAAAATATCCTCTTTCTGGACTGTCTCAGTCTGGCCTTCAAGTTAAAAAAAAAAAAAAAAAAAAAAACAAAAACAAAAAATCAACGCACCCACGANAAAATTAAAAAAAAAAAAAAAAAAAAAAAAAAAAAAGACAAAACATCAACTTACCAAGCTAGGTACAACTTAGAGAAATAAAACAGATTATGGAAGCAATGAATGGGATGCCTGCAGCCAAAGGACAGTGGGATGCTATGTTTGCATGCAACCTGACAGTGGTCCATAAGAAGCCATTCACTCTCTGCTTTGGCGTCAGGAAGAGAAGTAGAGCACAGAGAAGGCCTCTCCCCACCACAAGGACGTTGCAAAAAAATGTTGCATAAATACCAAAGGCTGTTACATGCCAGCTCCAAGGAGCTGGACACTGTGGGGTCACAGACCTCAGAAAGGCCTGGGATGTGCACTCCATGTAACATGGCCATCCAAGCAGGCTGTTTATTGCAGCTTGTACCAATTAGCCACGACAATAAGCTCTGAGGTACCGCGTTTCTAGCAGGTATCCCTCCTATTTGTCCATTATATATTAGCATTAGGTTTTAGCTAAAAATTAAATCTAGCATTAGAGTATAGATGCAAAGTACCCTAGGACTCAGCCTGCTGTTATGCAGATCAGCAAAGTAGTCCTTTCCCTAAAGGACTGTACTAGCTCACTGTAGTTGCTAAAGGACATAGTAGTAACATTGTAAGCTGCAGTGCTCTTGATTTAAAATTGATGCTGTAATATAGACTAGCTTTATGAAACATACCACGGCACCTCCTGCATCTTTAGTTTGGGTTCACTATGAAAACCAACATGATTTTCTGTCCTAGCAGTGGTCTGGAGACAGAAGCAGTAACAGGCCAAGATATCTGGACAAATGTGCTACTCAGTACTACGAGAGACTGAATCTACAGCAGCAAAGCAGACAGCAAAATTATATTCACTCAGCTAATGTAAGGTTCATTGATTTAATAAAAGGAACCAAGGGAAAGAGACAAAGACTGAAGATTACTGAAAATCAAGTGAAAGCCCTGGAGAAACTGAAAACCCATCATGAAGCTTCAATTCAGAGTATGAGGCATTCTGTCTGCCACCTTTTTTATTCCAGTAGTACAGAGTGTTACCTCAGGAGAAAGGAATCTTTCCTTCTCAAACGTTCACCTTGCCAAGAGGTGTGGCACAAGCAGAGAAAGAGAAGCCACATTCATGCTGAAGCAAGCTTTGGGCAACTTTCCCTTCTGCAGCAGACTCATGTAAGAGGCTTGTGTGTTCCTCCACTCCGTGGCTATGGTGTTTGCCTCAGGACCCTCATTTTTTGTCACACTCCAGTGCTCTAGGCTTTTACATCTTTGTCTGTGTTTCTGCTTCAGAATAGAAAATATAAGTCCATTGTAAGTCAAAGCAACAGTGCTTTCCTGAGCCAGCAGGCAGCCTTAACCCATGGCTCTGGGAAGTGCCACAACTGGCACCAGCCACGTCAGGTTCACAAGCCACTCTCACCTCCGTGTTGACTTGATCCATGCCGATTGCATGAGCAGACTAGGGGTGGGGGGCTCTGCCTCTATGAGCACGGCCTGCCACAGGGATCTACAACCGTGTCACAAGACTCCTTGTGCCTCTGCAGCTCCCCTGCTGAGGGCCTACACTGGGCCTCAATATATTCCCTCCACAAAGAATTCCACAAAATATGGAGGTGCTGATGAAGGCAGTGAGTGGGACACAAGAACCCACATGGACTCAAGGTTTTTATTTACTGTTGGTGATATGCTGAAACTCCCAGGAGAATATAGTACTGACCAAAAGATACTAAACGATTTGACATGCTAAGATGCACACTGTCTAGGAGAAACTGTGTTTCAATTCACTAGTTGGAATGTGCCATCTACACAGCATGTTTTATACAACTAATAGTACTTAGGAAAAATGGGAGAAAAAGACACTTAATAAAGTGGATTTTTTTTTTTTTTTTTGGTTAAACATTTACATTCCGGGAAATCCAGTGTTTGACAATGTATTGAGTGTGAAAAGTTATCTCACAATTATTGATCGTTACAACCCAAGTCTTCAATCTGTCATAAAATGACATTGTTGGTCTCATTACAGCCTCTAGTGGACAGTAGTAATCCACTCCACAGACCTGTCAAACCATTTGCTCAAATGACAACTGTTATCAAGGCAGAGGTTACTCTGAGAGAACATGAACACGCAGGTCGTTCTTATCCCCCAGCAGAAAGGACTTTTGAATACAATCAGAGGTTTGCTGTCATAAGGTGCCTTGCTTTACAACTGCAGGTATTAGCATTGGCTTGTAAATAAACAGAGAACTTCTGCTATTCATTTTAGCTTCTGACAGCTTTCATAAAAACTAAATTTATCTCAAATATTTTTATAACAGAAAATATTGGTTGCCATGTTTTTGGCTTAAGTAAGATGTTTTTATTCCAACTCAGAATCCACCGACTGTCCAATTCACCTCCTATCTATTTATAGCCCTCTCACATTCAGACAGTTTTTGCTAATGCAGTTATTTTTGTTATTATCTCAGACATATGCAGCTGATTTAAGGTATTTTAACAGCTTTAACAAATGAGAAGCTATAATTTGGGTTACAGTTGACTAAGGTGTACTTTCCTCAGGAAAGTTAAAAATGTACATGATCTGAACAGTAATGTGTTTGGACTGTATTCTTCGAATGCCATTTGTGTGAACGTAATAAAATATGACTAATGTCTTTATTTTTTGTATAGTCACATAGAAGTGAGTGTATCCCCTGTCAAAACAGAGATGTTGATGGTGTTCTCGAGAACTCTGTGATTGTTTTCAGATGCAAGGAAATTAGATTGGTAGACACAGAGAGCCAATACTGTCTCTTTAAAGCCACAAGTATCTCATGCAAATTAACATTTAGTGAAAGGAGAGCAAAGCATTCATGAAAACTAAGCAAGTATGTAGTACTACACTGTGAGTCAAAGAGAAAAATCTTACGGTCTAAAATGGTGGTGTTTTGCAAGTGAATTCAAAGGAAAGGCTGCCATTAAATTCTTTATTTTACCACACCGTGGCTAGGTAGGAGTTGTAGGGTGCTGAAGAAATCATTATTTGTCATGCCTTACAGTAGAGGTAATGGGATATTTTGGTAAAATAAATGTTTAACTTATCATTGTCTTGATTTTTTAAAAGAAGCAATCAAGTGCCTCTTCAAATAACAATAGCGTCAATGGCTTTAAAGTAACAATAGGTCCTTAGATGGAGATCTGAAATAAGATGTGCCTTTTTGTTATTGCTTTTTTAAAACAGGCAAAGCAATTCATTGGGGAATTAAGAAAACTGAGGACTCCTCTAAAGTCTTAAAATCGAGTCTGACAGTCTTTTGAATGAGTGGTCGGTCAGTTACAGGTCACTGCTCCGGAAGGAAGACCAGCTAATGTACCGGTGACCACACTAGGATGGACCACAGCCACAAGTAGTCCCATAAGCTGTTCCAACAGCGACCAGTGGAAAATAAAAGTGCTCAGCCCTTCTCTAGGGGCGCTTAACTGGTCTAGGTACCTATCAAGTAATAACTATTACGACCTGTTTGGTGCTTTATGGCTGATGCTCTCAAGCTGTCTGAGGTCTCCATCTGTGTGCCAGTCTCCATGTATCTCCCCTGACACTGCAGCTACCCCTGTGGCTGGTGTGAGCAGAAGGGCCAAGCACGAATGGAAACTAAACTCTGTCTTATTCCTAGAAGTGATCATTTAATCTAGGGATCAAAGTACACCAGCAGGGCACAGAGCAGGAGCTCTGCTCTGTAGAGCTCTCCTCTGTTTCCAGGGATGTCAAGGCAGTGCTGTTAATGAGGATTAACATTCAACTAACCTCAGAACTCGCCAGCCACTTTCTGGGCGAGGGCTCTCAGGTGCTAGCAGGGAGCAGCCAGAAGCCACAAGCCCTTGTAAGCGACACATGTTGTCCCATCCCTTTAAATCATACCTGATACAGAGACTTATCTGGGAGTTCACTTACCAGGGTTTTTCTGTCTGTCAAGGGCGTTATGGTCTAGACAGATTAGATTAGCATCTGCTCTGTAAACACTGAGAGTTGGGAAATAACTCTTGACCTCTCCTAAAACATCTTACCTGCATATAAGGCACTGTGGTTTCCAAAACGTGTTAGTCTCTCTGATCAATGCTATACTCATTTTGATAAGTGCAATGAGTTTTTAAGGCAGGAGGGGAATGGGCTAGAATGGACTGGTTACCTGTTTGAACGGACATAGGAATTGAAAACATGGATTTTTGACTCCTAAATCCTTTAATGGCCCCAGCTGAGCTGTTCTGGTCTATTGAACAAATCCTTCCCACTTCATGGATAACTGACCTACCAGACCTCCAGAGCCACTGTGCTCAATCCTACTGCCAAGTCTGCTCTTTTTGTTCACATGCTAAAAATCCTTATGTTTTGTTGAGAAAAGGCACAACCTATGAATAACAGCTATTTTCTACTCTCACTGTCTCTACCTTCTCACAAAATATGATACACGTGGGCCTTAACCCCAAAGCTGTCATGTAAATTCAGAAGTCTGGTTTACCTAATTCATCCAATATGGGTAAGTCTGGGCTCATGCCTTGGTTTCAAGACAGAAAGAAGTGCAAGCTGCTTTATGTTCAAGACCAATGTTATTTTGTATCTATATTTTCGTAAAAAATAATTTAATAACTAGTACAGTATTAACCAGAAAGACAGTGATTGTTCTGAAATACAGGCATCATTTACACAGAAAAGATCTGTATTTCTTTGTTTTCCGAAGGTATCATATAGCAAAAAACTGCAGTGACCTGATGCACAGGAATTAAGACCTTGAACAGTTCATAAACATCAAACAAAAATTTGAATGGGATAATTTTGGTATGAAATAATTGCTATATCCCCTTATATTTGACTCGTAGTTGGAGAATCATCAGGCAGAGATGGACAACAGGCATGACAGGGTATTGCTTGGAGGGTAGGAAGTCCTTAGCTTCAAGGCTTTGACCAACAACCTAGGTGAGTATGGTAAACATTTACCTTCAATTTATCCAATTACAAGCTGAGAAGATATTTTTCCAGTTTCTTCTGCGGGCTCACAGAACCCTAAAACTACATTTTAGTTTTAAAAACTACAGTTTAGTTTTAAAAAAAAAAGTCCTGGGAAAAGTGACAGGAGACCTGAGGTAGAGTATTACTTTAAATCAGACTTATTTCAGCTTGTGCAGACCATTTTATAACTAGATTGACATCACCTTGGCTTCTTACTGCACAGAGGCAGCATCTTTCCCTCAGAGATCTGCCAGATCCTCACGTTCTTTCTACTAATGACAGTAATGGTTCTCATATTGACTGAGATGTCATATCATGTCTCCCTCTTTCACCCTGCCCAGTTTTTCCACAGAAAAGCTCCCATTTATACCTTACTCTGCTTGATGTGTCCTTGGTCTGCTCTCATCTTATCCTCATATGATATTATCAATTTGCTTATATTTAAGGTAATGAAAGATACTTTTTCAAAGTAGAAGCCCTGAGACAAAGCAATTACAAGCAAAACACAATGCTGTGAAAGAAGTTTTATCAAAAGGAATTTACCTGGGAAACCAGGTAGACCAGAAACACCTCCAGCTGAAAGCCCATCTCTAGTCGTCTCCTAAAGAGTGTGGGTTTTTGCCTCAGGGTCTCTTCAAAAATCATAAAATTCAAACTCTTGTGAAGCGTAGGTTCTATCACATGGATAGATTTGCTCATGCATGGATTGTTTAGTCATGGGGTCAACTATAGCCAAGAGAGTGGAGTGGACACTTGGAGGCAGGAACATCTCACAACCAGCTGTTCCTACACAAGAGATGCCAGTTCTGAAACATCTCTCACTATAGATTTGTCACAGTTTATACTCTCATAGAACAATAGAATCATTAAGGTTGCAAAAGACCTTTAAGATCAAGTCCAAATTGTCAACCCAGCACCACCACCATGTTTACCACTAAACCATGTCCTCAGGTTCTGTAGCCACATGTTTTTTGAACACTTTTCAGGAATGGTGACTGTACCACTTCCTTGGCAGTCTGTTCCAATGCTTTTCCATTCTTTCTGTGAAAAACTTTTTTCCCAATATCTAACTCCAACCTCCCCTGGTGCAACTTGAGGCCATTTCTTCTTGTCCTGAGAGTCTTGCACATCTTCTTTGTGCAAGAGGACCTAAGAATAGCCACACAGTGGCTGTAGGACAACAGTGGTCTTAAGCAGGTGCTTAAGGAGACATGGCCATTATATACTACTTCCTCCACATACTCTCCAGCCTCCCACCATTTTCAGCTTAAGGGACTTCCTGAGCAGGATGTGGTTTCTGCCTATTTAGTGACTCTCAATGGATTTATCTCCCAAGACTTGTAGAGTCTTTTCCATCAGCATCTGTAAATTGTAGATATGTGTGCTATGTCACATTGCACAGGTCGAGTCCCTGCTGCAAGAAGAATCCCCCTCATCCTGCCTGCTTCATTCAGTGTTCCTAGCTCTTGCACTGAGACAGGGAATGTCCAGTCCCTGCTCATACTCTCAATGCTACACAGGTCTTCACGGCCATCTATCACATTCCCCCTTTCAAGCTGGAAAGCTTGCTACCAGAACCAGTCTATTAAAGACTTCACTGCTTCTGTTACAATTCTTACCTGGTTCTGAGTCCCGCTTGGTCTTAGTCTTGAGACATCTTCACTCCCTCTGTTCTTCTGCCTGTAGAAAAGTGATAGTAAGAATTGGCCTTTTATTCCTTGGAACAGTGGTGACACAGTGAAGTACAAGTATTATGTCTGTAAAAGCAATACAGAACACCCTCTTTTCCCAAGGCTTAGCCAAGGACTCAGAGAAGCAACCATTCCACATATCAAGGACAAGAGAAAACAGTATTAATGTAAACAAAAATAAACCCATGGTTCTATCTACATTTTTTTCATACTTCTTTAGTAACACAGACTGACTAAACCCCTTTTCATTTCATAAACTACCTCTGTCAACCAGTCCACACCAATGTAAAAAAATCAGAAGTGATGGGACATCTCCCACCAACCTCAGGAGATTATTTTACACACTTACACACATAGCAGGTCTGAAAAATTTGACATGCTACAAAAGTGGGATTGCCAGATGGTTTTCCTACCATTTAATCTGTCTCTCTCCTTTCAGTTATACACCTCATTTCTTAGGACACATATATTAAGTCATTTCTCTCCCTTACCTGGCCCATCCTCAGCTAGGTGTGTAAACTTGGTGTCTAATTTAAAGTGTACAAGTTGTCCCGTTGTCTTAATGGTTCTGAATCATACATTTAAAGTTAGCTTTGTGCTTGAGGGTTTGGCCTCATGAACATGCAATAGTGAGGCATTCAAGGGTGTGGATTTACAGGACACCAGCTACTCTGCAGTAACTGCACAGATGAACACCCTTTGCCTGCTGGTAAATGCAAAGCAGGTTAGCCTGGAGAGAGTCTCAGCCAAGATCACTTTTGCCCCCTACAATTGCTTTTCCTGCTATTCCCTGAATACTGCTCCTTTTGAAGTAAATGTGATAGTTGCATACAGAGGCACCACCACCTCCCTCATCTCCAAAGTGATCCCCCTCCAGACACAGCTCAAAGCATACTTTACCTAATACACCCCAAAATCTTGCAAACTGACATCGTATTTAGAGACCTTGTCTCCCTTGCTTCATTACAACTTCAGCCTTTTTTTTCATGTTTATATAATGGGATATATTCTTTGCAGAGTTTTCATCAGGTATCACATATATAAAGGTCCTCTATTTCTTGTGGACTTTCTGTTTCCCCCTGCTGGTTAAAAATGT
Organism: Climacteris rufus; assembly: GCA_013398175.1. NCBI lineage: Eukaryota > Metazoa > Chordata > Aves > Passeriformes > Climacteridae > Climacteris > Climacteris rufus. The sequence continues at coordinate 1,077,782 of VZRZ01007319.1, read as the reverse complement.
GTAGCAGGGGGGAGCAGGGAGGGTGGGAAAGGGCAAGCAACTCCTCCAACAATTCTCAGAGTCAAACCAGGTACCCAGTTTGGGAGAAGGGGGCAGAGAGGACAGACCTTGTGAGTACTGAATTCCAGTGGCTGCTGCCCCCAGAGGTATTTCTGAGAGCCTACAGGTATTACACAATGTATATATTTCATAGGGTCCCGAGCAGAGTTTATCAGCTGTACAGAAATTCCTGCATAGTTGATCATCTGGGCAAGCATCCCAGTGCCAGTGTTGTCTCTTGCTAGAGTCTCTTCAGAGTATCAGAGGTTCCCGGGAACATTCCCAGAAGCTTTTAGCTCAGCATGAGTAACTGCCAAGCTGAACAGTTTCTTCGAGTCCCTTGTAGCAATCATCCTGAAAATTGCAGAAGAGGAACTTGCACGCTCTACAACTGTCCCTAAAAGGCTCAACTTGTACAGGAGTCATTGTCTGGCCTCCAAAAACATTTATCTGAACCAAGACACATTTATCTCAACCTTGCACACGTTTAAGGTCTCTCCAATGAGATCACAAAAATCTGCATGTAGCTGGAAACGAAAGCCTTCTCGTGAAAGTTTTTCCTTTGACGATTTTCTAAAATATTTTTTTTTATTTTATATTCTAATAAACCCTCAGACCCCTAAATGAAGATCAGCACCCCTTTCCTGTTCAAACTTGATGCTCAAGTCAGTTATATGAGGCCAAGTTTCTTCCCCAGGCAGTTTACAGCACAGGCACACAGGTTATGCTGTCTGCAGTAAATGAGGCAGTGAAATACTCCATTATGTGACATATCTCTCAGAACAGTTACCTCCTGAGAAGAGACTGCAGTTTTAGGCCAGCTGATTTTTTCAGAAATGGCAAACAATCAGTGGGGCAAAAAGGTAGATTTCTCCAAAGGTGAAATAACAGTGTTTTCTTATGTCAACCTACAAAAACAATAATTTAATGAAAATAATATGAAAGAAAAAATTCCAACAACCACAAAATCCCTTTTTTTCTTGAAGAACCTGCTATTCCCTACTTATTTTGCTTTCTGAGGATTCACCTATCTTTTACATGTTCACATTTTTAATGCTTCTTATTAGCCAAAATGTTAAATGGGTGACTTAAGTTCCAGTATATTGCTTCCTCTGAATCTGCTACTCTTGTAGTAGCACTTTCCTTTAATAGCACATTGAATTCATATAGTATACAGTCACCAGTTCCTAGATTCCCTATAGTGCTCAAATCTTCAATGAACAGAAAGATGAGTGTGAAGAAGTTGCCTGCCTGAAATCCCTGTTATCTGGACAAGAGACCAAGAATTAGTTTTTAATTATTTCAAGACTTCAAACTCCAAATATCTGGCTGTATAATTAAAATCTGGATTGTTAAAATATACTGAAAATACATTTACCATTAAAATGTTTCACCTGTTAGTTATTCTACTTCAAACTCTTCAACTCTGCGGTATTACTATTTTGTTTTCTTTGATGTTTGTTCCTTTTAAGTCAACCCCAAAGAATTTCACTCTCACCCACCATAGTTATCAAGCTGTGGTTTGTTAGCATTGTAAGTATTTATGATACACAACTCTCTTCTGCTCTTCCCAGCATTTAGGAATTAATATGCTGTATGCATTGATTAATAGTCCTTCCTTTTTGCTATTCCTTTTAGGAGAGTTAGGAATGACCATCAGATTATCATCTCCATCACTTGGTAACACTGCTCCTGGTCTGTTGTATAACTCTTCTATAAGGATGGTTGGTATGTAAGTACTCTCCTTAATCTTCATCTTTTGTTTCAAGGATAAAACAAACAAAACAATAACAAAACCGCCTTTATTCTGCATGCTGGAAGCACATGCCATTAATATTAATTAATTTATTTATTTAAACTTGGTAAAAGCATTTGCTCTTAGGCTGGGAATGTGACTGCCAAGTTTCCTGCCTGCAATTTGTTACGGCTCAGTAGTAAACTCCTGAAAATAGGAATTTGAAATGGAAATAGTGACAGGCCTTTCAACTACACTATAATAAGCAGGGTGTTTTATCCTGCATACTGTATGTTGTTACACAATGGCAGCCTATCATAATGTGCACGGAAAACAAACAGGGTCTCTTTAGATCACTCTCCTGGCTAAAACTGGGCAGACAGAGGAAGCAAAACAGGCTGGAAAGACAAAAGACTAGAAGGTCAAGAACACCACACCCAGACCTAAGCCCTTCTGTTACACAGCAGAGCACAGGGATCTTGGAGAACTTGCACTTGAATAAATTGACTTTGATCAGCCTGCCATAAAAAAAGAGGTGTAATCTGCTATATTGCTAAAGGAGGTAAAGAAGGAAACTTGCCTATAACTCTAAAGCTGCAAATTAATGTACTCAGACCCACCCTGTTATGCAGAGCAAAGTTCCAAAAAGTATGTTTCTTGCAAATGTTTATCTGCCTATAACAGTATGTTACATGTAATGCTGCACATATAAAACACATGAACATTAAAGCTGATTTGCATAGTAGCTTTCAAGTGACAGTTGTAAAATGTAATTTTTTAGATTTGCTTGAGCATCCAGAGTAATCCTAACAAGTCAGCTGAGTTTCTCCAGATTTACACCTGTGTAAATGACAGCAGTACTGCATCTCTGTGAAAACAAAATACTACTATTGCTTTTTACAAGGTATTTGGCAACCAAGAAAACAACTGAATCATATGTGCAAAACAGAACAACAGAGTATCTGGAACTTGAACTGAGCACTTCTGCTTTGTAGCAAACATGTTTAAATGCCGTATATTGAACTGCCACATCATGTCTATTTTTACTAATTGAGTTTACTTGTGTTTGGGCACTGTACCAACTACTCAGCAAGTCCAGGAGATTAATGTAAAAGCCTGTCTGCATTTAGAAAGTATAGGCACTCTAGATTTACAGCTGCTTACTTTGAGGGTGGCTGACTGCTGATCCTGATGTCTTTGAGCAACAGATGGTTTTCTGAGCTGCACTGATAATGAAAACAATATAATTTGCCTCTTAACATTCAAATAAAGCAGAAAGGCAGAATAAAAGAAAAAGCAATATATTTACCTTCAACAAATAGCATACTTTAGTACACGGTGGGATGAGAGGAGGGGGAAGCACAATCAAAACTCAAGAAATAGTATTAGAACATGAGGAAAAACTTGCATAAAATAACCCATCCTGATCTGGACTGTGAAAGTATTGGCCCTTGTAATGTTAGAATTTATAGTTTTAATCTTCTTAAGAGCTGCATGGCTCTTCTCACATGCAGGGAAAACAGATTTGATGCTTGTGAGATTAAAACTACTGAGCTGAACTTTGCTTCTTATTGGCCAGAAGCATTTGGAAACCCAGTAAAGCATTCCATTAAAATCTTGGCATTTTAGTAACACAAAAGAAATAGGCTTCTCAAAATATGAGTCCAAAGGCAAAAGGACGCTTTGGGGGCGGTGGAGGAAAGATTGTGGAATTTGGATTTTAACAAAGTTTGCAATGACTTTAAAATAGATCAAAGGAAATGTGAGGTAGAGTGGAACAATAAGTGCTTGATGTAACTAGCGATGTGCAATTCTTTGTTATTTAAACATTATTACATTTGAAGTAATTTTTGCATGTTCTTTTAAACCTCATACTTTTGTGAGTCTACGAGTAGCTGGAAGAAGTACAACACGTGTCACTGACTGGCCGTGTGGTTTCAAACAGGTAACATGAGGCCTGATGGCTTAAAATTGTGTGGATCCACAATCACAGTTGAGATCAGCATGGGCTACTCATATTTTGGGCTTTAGATGATCAGCTTTACTATGAAAAAAAAGGGCTCCATTAAGGTTGGCTAGGCTACAATTGTAGGTGCACAGGAAGCTCATTGTGAACACATATAAGCACTTATAATCAGTATATGATTTGATTTGATCTATGAAGTCACAACTAATATTTCAGTAGAAAGAGTCACAATACTTGTGATGGTATGAGCTATGAGTTCAAAGCATGACTGAACAAGGGTTAGGTTCTTATCAGCAGTGGTAAAACCTTGTATGGTACCATTTGGGCAAATGAGATGAGAGCTGCCTAGTGCCAGCTGCACTGTCAAGAACCTTTGCTTGCCTTCACCAAGCTACAGGGAAGAGAAGCCTCATAAACTACAGCTTTTACTGTTCTCTGCAGGCAAACAAACAGACAGAAATAAAGACATATAATCAAGTTTAAAAGAAGTAAAGCTTCATAACCAGCCCTAAATACAAGAAGCCTCCTGCTAGTGTTCATTGAAGAGGTTTGGGGTTTAGTCACAAGGCAAACAGCATTAATTCCAATGTTCTATGAAATTACTTGTTCCTGTCTGTACTGACAAAGCCAACCATGAAAACTTGCCTGCGTAGGGTTATAGCTAAATCAGATCTTTTAGATACATTCTACTCACGGAGTCAGAAAGTATGTAGACTATCTCCTGGAAAACTTGTGGTTAAAATCCTGGGAAGCCTGTAGGGATGATCAGGTGACAATCAAATGCCTACAAACAAATTTTAGTCTGGATTTTACTCCACACAAAGAACCAGAGTGTTGAATCTGGATCACACAGCTAGTGTGAATCAGTCCTACACAAACTCATTCCACTGTAGATGACTGCACAGAATTCACTTATGCAATTCTACTTTCTGTCCTTTCAAAAGAAATTCCCCTTTACACAGCTGAACATTACTGTGTGCTCATAAATTGGCTGATAACGTGGCTGGTATGCTTTATTTTTTATGGCACTAACATATGAAGAGCTATCTACTGTAACAGATGCTCTTTGACAGTGCAAAATAACAGCACTCAGACTTAAACTGTAAATTATAAGCAATCCCTCTCTAACTACAAAAAGAATAACAGAATGGGGAGCCTTGTCAACTAAGATATTAGTAAATCAGATTGAGGAAGACTAATTATTCACTAAAGCTAAAGTAACTAAAATTTTATTCAGTTAACATTACTGTCATTAGAGTTCTCCTGTTCTTTGCCATAATTGGTAGATAGGAAAGAGAGTAATTATAAGCAACACACAGAAAAATCAGTTACATATTTTCTTGTTATGGAAAAGCTACAGCAAATGTTTATGTTCTTCCTTTTTATTAATTTTTATAAGTATAATAGATCCTATATAAATACTTACTACTGGTATGGGCCTGGCCACATCAACACAGTCCTTTCCCAAAAGATTTCATGATTATTTTTTTCCCCACCAAACCACAGGACTGTGAATTAAAAGTGACCTTGTTGGCCCAGTGGTGCAGCTGCCATGTATTTGATTACAAACTTACTGGTAGTAACACCAAGGAGGGGAGTTACAACATAAGCTGAAAATGAATTCAAGCATAGCTTTCTGTACACAATGTCCCTGGTAACCTGTCTGCAAAAAGCATTCAATGCACAAAGATGATTTTTTTTTAAACTTTAAAAAAAAGTGCATTCCTACTTTCTTCCCCATCTCTTATGAAATCCCAGCACCAAGTTCTCCAGAAGGATGTGCTCAGGGCAAACACTCTAGATTACAAGGTCTGTAGCTACATCTGGAATACTCATGACATCCCAAGTCTAAAACTTCTTCAGCAAAGACATGAAGAACTTGGAGGGAGCAGGAGTAAAGGGATTGGCACTGTGTTACATAGCACAGTGGTTCCTGACCCATAGTGGCAGCTTCTTGGGAATTCCTGAACATGATGGCAGGCATGGTGAGCACAAAGCTGGCCTTACTAAATGCATGCAACTGCCCATGACCACAGAGGAGTGAAATGAACTAGCAGTTCCTGATTTTCTTCAGCATGCACCAGGAGACATTTTTGTGTCACTCAGCTCAGGATAAGGCTTGCCAGGCCCGATTCTTATGGCTTTAGAAGAAACATGTATGGCCAAGAAGACTGGCAACTGTCTGTGGCAAGATGTAATACCCCTGCATTTCATGGGGCTCTGGGACAGGAGTCTCAAACTCTGCTGACTGACAAATGCAGCCTGGTTTCATCTCATGCATTTGCACTGCCCGCATCTCCTTTGATACCTGGAGCTTAGTACACATGGGTACCTTATCTAGGTCTTGACCACACGTTTTAAAGAAGCAGGACTGGTTGAATGGCTCTCCTCTGAGAGCCAAATTTGCCTTCTTTCTCCTTCACAATTAAATAGTGAAGCAGACACCAACCCCACCAGTTTTGCAGATGCCAGCTCACGGTACACCCAGAGGCACATTTTGGGTACTTAAAGAACTTCACAGCATTGAAAGACTTAGCTCAGGAAATTCAAAGGGTCAGGGCCTGCCCTCCACTGCCTACAAAAGGGTGTATGCACATACTAAGGAAGTAGGCTCCCTCTGTTGCACAGAGCTGGCTCCATGGCTCTTTCCCATCTCCCTCAAGATCCAAGGTATTTGTATGCAAGTTAGGAGAAAACCAGCAGATTAGTCAGCATGCAAGGGGACTTGGTGGTGTCAGTGAAGACTGCTTTACTTAACACAGCAAAAAGGCCTCCTAATGTGGGATCCAACCCAGCCACAGTTTGGGTGGTGGGAAAGCTCTCAGTCCCCACTTGTTACAGCTGACCACCCACATTTTAATGCACACAACAAAACCACTGTGCAAATATGCCACGATGGGCAGTTTGTGCCCATGATGCAAACTATACCCAAACAAGGAGAAGGGTCATAAAATAAGGATTAAAGTTCAATAAGGAAGCTGATAATGAAGACGCCTACTCAGACTATGCCCTATTCTAACCAACATTACGTTATCTTCTAATTTTAGAACAGCTGACAGTTTTTCCCAGACCAGAAGTTGACAAGAGGCTGAGCAACGCCAATGTCGTTAAATCTTTGTTTTCAGGCACAGTGTTGTCTCCACACTGCAAGAAGTTGTTTCAGCATGTGAAATTTTGCAGGAAGGCACACACTGTCGCTGGATGCCCATACAGGGAGCTGTGTAATATGTTGAAACCATCTGGCATTTTGTGGTTTTGCAGTATCAGTCAGACGCACTGTCTGGAAACACAGGGCTCAAACCCAGAGTCCTTGATTCAGGTCAGATACCTACAGATGCCTTCAGTCGTTCGGCCAGACTGGAAGCTGCAGAATAAAGCACTTAATTAGGTGGCTGAAGTTTATGACTGATTCTAAGGGCAGCTGAGCTAGAAGCCTATTATTGCTTAGGAAGTTTCAGTAAATGTAATTACTATGGCACGTTTCATATAATACACGGTCTTCCCGAAATGCTCCAAAACAGCATTTTACAGACACATCTTGTTGCTGTTATGCTTTGTACCTTCTGACTAAGGAATAGGCCAGATAATGTGAATCCCAATGTGAAGCTTACTGAAAACTACCACTAAAATTAATAGAGCATAGTTATGGAAGCATATTTGATATAGAATTGCCTTCTCTGGAGTGTGAACAACGCCACCGAAAGTAGGCTCTGGGTTACATTATTCCTGTGATCCAAATTTTTTTAACCAGCTGATGTCACTAGGGAGATTTGAAGTCTTTATAATTACCGCTCAAGGCCTAGAGGAAGGGGGGAGGAAAGACAATGAAATTATGTTTCATATGTTGATTTAGTGAGTAACCTGTAGTGGTCTGTTAACTTGTTTCATCTATCAGGATAAGCAAATTAATTCTGTATCCAGTCGGTTTTATGAGTGGCAGCTCAATTTGCTTTCCCAGTTAAGCAGAGAAGAAAGTGGCCTTTTGTCACAAACAATTGCTTCCTGCAATGCTGCAGAATAAGAAGTAAAATAGGCAAAGAGCTTTGGATACAGCTTCCAACATCCTACTAAGAAGTAGAATTTCTTTCTTTCATCTTCCCTCAGAGAAGGAATTCAGGTTATGCTCTGCACTAAATTAAAGTGTTCTGCTCAGTTATGTACATGTACAGCTTTGAAAACTGTTCCTGCTTCTAGGTCAAGGGCTCTCCCTGTGGCCGGGTGCCAGCTTTATCCCTGGACTCCCATAATCCCTTGAAATAAATCAACTTTCCATTGAAATCCTCTGCCAGTTCCACTTCAGACTAAAATGTGCTGTCTGTAGCATGATGCTCTTTTATACTTTTGTGGAAACAAAAAAAAATAAGAGAAACAATGTGGCCATTGTGTACTGGAAACAGTTCGACGTAACCCGCACTGTGTATATTAAAGTCTATCTTTGTATGTTGCACTAACCCAAGATTTCAACGTTTATTATTAGAACTAAGAAAAATACCTCTGACCAAAAGAATAATTCCACTGACTGAAAAGGATCCCAGCTTGTGTGCGTGTGTGTGTGCGTGTGTATCCCATTACTACTCTGCTCACGTGGACTGAAGTATGTGGATGCATTATACTACCTCCCTGGGCAGATGAAGCCCTCAAAGATTTTTTTTTCTCTTCCCTCCCTTTTCTTTTTTCTTTTCCCCCTAATATCAATTTTCTTCTCTGTGTGTTATAAATGAACCTGAATACATTCACACGTTCCTGTGGAAGACTAAAAGCTGTCACTTCATTTCAGGGAACCAGCCGGCTTTAAACTCAGCTGCAAGAAAGCCCAGATGCTACTACATCTCCAGGGGAAACTCATCTACTCAGAAACAGCAAAACTTCTGAACAATAATAACAAAATACAGCTTAAAGATGCTGATGCCGTTCTCCTGTCGGTGCTGAGGTCAGTACTTTGGAGAGTGGGTGCCAGTCAGAAATTGCAGCACTCAGAAGACTGACATTTCTGAAAAGCTCCGCTTCTCCCCAGATCTCTGTAACTTTAAATGGTCTGCCAGTTAAATCAGAACAGCCTGGTATAAAGCCTCCAATTTTCTGACAACCTTTATATTCTCTTGGCTCCTACAAGGCCCTAAAGCTGATCGTGTATAATCCTGAACTGAATGTAAAATAAATATGAAAACCTGTCATGATTTTAGAGTTTTCCAAAGGATATTTCACTAAATAAAAAGAGCTGCATTTTTGGCATACAAACGCTCCATATAAAAATCACAGTTAGTTCTTTAAAATAAAGTTACACAATGCAGTGCCAGACTCTGCCCTCTGAAGTTTCCCCTGAGTGCTGGGGAGCAGCTGGCTCCATCCCCATGAGCCAGCTGGCCCTGAAGGTCCTGTGCTCCTTTCCCCTGCACGATGGCTGTGTGAATCAGGGCTGTGACACCAGCCCGAGCCAGCCCAGCCCCTGAGGGTCCCTCCAGCACGACAGCCTAGGGGGAAGTATCCGGGTTTCCCCTGAGCTGGGACACAGCCCACAGTGTGGCCAGCTAAACCTAGCACTGCCAATTGCTTCCATGCTTGTGGTGCAAATACAGACTGAACAAATGGTGACCCAGAGCTCACCCAGCCTTCATGTCCTTGAAATATGTTGCCTAAGAAAATAACAATTGTTTGTGGAAAGCTCTTCCGCTAAGCCTGCATTATTTAGCTATCTGCATTAACTGTGTGCCAAGGCGTGGGCTATAAGCTGGAGTGTCCACAGCACTAGAGCACGGAAATGGGTTTAAATCATTGACAAACTAGAGCTGATTTCAGGCTCCACTGCCTTCACAGACCTCAAAAAGATCTGCAGGTCCAGGGTACAGCTACAAGGCCAGACAGAGATGCATAGGTCTAGCAAAGTAGGGCCCAAACACACCAACCTTGGCAATGGACACGAGATGCATTTTGAGTGAAGCTGTGACCAGACTAGCAAAGTGTCTATCTACCACCCTGCAGGAAATCTGAAAGACCCATCCTGCAAGTCCTGAGGTGGTAGCTCACTGCTAAAATCACAAGTTATGTTTGCACAGTACTGTTTGGATGGTAGGGAGGGAAGAAATGGAGGCAAGGCAAGGCAATTCAAAAGGGAAGATCTGTGTTGTCACTCACAAGGTTTCCAGGTTTGTCTGCAGAGCTCTTTCATCATGCAGGTTTTAAATGTTATGCACCTGTATCTCATAATCTCCTCCTGGAACAGGGTATAGGCAATTTCAGTGAATACAAAACCACAGTTAACTATACACCTAGAGGTTTAGTTTTAAATCAGACTAAGTGAAACTACCTGGTTTTCTCCTAGAAGCCCTCAGTGGACAGCTTCTTCACTTAGCTCCGCCACCTTCAGGCCTTCTTTTTAAGTGAGGAGTGCAGCTGAATCCAAAAATTCAAAGCAAAACTTAGCTGAAACCATTATGTTTCATCTGGTTACATGTCAAAACCTCAAACCTTGTGTACACAGGCCTCAAATTATAAACCCATCAGGCCCAACCCCAGAGCTGGACCCAGGTTTGCCTGGAGAGCCCACAAATCTTTTAGAGAAGCTGATACGAGTTTTGAGTTCATAATGACTTGAAACCCCAGAGTGGCTGGGAGACTTTTCCAAGGTCAAACAGTGAGTTAGAGGGGAAGCTAAGAAGAGAGCCACAGCCCTGGCCACTTCACACACTTTGCTACCAACAGAGATAGAAACTCACTCTGCTTGAACTTCACACTGCATAGCCTTTGCCAAACCACTCAAAATAACCACTTTTTTTGCCTGTTAATTGTTTTAATAAGTCACATGGCAATGAATGACTAAAAACTACATCATCCCTCTAAGGATTTAGCTGTGGAAAAAGCATCCATTTAGCTGCAGGGCAGTTATTACTGCATAGCTTTGATTTTGCTACACAAAGCACACCCTGTTTATGGAAATGCTTACACACTGCTCCGGGTGAAATCATCATCACTTACAGGTATACTCTGAAGCTAAAGGAATGAGCTCAGATCCACTCATCTAGACCCCAAATGAGCCCCATCCATTTATCTGAGTCTTCACAATACTCTCAGATGTTGCTTCATGTCCCTACGGACGTTTTTGAATGCCACCCAAATCTCTTCATGACAGTAGAACTTGACACAGACAATAACAATAACATGACAATAGAACTTCAAGGTGAGAAAAAAAAATTGCAATACCTGTCCCTCCTGCTGGCTCCACCATGGCACATATCTCACTGGGAGCACTGAGACAATTTCAAGTTCACAGCATGGCATAGTGCAGTAATCCCTTTGAATCTACACCATCACACAGTGGTCACTTATTTTCTGCTTCACATACATTCTACCAAAACTTTAAGACTTTTGGCAATAGAGCAAGCAACTGCTTTAGGATCAAGGCTTAATGCTGAAATACCATCAGGGCTGAGGATTGCTACATATTGCTTTCTCATAGTCCCTCCTGCTTGACACCTGGAGTGGCATTAAGAAGCTCTGGCACTGTATCCAGAGTTCTCTATGAATAATTGAACGTGCTTCTACAATATGGGAAAAAAAGAAGGGGGATCAGGGTTCAAGGATTGGGTCTGTTTAAGGTCTTGAAAACATTTTTGTGAGGTGAAGGGTCAGCATTTGAAAAGTAAGGTATGGCACACATACACACACAGTAAAAACCCCAGATTGCAATACATACCTTTTTCCAAGTCAGGTTAATTAGGAGTTTGGTGTGCTCCCAGCTAGTTTTGCTTGCAGGCAAATTTTTTTTTGAGCTCAGCAGCCAGGACTGTATCTATGGCTAAGCTTTCCCACCATATCATTCCAATATTAAAAGAATTTTTCTGGCTTCCTGTTAAACCATGCACTGATTACAAAATTCTTTTGCTTATTTAAGGCCAGATTCAATAAAAATTCTGTCCAGCTACTGCATCACGGAAGGCCACAAAAGCCCTGAAATATTTTGGTTTTGAAGCCTGTGTGGGCTTCCATGGTTTGGGTGCTGGGTAACTGTTCCAGTGAATGTGGTCCTCATAAAGCTTTTCAAGGTCCTGCTCCATATGGACCTAGTGATTTCTCTTTATTCTCTCCAGTGTGGATTACAATCCACTTCAGAGAATCTCTGATTTATGCCTCTAGCTACAAGCTAAATCCTAGAGGAACAGGTCCTTTTCATATCAGGTCACATCCACTGCAGAACACTGACAGAAAAATTAGAGTTTCTGAAAAGCAAGCACCACTTACAAAAATCTGCTATGTTTTGCATGCTTTATATGAATATAAGTGAATGGTAAAATCTAAAAGGAAATTCAATAAACTACTCATTATCTATATTCATATGACTAAGCTACATGTGGAACGTAGCTTTCATCCTCCATAAAAAATGTACAGATGTTCTATAGAAAACTGTACGAACAAACTTTAACCTCACGACTGCTATTATTTTGTAATAAAAGGCTTACAGCATAATGTGAGCTTTTTTTAGAATGTAAGTTCCATGTGAGTAGCGTGTTGTTAATTTAATATTAATGCAATGCACCAGGAAGAAGTCTGCACAGAATCTCAAAGACAGAGAATCACAGTGCTTCAGACAGGAGATTTGTGTCATGGATTTTATTTGTTTCAGCTCTCGGAACAAAATTCATTGACCAGGATTCCCATTGCCACAGGGCAGTGGATTCATCTACAGATGTTTTCACATGCCTTGGCATGAGGATTTTGCTGCAGCATTCCCACTACTGTTCCTGAGAATCATGTGGTTAAGTCACCTTGTGCTGCACAGAAAATTTACCTCTCTACTGTCAACTGCATATGAATGAGCTTCTTTTTTTGGGAACAGCAAAAGAAAAAAAGAATCCACTGAATAAACTTTTGAATTTCTTTTGCTGAACCATCCTTCAGGTAGCAGGTGTGAAGGCTTTCACTAAAGTTGCAGACTGCAAATTCGATGCCTGCTTTGCTTGCAACACAAACGAATTAAAGTGGGAGAACAGAACAGAAATCCAGTTTCACCCATAGTTTTCCTTTCTCAGTGCCTAAGCCCTCTCCTTTGCAGCATCTGTCATTCAGATTACATATCCTGTATTCCTCCGAGGAGTCAGTTCACTGTCTCATCTCCAAATGCATTGGTGAAGTAATTTATGGCTCCCATTATTATAATCGCTTAGCAGCTCCCAAGCACGTAAAAATAGCAACAATAATTTCTCCCACTTTTCCTTCCTTAGCACCCCATAGGAGAGAGAGCTTGATTAAATCTGTAGGGGTTACACATGCACTTGTGTGTTTCTATAACTTACAGAGGAAGTTTGACATTTTGGGAAAGCAATGATGTCTACCAGACATCTTTTTCAGTGCCGAAATTCCTCAGTCTAGATATAACTTCTGGGAAAGTCCTGTGTCCAGAAGCTTCCTTCTTTTTCTCTGCTTCTGTGAAATGCACTTGCGTGCTTTCATGATTGCAGAGTGCCCCAATCTCAGAAACAATGAAGGCCATTTCCTTGGAAGCCTTCCAGGATCAAATCTGAAAACATACCCAGGACTCCACGCAATGACACAGAACCTCCATGCATAGCAGGAAGGAAAAAAATGGGGAGATGTTTATGAACAAGAGATCCATGGCAATGTGTGCATGGTAAACTGACAGACTGCTCCCATTTGTTCCAGTTTTCCAAGCATGTGATTACAAATGCAGTTATCATTTTATGTGGACCATCACAGCTGCACTGCACCTATCAGAGCAAAGACAGCAGTCTGGTCCTTGTGAAATGGAGATGGAGCTTTCCTATTTCTGTGCATATTCTGTAGGCAAGTACCAAAGCCCAGAAGTTCACAGAGGTGCAACAAACGTCAAATAAAGACCCTCAGCACCTGGAAAAGTTATGAAAGGAAGAATTTCAAAGCACTCCTCTGCTTCTACAGTCATGATCTAGGTCTAAACTGCTAGGAAAAAGTATCCTGGTTTTTCTAAAGGCATAATTTAAAATCCATTTTGGTTAAACCAGTGTAGAAGACATGGGTATTCTCATATTTCAGTGCTAAACCATGTCTGTTTTGGTATAAGCTTAAATCTCTTTAGGAACTGACTTTCTATTTGTAAATAAGATGGTCTTAAGCTAGCACAGTCAATTTGGTTTACATGTGATTTTTAAGCAAAACTGATGCAGCAGTTTAACACAACTGATATCTTTGACTTGTCTGGTTCATTCTGGCCACTTGCTCTGCTGTGCAATGTCAGCTCCAGGTAGCCATTAAGATAATTAGGGGAATGCAGTAATTATGCTTGCAATAACAAATATGAAAACTTAGATAACATCTACAGAATAACAAGCACTCTAGCTCACCATGCAATCTCCTCAGCTCTCCGATAGTTTCACGTGTGTATGGAAGAAGCCTTGTCAGCTTCCAGAGCTGAGGAGTTTGGAAAAAGGAAAACAACTGCTCCTTGTGACTGCTCTGGCTCCACCTTAGGAGAAGGAACAGAATGCTTTCAAGGGGCTTCCACTGATATGCACAGTTTCCCCATACAGGTTAGCAGCATTTGCTGATCTACAGTATCAAATGTCAAGAGTGATCCAACAAAAAATTATGCACTACCATTTTTCACTGGCCAAAGTTACAAGGGCAGTCTCAGTACCATGTGCTACCCTGAAACGCCAGTAACAGGGATCAAGTTGCTGGCTGCCTCACAGCTGATGTTAGAGATTAATTTTTGTCAACCAGATTAGCAGAGGACAGCTAAAGTTTGGGTGGTAGCTTGTAGAATCTCACTCTTTGAAAGACTGATGAATGAATCTTAGGAGACCACATGTTAGCTGGAAGACTAGATGGAAGAGTCAGGTCAAAGGGGGAGATTGTAACCTCCATTTACTGAAGCCCAAAATACCCCATTTCCATGCCCATTTGCTCAAACCTCAAAAAACCGTGTTACGTTTCTTCTCCCAATTTAGCTTGAGTGCCTGGGATGTTTCGGCAGAGGCTGTGAAATAAAACACCTCATACAAGAGATATGACAAGGTGAGTGGTGTCAGCTGAGGTATATAAAGCAACATTAAGCTCCTTCTGTAATGTCAGATGAGTAGGCATCTGGCAGTGGCAAGGTACATTGCAGTACTTTGCATCCATGTCGGTGTCAGGCAATATTTCTGACACTGGTACTCACAGGCTGTCTTTTAGGTCTTCTGCTCAAGTCTTCCCTCATTCCTGGGAGGAACTGGGAGGAGAGAGAAGAGCAGGAGCTGAAGGCCGAGCATGCCTTCATGTTGCATTTCTGTGTCCCTGATCTGTTCTGTTACTCCAAAATGTTTTCTAAAACCACAGGCAACACAAAAGAAACGCTGGGTTAGCCTGCTTTGTACTGCTCCAACCACATTCCTTTTACAATCTGCTCCTTCAACAGAATGGCTGATTGCTTAGAGCAAAGTCCAACAAGCTGATACATCAGATATTTCCACCAGACTAACGAGACTTATCAGGGTGGGAAGGATTTTCCTCCTCCCTGCATCAATGATAATTTCTTCCTTTGAAATTAATTGGAAAAACATTTCGAGGAGAAGTATTTCCTGTGCAGTTGATGCTCCTATCTGCTATAACCTGTGTCCCCTTTGGGGTAGGCTGAAAACTCTTCTTTGCTGGCAGCCCTGTCACAGGCACCAGAACCAAACTACCACTTTGGCTCCAGTTTCCATCACACCTTGCACGGTCACACAGAGTGATGAAAGTGACAAGGACACCACCATTTTTCAGAGTTCCACCCCCACTTTTTAGGTGAGGAACACTGCCACATCCCCCAGAAAACTCCACATAGTCTATTAAAAGAAAACAATCATTATTAAAAACAATCCAGCGCCTTCTATGCTAGAAGTAACGACTCACAGGCAAACTATTAATCTATTAAAATTTTTCATTAAACAATTGCTCCCAGCTGAGGCTTACGAAAAGCTCTGCCAGGCCAAAATGTCAGCTCATTTATGGGATTTATTATTACAACTGTCAGGCCAGAAGGGTTTGCTGCAGCAGATCCATCAGGCATGCTCAGACAGGAGCTCCTGCCTTTGGGCCAGCTGCTTCACAAACAGGACCGGCAAATATCATATGTCAAGTTCTCAGTTCAGGTCCTGCCTCTTCCCCTTTGACCACCATGCATCAGCGGATCATTTTAGCTGTTTAGCAACCAGCCACGACCACCTCAGGTAGGGTAAGCATCAGTGTTGTCCTACTTTTAGAGCTGATAGAGGCCTTTGTCTCAGTTTTCCCTGCTTTTAAACCAGGACAGCATGGCTTCAAGGGCTCATGACTCAATCAGCAGGGGAAGGGCAAGCTGGAGGATGAAGTGTACTTCCCTCAAGGTGGTGCCTGCTCCCCATAGCCATGTGCTCTGGGAGAGGTGGCTGAGGGCATCTGTAAGCTGCAGGTCTGTGTTCAGGAGTCACAGGCTGATCCTGGTGCAAAGGGAGGATTGCACTTGGGTTTCATAATGGAGTTCATGGAAGTCAGTGAAAATTGAACTGCAGCCAAGGTGGAGAGCCATGAAGAACAGATGTCTTTACAGAGGATAAAACAAACAAACAAAAAAAATACTCAGTGTCTGAGTTAGAACTCTTGGCCCACGTTAAATCTGTAAAAAGCCCCAAAGTGCTCTGTTGTGGCTGTCCCAAACACTTAAATTCCACATGTATAAAGTAAAACACATTTGCATTGCTAATTTATTAAAGGACTTCTTGACCCAAAGTCAAATACTAGCGCAAGACTTCTGCAAGGAAAAGCTCTGATAAGCATGCTCTTTAACTCTGTGAACGTTCACTAATGCTCCTTTTAAAAGTACATATGCTTCTTCTCGTGTCTGATGCTAATTATCTTATCAGATAACAGGCAGCCCTGTGCTGAGTAGGTATGTAACATATTAGCCTTGGGGAGGGGATTTAAAAAAAAAAAAAAAAAGCCAGCCTTATCTTTCAAGTAGATTTGAAACTGTGTACGATCTTTCTGAGTCTGTGGAAACTTTCCTCTGCAGCGCAGAGCTTATATAAGGAAGACAATGAAGGGGAAAAAAAAATTTTAAATCCCAGACCCATACAGCTTTCAGACTGCAATTCTCCAGGCTGTTCCTCCCTGTGGAATTTTCTCCTCTATCAGTATTTTGGAATGACATACAGGTTAAACTGTTCATCTGGCAGGGAAAGCAGCTTTGGTAATTGCAGGTTTACATTACACTATAAACAACTGGATTAAAGTAAACAGATGAACTGTATAAATAAAATGTCACTGCTTAGCTCTCCTTTGTGACTTGTATTCTGATACCACTACTACTGCTTTTACTACGACTACTACTACTACTGTTAGGCTTCAGCTGACAGCTCAGCCTGAAACCCTTTATTCATCTTTATTACTACTTCAGCTGTTTTGAGAGCAAAAAGGCATGGAGGACTTATTGGCCAGAGGCTCTCTAACCTAGCAGGCCTGCCTGGGAAATCAATATGCCGCACTCAAGAGCACAAAGATGGATTGTGAAGCCGGCGCTGGCAAAGGAACGCGCGCTGCATCTGGAAGGACACGGAGACAGCCAGTTCTGCTCCGCCAGCAGCCTCCCAGACCGCGCATGTTTGCACACCAACTTCGTGGCACCCTTCCAAGACAATTTGTGAACCTTGGTTCACACCATTTTCAAAGTAGGTCATACGCAGTAATCTCAGCCGAGGAGAGATACCCTGTCAGCAGCAGTGGCTGCGAGGAGGGCGATAGCGGCGGCCAATGAGCGAGCTGGTGCAAGCGGGGAGCCGAGCGCCCGCACAGCGCTGGGGCCGGGGCCGCTGCAGCCGAGGCGCTCGCCCGGCTCCAAGAGCCGACAGGCGGGCTCACACAGCCCCCGCCTCCTCCTCCTCGGGCACCCACTGTTCTCCTGGACACAGCCACCAGCACGGCTTAAATATTAACCTGAATGGAAAATAGGCGGAGAAGAAATCTAACCTTTACGTAGCTGTGTTTTCCTGACAGCAGGAATCACAGCTAATTCTGAACCAGGGGATTTAAATTTACTACGAGCTTCGGATTACTGCTTCCCAGCGCGCTTCCCTCACCTGCCCCTGCTCTGACAGGCAAAACACAGCCCTGAAGGTAGCTGTGTTGACAGAGAGGATTCCTAAAGCACTTACAGTTTCCTGCGTTTTCCTGTATCCCTTGCTTGAGCTGTTTTAGGGGGCATGGAATTAAAAACGGGCACATTTAAAAATGGTGTCCAGGAAAATAAATGCAGAAACGTGCATACTCGCTTCCACACTATAACAATATAAAGACCATCAGAGAATGACCAGTTTAAAGCAACAGCACAGAACTTCCCGGGCACGGGAAGTGCTGGGAACGTGTTGCCTTTAAACTCAGCTTGCACACCATCAGAGATGACTTGATGCTAGAAAGCTACAGGATTGCCTGAAGAGTGCCACTGCGTTATGTAACTATTTCATTTTTTTTTAAACGGGTTAATTTTTAAACAGGCTCAATTTAACCTTGTTCCTGGTCAATAGTTACACGAATCTGAATGAAAACGTGCTCTCTGGAGAAATCCACTCCAATAAAACAGGCATGCATCATTTTTAGCACTGAAATCGACACTGAAACAGCAGAGCTGGGCAAGCGTTGCTTTTTTTGAATCTGGCAAATAAGAGAACTGACTTTCCTCCATTTAAAAAGCTGAACTTTTTTTCTTCTTTTCTTTCTTTCCCTGTGATGTGTCAGACTAGAAATCTTAAACAGAAAGGAGCGAGAGATTTCTGAAGTTACCACATTCTGTGCAAAGAGGGAGGGGAGATGGCACCTTGAAGACTAGCAGAAAAGCTTATCTCCTGTCCAAGAAGGAGTGCACAGAATGACTGCTTCACTGGCAGTGACCTACCTGATCAATAGCTTGTCCAGGGAGTTGTAAGACACACAGAAACATGCAATGATGTGCTACTGTTATCAGCTAAAAGGGTGCTGTAATGACTTTCGATGCAAATATGCAGAAAAATCCATAAATCTAAGAAGGGTTATCACTCAGTACATCATCAAGGGAACAATTTATTCTCTAACACGGGATGTGATACTTTCCTGCCAAAATTGCATTGCTTGTTCGTTATCACTCAGCTTTGGAAAAAAAGTAACCAACAAGAATCCCTTCTGCTGCTGCCTCCGGAAAAGAAAATGCCTTTTAAGAAAAATTGTAACAAAGAAAACCCCCAGCCACTTCACTATTTTTTCCAGAATGACGAATAACTCTAGCTGTGGTTACAAATGGTCTCAGTATTGTACAATTTCAGGTCATGTGAGTTCTATTACTTTTCAGGCTAATTTTTGCTTTCTTCCAGCCAGCTTAGGATTGAGAGCAAACTACTCTGAAAACAAATTTGTTCAGAAATCTTTTTAAAGTGAAACAGAAAAAAAAAAAAAAACCAAAAAAACCAAACTCTTGTGTTTTTCATTTCAGCTTGGATATAACCTCTTTTTTTCTCCAGTCTTTGAAAGGAATGAGTCTCAAATGCTAAACAGGTCACAGAGTAATTACGCATCCACCTGAAAATTAAACACACATTCAAAAGCTTAACTAACAGCATACACTAATTCATAACAAGTATATGTCACTCGATTTTTTCATGGTTGATCATTAGGGTGTAAGCAAAACCAGATCACTCAAACCCAGAGAACAAATGCTGTAATCTTTCTGCAGGGTTAAAAGGAAAGACATAACAGCAAGGTGATACTGTGTTGATGATGCTGATCTGATACTGCAGGGCAGCCACAGCAAGTCCTGTGTGTCTGAAATCCTTGTGTCAAGGTGGGAGGGAGCCTTGTCTCTGGGGTTACTCAGAGAAAAATCAGTCCTGAGGCCTGGCCAAGCTCCTGTGCTTGGGTAGGTCAGCAGAGTCATTCTACGTTTGGGCAACCTGAGATAAAACCTGGATGGCTACTTTCAACGTTGTAAACCTCTGTCGGAATTGAAAAGACAGACAAAAACTTTGGCAACCCCTTTTATGTTCAGTGCAGAGCCAAATTTATTATCTGTAACATGCACATCTTGCTCTGGTGTCACCAATTATTTTTTATTAGCTTTCTATGTTTCCCCTGACCTTTCATAGCACAAGTTTGGCAGCAGCATTTCAGATGCACAAAAGGAATTGAATCTACATTTCCTTCAGAAAGTGGAGGTGTTTGAGTCAGTAACATCTCTCTTACAGATTTCCTTGGTGGTAAAAACTGTTTTTCTTTGATGTGGAGAGAGGAATGCACAAAGCTGGCAGAGATCAATGGCCCAGTGAAGAAGTTGAAAGGGCCTCAGCATGGTCTTTACAGAGGTGCACATGGCACAGAAGAACTGTGAGCTAACATAGCTGGTTTGTACATGACCTGCCTGCCTCCAGCTGAGCACTTGCCGTGACCGAGTTTGGGATTTCTTGGAACATGTACTGCAGAACTCTGATAAACTGGTGCTGGTTAAAGGAGATCTTTGGCCAATGCTAAGACTGAAGATGGATTATAGGTGACTTCGGTCAACCTTTGCTTCCTTATCCCCCAACTTCCCCAAGATCAGCACAGGTAAGACTGAGTGCTAAGCTATTATTTATTGCCTTTTGGATCTGCTGCTGCAGTAAGTTTGAAGACTAGCATGACCTGGGCTCTTCCCAATTACCTTTGCACTTGGCAAAAGCTCTGACCTCACAGTGTTCCAGATACCCACTGCGTCAGGGACAGGAACCTCACACATCACCTCCAAGACAATTTTTAAACTGAACTAAAGCTTTCCTTCTGTTTAATTATTTTTAATATGGTTTCTGGAATACTCTAGTTAGGCCTGGAGGATTTCACATGGTCTCTTCTGGCTATGATCAGCACATAGCTAGATAGGAGTAGGGAGGAGATAAAAAATGGGATTGTTACTATTGCATGTTCAATAGCATGTACATAGTCACGTACTAGAGAAGGGTTTCCATGTCAGCACTGATGCACCTGCAGAAGTGCTACTGAGTGTCCACTGTGGCCTCACAGTTCTAGGTGGCCAGGAAGAATGTTCTCTACTAGGGCAAATGGTTGAAAGTGTGCACAGTAAAATTGCAGAGTGCAATTTTGTTCCTTTCACCTCTTACTCCTCCCTTCTGTTGCCTCAACTCTGCTCTTGGGACCACTGGAATAAGCCTGATGTAGGAATTCTAGGGAAGCCAGTGGCTTTATACTTCTGTAACTGAAAGCAGAAGGTAGCTTAGAAGCTCAAAGATCTAGGCTTGTGTGTTACCCCTGAGTGTTTCTGACCAAACTGCTTTGCTGACCCCATTGGATTAGCAAATGTTTCACACTTCATGCACTCAGAATGTCGGCTCTCTTGGAGCCAAAAGAGCTGCTCCTCCACCCCATTCATTCATGACAGGTAGCACAATAGCTGGCTCAGCCTGAAGATCTCCATGACCCAGGGCCATGAGCATACCAGGGCTTTTAATACAGTGACTTGCATCACCTCAGCTTAGCACCACCCAAGTAAATGTAACCCTTCAGTTTAAAGCAGACGAGGTTTTCTTGTGTTGGCATCAAACAAAATAGCATACTAATCCTCCTGGTATTAGTCAAATGGGGCTTAAAAATCCACTCATACGCTTTGCAGTTGCAAGATTTCCCTGGCAAATGTGTACACTGGTCTCAGTCCTGAATTCCCATAGAATCTAAGCTTTTGTTAAGAGAAAGATAAATAAAAAACAAACTTCATGGCACTGAAAACTGCCTTTCCAAGCTTAAACTGAGTGCAAACTGTATCAACATTGGCTTCCTGAATTGCAGAGAAAGAGCTTCAGTGGTTGTTCTGCTCTTCCATCGCAGTACTGCCAGCCAGAACTCACTGATGGAGATTACCAAGATCCCAGCCTATTCTCCAGCAGGGCCCCATGCTGTGCAGGGAAAACCCAACAACCCCCTAAACTGAAGCTTGCAAAAGCTAGAATTTGGGCCAGGAATGGGCACTGGAATGATTCACAAGAAAGATCCTGAAGGAAGGATGCTGAAGGAAAAGATGAGTAACAGAAATAGCTTGCTTGCTTCATCTTCCAGAGAAGCAAGGAGGAGGGTGAGGGATGCTGAAATGAGAACACTACTTCTTTTTGCCTCTCGTGACCATCAGGAAGTTGACAGAGAAAAAAAAAAGAGCTGCTCTTGTTCAACAGATAGAAATGAGAGTTTCCTACTGAACAAATACTTACTAGCTATGAAGGAAGAACTGCATCTCCAAAGCAGGCTCCTGCAGTAACTTCCTTACAGAAATCCCCCAAATCATCCCAAGTGCTGGTTTGCTCATCTTCATCTAGGGTGTTTACCCACATCACACTTGTTGGTATAAGTACATTTCTTGAGAACACTTTTTTTTTATAAAATTGTACCAATTCTCTTTTATTTTCTTCAGTGAAATGGTGAACATCACCCTGGTGATTATTTTTAATTCTACCAGATTATGGTTTTTTTTTAAGAGAGTAAATATCATAAAACAATAATAAAATGCTTGTTGGGATGTGTTATTGTATTTTTGTTATTATAACCTGAATACCACATATTTTACTAATTCAGGGTACTCTTCTCTTGACCACTCTCTCACCCATGTGGTTAAGTCAATAGGAAAGGCATATCCCTGCTAATATCTCATCAGTGATCAGTGGAACTCACACAATCATTAAAACTGAGACTTTTCTTAACATAAATAGCACTTTTTTTTTTTTTGGCAAGCCATTTGATTTGGCTTAAGCCACATAATACAGAGTTCTGTCCATCTGTCCTACTTAATTATAATGATTGCAGAACCTAAATTTGCTTCCAAACATCCTTAATTATTATTATACTACAGACTGGGTGGGTAAGGGAAGGAACTCTGCTTCTGATTCCTAAAAACCTCCAATCAAATCAAAACAAGGTCTGGATGATTTTACATTATTTTTTCAGTGTCACTGCAAAAGACTCAATAACCACAGAATGTGCCCCGTGGTCTTAAATAATTTCATATCATAAGCAAACATTGTTTGCTGGCAAACAATTTTGGTAAAACATCTTAATTTGCATTTTTCTCTGTGCCAATGTAAGGAAGATTTGTTCCACGTAGGAAAATTTACATTACAGGACATATATGCCCTGCATGCCCTATGCAAATAGAAAATTTTGACCAAAGTGTTACAAATATCTGAATTCAACTGTAAGTAACATGATTTTGGATAGATTACATTTAGTTAATTCCAACTGTGCTATCAAGTCACAGGCAGGGGGAGAAAAGCCATCTAGTGGACAAAAATGTAATTATATACCAGAAAATATCTTCAGGCACGAAGCTTTTACTGGAGAACCCTTTTTTTTATTTTGTTATTCATCTGCAGTACTGCTTATCTAGGAATACTCTAGAAGACTCTGGGAAGTCAGGGTTTGCTGGAGGGCAACAGCATAGACCTGTAAGCCCAGGTTTTTGGCAGATTTTTTGATTAGCAATTGTTATAAAACATAGAAGACGCTTTGTCCCTCCTGTCCCTCGCAGAGAATTAATCAGCATTTTTCTTACAACACTGCGAGGGTCAGCAGCCGACAGAATATCTTATCACTGGATTCAACACTCCAGGCCAAGCAGACTGGCATTGCCACAGGGTTTAAATAACTGAGCTAATATTTAAACTTTTGTCCCCTCTGATCCCTGAAAAATAATGAGAAGAGACTTTGTGACTTTGTAAACAGCTGAGCCAAAGGGCACCCAGAACAGCCGTTTACTAAAATTATCTCTGAGATTCTCTGGGACACAAGATCAGGGAGGGCTGGGGACCGTGAGGCCAAGCAGCTGAACCACCTCCCTCACACACCTGAGTGTGCAACTCACTCAGCATCTACCGTAAAAAGTGGGGAGAAGGGAACAAAAACTCTCATCCCAATATTATTTACAACACTCTCTGGCCTTTGCTGAAATGCTGACTACTGTGGTTGTCGTGGTCTATGCCACGAGTGAAGTAGCTGAATATATCCAAAGCAGACAGGCTGAGCTCTGCACTGCTCTCCTTTTTCCATTTATGCTGGGGAGCACAAGGGAATAAACACAGCAGCCTTTTTTGTGCAACATTTTCATAGACCTAGCCCCCAAATTCCTCCTCTTCTGCCACAAAGTTCAGAGCATTTAGCTAGGCACTTTCAGCTAATCTTGATGAGCAGATAACAATCAGTCATGCTCAGACAGGCCAAAGCACTGAAGCCAAAGTATAATTTCTGTGGGATTACAACAACCCAAACCACCATCATCAGAGACTATACTGTGATGATGCAATCAAACATCTGTAACTCCTGCTGCTCCCAGCAAAATACTGAAGCGGGATTAGTGACCTGCCATTTAACAACTGCTCTGCTGCTGGAACAACAGGTTTCATTCCTTCTCCTGTACCCCTTTTGTTTGAGATAATAGGTAACCCCCAGTATTTTGTGCTCCCATTAAAACAAAACAAAACAAAACCAACAGAAAACCCCACCACAACACAACCCACAAAAAAACCAAACCACCCTCTGAATCAATCTGTTAAAATGGTTTCAGGGGCATCCCTTGCAATGATTTCCACCTGAGTCACCTTTGCAGGGGCATGCATTAACCCAACTTTTCTCACTGACCCTGCACACACATGTTTAGACATATCACATAAGCAGCAAGCACCTCCTTACATCATTGCCCTGTTTGCCCCAGCATGAGGACTATTTAAAGAATTACCTCTGATAGAGCCACCATTCGCTGTGCTCAGAAAACCCTTGTGTTGCTGGGTTATGAGACAAGGAGCTGAAGCTTCTGAGCGAGCTACCTTGCACAGACCTTCTCTGCAGTCTCTTATTCATCTCCCTCCTAATGAATCACAGCCTTTTCTCTCTCTTTTCATAATAACCAAATAAGGATTTCAGGGTTTGGCCCATTCACTACATTCTGTGCTTTAATACAGACAAGAATGGAATACAAAACACTGCCAAAAGTTTAGCAGCAGGGGCAACCTTTTTGCTATTTTCATGTCTACAGTTCCTGATTCAACAATGCCGACTTGCTGTTCTGCACGACCACAAGGCTAGGAATTCATAAACAATAATAATAACTGTCCAACAAGGCCTCATCCCAGCCATGCATAAGTGCAGGACTGGCACAGAGCAGAAGAATGCTGCTTTGCGCCTTTACAAAGCTTGCAATATAAACTTTGCACTGTCAGTTTAAAACTTTGGCATCTGTGTCTGCAAATGGGGAGGAACCCGTTTTCAGATACTTGTGAAATATAAACTTCAGCTCTAGCCAAGGTCAGAGATAGATTTGCTCCTTTTTATTTTTAAAAGTTTCCTGAATATGTGAAGAAACCCACAAAGCCGTTTTAGAGACGTGTAGCCATGAAAAATGTACATGCTTCTGGGTTTTTTTAAGGAGCATTCTCAATCACTGTAATTATTCCTTGAAAATGCTTTAAAAAAAACAAACAACAAAACAGAACCATGGCTATTTTTCACAGCTACAAACTCCTAAAACAGCTCTAGAGCTTTCTGTGCAACTTAACAAAAAAAATTGCCTTTCAGCTAAGAACAGTAAAAATAGACCAAAAACCAATTAGCTGGCCCACACGGCAGAAGACAGGTGTGCTTTGGATGTGGTATTTATACAGAATCAGGATAAGCATTTTTTTTTTTACTTTTACACAGATTCCTGAGGACTATAAATATCACGCACCTCTTCTTGCCAATGCCCATCCCATCCATTTAAAACACTGGCCACTCATGGAATAACCTCAGGATGCAGCCCAAAGCATTTCATCTTGCCTGCTACCAAGTTATAAAAGTGAATTAACATGAAAAACAGCAGACTGATGAGTGAATTACAGTACTAACAAACCTTCAAAAGAAAAAACAAGTAAACTCCTTTGGAAACTGCAGCCAGAGAGAAGGCTGGGAACACCGAAACCAATTACGACTGCTTTAGTGTTACACCTGTTTAAATGAATGCCAAATCCAGCACAGAATTATTTACATTATGTTATTAACAAAGGGACATATGAGTAATGGGAAAATAGAAATGGTGTATGCAAAACAGGCTTTACTGAAACCATCTAATGACTTCAGGTATTTGTGTCAGAAAGTAAAGGCTGTGGTCAGACCTGCTGCTCTGGCTGCCCTTGAGTTGGGCAAAGAAGATCCTACTCCCAGAACCCTCTCTAGCTGCTGGGCACTGTCCCCAAGTTGCCTGACTGATGCCAGAATAAATACTCATGTAATTGTCCCTTATGCAATGGTCTTCCCCCTTTTTGATACTTTGAGGTTATTTTTTAGAACTATATTGCTCGAGCAGAAACAGATTTAGAAAGAAAAAACTGTTCTAGGAAATCAGAAGAGGCATAGTCTTCTGCAAACACACAGCAGGTGACAAGCAAATGGGAAGAGGCTGACAGCATCAACTTCTTCCCCAAGCCATAGTCTTACTAAAAAAGGAGATCAGGTGCACACAAGCCCTTCCCCTCCTTCCAGTTTTTGAGCATTTAAGTACCTATGTACAAGATGGTTCCCCACTGTGTAAGACACTTCTTGTATTAAAGCATGTGTCAGAGAAGAAAAAGCATATTTCTAAAGAGACCAAATGCAAGGGTGGGAGCTGGAAGTGACTGAAGGAACCTGGCAAACCTGCCCAGGGGCAGGGATACCCATGAAGCCCAGGTCCCAACTCCCTCTCCATGGTGCTTCTTCTTGAATACCCTGCCTTCCTCTCACCTTTAAGATCTTGTTCAATTCCTGATGGTTTGGGCAGATGACCATTGCACTGATGGCTTGCAGAAGTATGTTTCTAAATCCAAGCTGCCCTCCTCACTAATCTCATCCTCTCACTGAAAAATGCCAGGCCATCTCAGGCAGATGGCTGTGGTCAGTCTTCCCCGACACTGGCTTGAAGCGAAAATCCCTTTTCTTTCAATTCATCCTTTTATGATGCATCTACTTTAACTAGTTCAGAAACAGTTCCTCAAGCCAGCGGAAAAATCAAGCTGTCTCTTTTACTTCCAGCAAGCACATTCGATGGTTTTGACATGGTGATAACTATTGTCCATTCTTGTCACAGCCAGGACACACATAACTCACTTTGATCGTTTAACTCGGCAATATGACAGAAAAAGACATCTCTCTCTTTTATACCAAAGAGACCTTACAAAAGGGCTTATTCTACACAAAGAAGATGGTACATTAAGATCAGGGAGTTTTCACAATTCAAGTTTCACCAGAGTAGCAAAATATAGTGGCTCTCTTACATTCCCATACCTAACACAAGCACGATACAGACAAGAAAACAGGGCTTTTACAATGAACTGGACAGTCTGCTGCACCCCAGCAAAGCTCCGGGGAAATTAAGAACGGAAATAAACATTATATAACAAGCTGCACAGCATGGAACAAAAAAATTTAAAAAGGCAGAATTCAATGGTATATTCAATGCACATCTCAGAGGACTGTGCCAGATCCTTGCTGTCTCCTAAAGAAACGCTCATTCCAAGAATGGCTGAACACCGCAGAGTGACCATGGGCTCCGACAGAAGTCTGTGAATCTGTTCCCAAGAAGCTCCCAACTGTGCTTCAAAAGCCAAGATGACTGCCATTTAAGCTTCTCCAGGGCTGAAAGAGCTTACACATAAGATTTTCCTCTCACAACCAGAACACCAGGACCCAGAAAGAGTTCCAGCTGATTTTCCAAGTAGTGAGTGACTGGCTTTCTCAAATACAGCTGCTTTCTTCATTAGGAGACTAAAAATAGTTCTGCTCCTAGCAGGCTGACTTCCTTTTAAGCCTTCTGCCATATCCATGTGTGTATTTCATTCAGTTTCTGCATGTCTGTGCCACTGTAATTCTATTTCAGCCTTTAAGTACATTCAAGAAATTTTTCATTTCCCTCTTCCATATTCACTCCAGATGTCCTGAACTGTCCAAAACTGTTTCACGTTAGTAGAATTTGTAGGGTTATTCTGGCATTCACACTGCTCCCATCTGCTTCAGCATTTTCAGGAAAGATCAACTTTCTTCCCCAACTGTTAAAGAACATGGACAACGAGTTTATGGTTTTAAAACATCCATGATTAACGGTAGATGTTTTGCTTGTACCTTGTACAGTAAGAATAATTTACTACTGCCATTATCGGGCTTTCACTTTTGCCTCTTGGAGAGATGCTGGAGTGAGAAACCTAAGGAACTGAATGATAGCCCACGTCTTTGAGAACATACTGCAACAGCAGTAAACACTTCATGACGCTGTGCCAGCATGCAAGAATCTCATTGTGAAAAGCCACACTGAACGTGAGGGGGAGGACCATGGGAGCACATGATGCACTGCTCTTTCCAGTCCCAGTCACCTTGTTTTCCAGATCAAGGGAAACTGGGCACTGCCACTCTCTTCTAGCTCATGTGGTGGGCATGAAAATCAGAGTGCAAGAGGGATTGTAGGAAGGGAGCAACCAGGGCAGGGATATACTTACTCCCTTGACTCCTCTTAATGTGAAGTTAGCATATGCTTGGGTCCATATAGCTCCTGAGTGTTCAGGATTTTCTGGTCAGTAAAAATCTGTAGCATATTCAGTCCTGAGTGAAAATGCCCAGTGTTGGACAAACAGTGTATTAAAAATTTGACTGACACACCCACCAGAGCTAGACGGCATCAGAGAAACACATTTGCTTCTATCCTTTCTAACCTTTCAGTGCCATTCTCTACATCACTTGACAACAAACAGTAAACTTTGCAGTGATGGGAATACTGGGTGAAACAAACGAAACAAGTTTAATTTAACTTCTAAAATTCTGACCTGAGATGTATTTGCATTTCCAAAATTTTCATCATAAATATGATGTGCCTCACTGAATCTGTCCAGGATGAAGTTGGGAAGCAATAGAAATCCTAGTACTCAGGATATTTCTGGATGAAAAGTATTTGCATAAGCATTATGAAGCTTTGGTAATATTTCTGCCCATCCTTAATCTTCTTGCAAGTGTAGGTGTGTTATCTAATAAATTTAAAGATGTACAACCTTTTAATACAGATAAGCTGCTTGCAAAGTTTTTATTCCAGGAAAGATAATTAAAGAGAACTCCAGGTCTTTTTTTTTTTAGCCTGGAGTTTCAGTGCTAAATTGCTAAATGTGTCTGAGAATGCAAAGATACCCAAAAGCCTTTCTAACCCTACTTACTTCTACAGGAGTTGAGGTGGTTTGTAACCTCACAGTCTTGAGTCAAAAGTTTTTCTAAGATGGTATTGCTTTGGAGTTTTTGAAGACGAAAGAGAGAAGGGAAATATACTGATACCCAGGTAAAATAAAATATCAGAAATGGTATATCTCCTTCCTCAAATGTATACTAGATAGGTCCCTTCAGGGGAAACAGTCTTAGCCATTTTCCATTATGCTAAAGATGAAGGTTTTGGCTCTTCCTTATGAGGAAATAGGAAATAAAAAGTGACAAGAATGCCAATGCAAGTAGAAAGAAATCCAGCCATGTTTTGCTATGAACAATGTTGTTGCACTCCTATGGTAACCCCAACCAGGAACAAAATTTGGCTTGCTCTATCTTCTCCCTCTAAATGTCTCACTCTGACCATACAACTGTTCTATTTTCTGGTTAAACATTAGAAGGAGTGTGTTCATTTCTGCTTCAGCTAATTTAGCTATGCTAAATGCAAATGCTTCCTGTACTTATGAATACAATCTGTTCATAGTGAATAGTTTTGAAGATTTGGATGAGTTAAAACAGCAACAGTATCCATGTGGGATCAATCTTCCCTGGACAACTCTTATGCTTTGATTCATAAATTCTTTCCATAGGAAATATCTGTGGAAAATCTCCAACACATCCAGAAATGCACAACTCAGTTGCTTGAGTTATTAGGAGTTCTTAATACTTATTGCTTCTCCCTTTATTTCTTACTCTTATAACAACCTTGGCTCTTGGCTTCACATGAGACCCTTTTTATGCTTATTTTCCACTATTATAGAATGTGTATTTAATAACTGCAACAACATCCGTCATTAGTACTACCACATGAATCTATTAAAGAGCAACTTCCAATTCTGAAATGTCTGATTTCTGCATCTAATGGGCGTGCTAAGGCACCTCCTCACCTGCTGTTACCATTCTGCATGTTTGACTTGTAGTGTGGAATTAAGACCCAGTTCCTGGATTATGAAAAAAAGCATACCATTCTCTGGCTTACAATACAGAATTTCAGGAAACCTTGAAAAAACACCCAGCCTTGTGAGATGTGGGGATGACAGTGGTGGGAGCACAATGGAAAACCTGCAAGTGAACTTCTGAGGCCTGTGGCATTCACAATACACAGAAGGGCAAAATTGGGGGAGTACGGCTGTGAGGCTGTCAGACTGTGCCCAGTTTGTCACAGATATTGAAGGGTGAAGGATTTTTTTTCCTCTCCATCAGTACATTTTGGAAGTGTGAGCCCTGTACTCAGCTGTCTAGAGTGCAGAGCTTAAACATACCTGGGTGGTTCTCATCTCTGGCAATTTGTCATGGACCTCTGCCAGAGGAGTTTAGCTCTTTAAACTCGATTTTGCAGACTCCTCAGGTAGCCCCTGTCCATCCAGCCATTGGTGTAGCAGTGCCAGGTGTTGCCTTAACTCTCCTACAGCTGAGTCTATTTTTATCAACTCTGCTTGTGATGCAGTCCCACCAATGGAGTCCAAGTCTTTCCTAAATTAAAATTTATATAAATTACAAGAACTTTAGGCAAAACTCAGCAAATTTCAGCTAGTCAAGAAGTCAGAAGAAGAAACTGGTCCATGTGGGTCCAGAAGTAAAGTTTTTAGGTCATGGCGGTACCTCTTGTCAGTCTAAGAAAAGAGCAAAAGCTTAAGACCCTTTCACAAAGCATTTGTTTTCTCATGTTTGCATTTGTCTGACTCCAGTTTATTCAGTATTTATCTTTTTTATTTTCTGTCTTCTTCAAGTGGTGTCTCTTCCTCATGATTCCACTGCTCAACACTCAGGCAGGTTCAGGGGTATAAGTAATGTTGAAGGTCTCATTTCTGAGCAGCATTTCTCTCATGCTTTGTATAATTCTTGACTGGCCATTCTGCTCCAGGTTAGAGCAATAATTGCAAACACCATCAGATTTCTCACCTCCCAGCCCAAGACAAGACCATAGCTCAGTCTTCCTCTTAGCAGGAATGCTGCGGCAGCAGAATTCTTTGGGTAAGAGTTCTGTGGGTTTCTTTTAAAAAACAAATTAGTCATATGCAGAGTATGTCTAGAGTGGAGAAAAGCCAAAGATAGAAGTCCTTTTACAGACCTAGCTATGCCAGCTGAAGATGATGATCTTCCCAGCTGCCTCTCACCCTTGTCAGAGGTTACAGCAAGCTGACCTGCTAGTGAGTGAGTGTACTTCGGGCAAAATTAGTGAAGTTGACTGAAAATGCTTAAATATTTAGTCTTTGTTCACTCAGTTTTTTTCTGATGTGATCAGGTTTAAGTGATGCTGAACCACAGGTCAGAGGTGACAGTAATCTCTGGTGTGGGCAGTAAGTCTCCAGTATGGAGAGGGATATTAGCAGTAACCTTTTCAACTGGCAGGGCAGTGTGCAAGCCAGAACCTATTTCTACAATTCTGGACTAACATAAATATTCTCTATCACCAGTATTATTCCTTCCATTCCCTCACTGGACTGCCCTAGCAGTATAAGCAACTTCACACAGTATCATCACATTTGCAGGCCTTGGTGCTCCTGAGGCACTTCAACCACCCCAGTATCTGCTGGAGGGACAACACAGCAGGACAGTAAGCAATCCAGGAGGTTTCTGGACAGCATGAATGACAAGAGCCAATGAGAAGAAATGTTCTGCAGGGCCTCATGCACAGCAACAAGGAGAGATTCATTGGGAATGTGAAGATCAAGGTCAGCCTTGGCTGAAGAGATGGGGGAGTTCAGGATCCTGAGGGCAGAGAGGAGGGTGAAAAGCAAGCTCAAAACACTTCAGGAGAGCAGTCTTTGGCATCTTCAAAGACCTGTTCAGAAGAGTCCCATGGGATACAGCACTGTAGGGAAGAGAGGCCTAAGAAAGCTGGATAATATTAAAGCATCATCTCCTCCAAGATCAACAAGGGTCCATCCTTGATGGCTGATTTCCAAAAATGCCAGGAGGCCTGCACAGATGAACAAATAGATCCTAGACAAACTCAAACACAAAAGGGTGGAGGCAAGGATAGATAACCTGGGAAGAATACAGAGACATTGTCTGAACACCCAGGGACAAAGTTAGTAATGCCAAATTCAAAACGTAACTAAATCTGGAGCGGGATATCAAAGACACGAAGGCTTTCTGTAGGTATGTGTGATAAAAGAAAGGCTAGGGAAAATGTGAGCCTATTATTCAACAACCCTGGGGACCTGGTGACACAGGATATGGAAAAGGCCAAAGTACTGAACATTGCCTTTGTCTTGTAGCAAGACTGGCCTTCCAGAATCCCAGGTCCTAGAGACTGTGGAGAAAGGCTGGAACAAGAAAAATACATCCTTAGCAGAAGAGAATCAGGTCACGGAATACTTAAACAAGCTGGACATATAAATTGTTCCAGTGACCACGAGATGTGGTGGGGTGTTGCAAGGTCACTTGCAATAATCCCCTTTGATCAATCACAGTTATTGGGAGAAGGTCTGAAGGCTGGGGAAAGCAATGTCACTCCTGTCTTCAAGGACACGGAACTCCTTGAGGTGGGAAATGTGATGGAGAAGCTGATCCTGGAAACCATTTCCAGGCACACTGAGAACAAGAAAATCAGCAGGAGCAATCAACATGGCATCACCAGGGGGAATATGTAGAAGGTTGAAGTTTAATTTCTTCCAGGTAACAATTAAGTTTTAAAAAAAAAAAGCTTTCTAAGAAATGGTTTCTGTGCTTAGTTCACAGAACATTCTTCTCAAACTCTCACTAGATCCTAAGTCGTTTAGCACAATTCTAATAACTTTGATTTCAAGGGCAAAGGAAACTGTTAAGAAATGTCAAAGTTTACCTTCCATTAAGCTTGCCAGTTTGTAAACATGGAAGAAAACACACATGGCATTTGACTATTCCCTGATACCTGCTGATCAGTCCAAGAAAAAAGCAGCAGGTATGACAAGTGTTCTCATTTAAGTTGTAGTCATTACCTCATGCTTCATCCCTTCTGTTGATAGCAACCTTGTCTCAGAGCCAAACAACAACAACCAGCATAAGCATAAACAAAATCGATCATTCTCCTTCTTATAGAACAAAAACATACATAATAAACCCTATCAATTCCCACAGAGATACACTTTAAAACAGTTAAGTTGCTGCTACAAAAGAGACATAAAACAAAAATAGGCTAATAGCATCCAAAGGTATTCTGTTGAGATGTCGGAAGCCATAAATGGCTTCGTTTGGCTTTTTGAATTACAGTCTGCAGACACATCTCTACAAGATTATCATTATGAGTTAGTGTTGTGTGTGTTTAATGGATTTTCCTCTCTCCAGTACTGCAGGTTCCTAGTCTGGAGTTTTGTTCCTTGCCAGATCTAATCAGCTAATACTATGTTTTACAATATTTACTTCATAGCTACTAAATTTTGGATTCTCAGGCCAAGGAATGAAGGAGTGAGTGCTACACATTTGATTATGTGAAAACTGTCTCTATTTTCATCTGTTTGTGCTATAGATATATTTGCCTTGTGAAAGTCAAGAGGCTTATGCTTCTCCTGCATCTCAGATAAATATTTTATATCCCTATTTAGATGCAATTTAGAGTATAGCTGACTGTGTTGTCTTAACTTGACATACTAATGCTTTCTTAGTAGCTCTTACACAGCTTCTATTAGCCTGTTGCCACTCCAGGGCCCTATCTTACAACCCTCTTTCATGCAAATAACCATCACCAAATGCTAATACATGTGAATTCTTCCTCACCCACTGATTACCTTAATTGATAGGGACATGAAAACAATCTGAAGCACCACCTTCGAACAGCGTCCACTTTTATTATTATTTTTTAATTCTCTGCACTCTTATTGAATATATGGCTACGGCCTTATAGGATCTACAAACAGTTTGGTAAGCAAACCAGCTAAGCACCTTTCATTTCCATAGACTCAGACTTTCAGTGACACCAAGAAAGTGAGTTAATAAGGTATCTTTGCTATGGCTCAACTTACCCACTCCTGAGAGGCAGCTCTCAAAATGCCATCACTGACCTGAACTAAGATTTGGGATGGCACAATGGTGAACATCAGACACATTCATATTCTGCCTAAGTTCCCTGTAGAGAGGTCACAAGATCAGGCTTAATTTGAGAAGGACAATTTGTATTGCACCATAAATTTAAATAAATAGCTACGTCATCAAAACAGCAGTCCACTTACACCACCTCTGTTTAACAATGGCACTACCAGAGAAAACTGAGAAAGTCTGATTTGCAGTTTACGAGAAGTATGAAAATCTATAAGGTCAATAAACAGAGCTTTTCTGTAGTGCAAGAGACTGCTGGAAAAATCAGAGTGCAGGTAAAGGACGACATTTCTGACAGGACTCGAGCAGCTTTTAGCCTAGACTGCAGATGAGCAGCACAGTGATAGTTTGATGCAGTTTTACTGGGAGTAACCAAAGAGAGCACTGTGAAAATAATATCCATCTTAGAGTCTCAGTTCCTCTTTGTACTGCTTGTCTCTCAAAAGCACGTACTAAAGTACCACAAAATGCAACACATGACACCGATCAGCTTCAAACATCTGTTGTGTAGCACATGGAAAAGCATGCTGCAGAATTTCTAAGGAAAGCTGCCTTGTACATTTGCAGGAAAGCTTTACTGATTCTCTTCTGTAGGGAATTAAATTAAAATCAAAATTTTTAAAAATTAAGGAAAGTCTATGTGGAAAGCAGGAAATGGCAGAAAGTTTGCGCACACGCACACACACACACGCACACACTTGCCTGCCCCATGCCTTCTTAACACAGGAGCATTTACATTCAACAGCAAACAGCAACAGCAAACAGCTGCCTTTGCCACCGCCCCATCAATCACCCGACGGCGCCTGACGAGGGTGTTTCAATGACCGCTTTGCGAACACGGAACGGCGGAGCACTTCCCAGCTCGTGGGTCCAGCTGTCCGCGCTAAGGGTGGCTGTCAGTGCGTTAAGACAAAGCGTGGTTGTGTACCACCGCCTCCCGCTCAGCCCCGCTGCCCAATTCCCACGGGAAGGCGGTTCGGGCACGAGGTGGGAAGGGCTGGGAGCGGGGGTGCCGGCAGCGCGGCTGAGCTGCTGCAGCTCTACTACCGCTTCACCAGTCAGGGGGTCAAGTTACAGCACGATTCAGATGTGTGGGGCACAGCAAACCCAGGGTACGCTGTAAGCCGGCTGAGGCTGGAAAGGTGATCAGCCTTGTCACTGCTACAAATTGAAACCATGATGTAAGGGGAGCAGGGGACGGCTGCATTATTAATCAATGACAGGGCAGCATCTGCCGAGCAGACAAACCCGACCAGTCAAAGTCACGCTCTCTCTGCTGGCCTTATCGCTCGAGGTAAGCCAGCCAGAGGGTATAATCCCTTCTGACATTGCTTCCCTGCTCAGATTTCCAGGGCAGGCCCTAAACACAGGCACAACAGATGCCTATTCTGGGCAGCCACTCCTTTCCAAAGGCGCTCGACGGGAACATCTGCCAATCCCCGGCTGCCGGAGGTCGGCCGGGCCGAGGGCAGCCCGGCTGCGGGCCAGGGGCAACCTCCCGGCCGCCCTCAGGCAGCGCTCCCCCGGCCGTGCAGCTCCCTGCCTGCCATCC
Source organism: Climacteris rufus (assembly GCA_013398175.1). Taxonomy (NCBI): domain Eukaryota; kingdom Metazoa; phylum Chordata; class Aves; order Passeriformes; family Climacteridae; genus Climacteris; species Climacteris rufus. The sequence goes on along the minus strand of VZRZ01007319.1, from coordinate 1,042,253 downwards.
ACTGAATCCACGGGGCTTTCTCTGATGCCTGAGCTAATCTCTCATACCCCTACCATGTGTAATGCAACAATTTATTTCCTGATAAGCATTTGATATTTATATAACTGCAGATGAGAGAGGAGGGGAGAAAAAAAAAATCTATCAGAAATAGCTTTATAGATGAGTCGTCTCATTGTCTAACAAGCTTTTCATTGTTTTTAATTTTCATTTCTCTCCATGGTTCAGGGCACTTCGAAAAAAAATAAAATCTATTCAGCAGTTTCCCACTCATAATTCAAGGAAGACAGTCGTGTATTATAATAGAGATAATTAGCTTTGACTGAAAATAATAAGCTTGGCACCAAATATCCCCCACTACTGCACAGAATAACCATTTATTGTCTTATATACTCTCCATCAAGCCTAATTACTGCAACAGTAATTACTAACCTGTTGAAAGAACAAAAGAAAATGCAACTAGCTCTGCACTGAAATAAGGAGAACATTGCTGATTCTAATAAGAAGCCCTTGGTTGTCCTCTCTTAGAACACACTTACTTACCATTTAGACCCTTTATCAATGCAGGTGCTTGTAAGCCCCAGAAAAGGAAATACATCCACAAATAGTCTGCTTACCGTTGTTAAGTCCCACCCATTTAGGCCGAATGTCTGTTCCTTTGGACTGAAGGAATGGCACTGATTTTTGGATTCCAGGGAAGTTAAGAGAGCAGTGCCTCCCAGGCTGTGTGCTGCAACATTCGGACTTCCATATGCTGGACAGATTTGCTTGCCTACTCTTCTGACCCACCAAACCTCTCCCTGGCTGTTATTCTGTCTTGTCTCAACAGATACACTGCCAGTCATGCCAAAGAAAGTAAAATTAACAAATGCAGCCCTCTGCGTCCAAAGAATAAAATGAGCTTAAAGGGTTTGAAGTATAGTCTTTATCTGCAGAAATACACTGTGCTCATGACAGCATTTCTCCTCAGTTCCACCACATCCCACTTATTGCTTCTGCTTAAAGTCAGGCTTGGAGCTTCACCTTTGACAGCTGAGTAAGCCTTGGAAAAAAACAGCGACTGGCAGCAGCAACCCCTTTAGCTGCTCAAGGTATTCCCCAGACCCTAAAAGAACCTGTATTTGGGAGAGTGTGTACAGCTACCTGAGAAAGTAGAGGGAAGGGTCATTAGTGTCCTTATGTCCTGTTCCATCCAGGTTCCTGAACGGGATATATCCCTCTCTCTGTCTTTGCCAATGGGACTCAAAGAAAACTGGTGCCTTCCAGACACCATCAGTACTTTTCAAAATCCAGACTGCCAAAGTTGTTATGCTCATTGAATCCAGGAACTGGAACAAAGCCACACAACATATGTGAGCATTCACAGCTAATCAACCCAGCTGAAATTTCAGATATTGAATATTCTCTGGGAAACTGTTCGCAATCAATCCACAACATGTAAACAACACAACCTCCCACCTCCAAAAACCCAAACAAGCTAGAAAGTAATTCATAGCATAAATACAACCAAAAAATACAACCTAGAAAACCTCAGAACCAGTAATCTGAAGCACTCAACAAGCATGAGTTACACTCTGACTCAAATAATGAGACTGGCTTAAATCAGAAGAGGTTTGGGGCTTTTTCTGAGTTCTTGATTTTTTGTCCCCTGAATTTTGAAACATTAGGGTTTCAGAGGTTTTTCACCAGAATTATTTGGGCTAAAAATTGCCTCCCCCCTTCCCCCCTCCCCCCCCC
>VZRZ01007319.1:968245-1040467 GCA_013398175.1 Climacteris rufus | reverse complement strand
CCCCCCAGTTTTTAAATAATTGCTTTTCTCCCTTGGTTCCACAATCCCAGATGGTACAGGCATTAAGGAAAATGCAAGAAAGGCTTCAAGACTTTCTTCTAATCAGTGTTCTCTTCTTCCACTGGACATACACTGCTAGAAGGCATTCCTATAACTGGGAGGACACTCCCAGAATTATAGGAATACCAACAAATGCAGAAACCATAACATTTGATTGTCCCATAGAGACAGAGAGGGACATGATGTATTTTCAAAATAAAGGGAAAATTTCATAGCCTAATGGTTGTGTCATTGGTGGGTTTGGTATACTAGAACAGGATAAAATCACCAATGTTTTTTACAGCCTTTACTTGGCTACAAACACTACATCGATATACTTTTAATAAAAATATACACATTTTCCCTCCCCAAAACCCCACAACCTAAATGTAATTTGATACCATGTTTTAAGATGTCATTAGTGAATTTAAGAGATGCTTATAGCAGGATTAGAGCATTGCAGCTACTTAAGCTGTAAATGAAAACTTAAAACATCATTAGTATTTTCTTGGTGAAACAACTGAGAAGTGTATCTGATCACTACCTAACAATTAAAAGATACCAAAAAAGCTTTTATATGGCATTCATCATTTAGAATAACACAAAATCAAGACAAGGCATCAAAGGCCAAAGAAATTCCATGTTTAGTTATGAACTCATTTTGCACGCCACCATAAATTTCCCTTACTAACTGATAAAAAGAGAAAAACAAAATAGCCTCAACAGGGTTATTTAAAAATTTCCAGTTTTCCCACCTTCCTGATGCATTTATTGTCTAGGCACACAACTGTATTCCTCTCAGTTCTTTTCCAAGCCACCCTTCTCTGCAATGCACAGTCCACTGTCTAATGGGATCCCAAAAAGAAAAAAAAGAAAAAGAAAAATCAATTGTAAGCTGCAAGCATTGCTCCATCCAGAGAATGTCTATATGGGTTTGCAAAGACAACAGGCTTTTCTTATGTGTAGGATTTATACAGTTTGACTTAGTACTCTTCCGGAAGCTTGCTTTCACACACTCCAAACTTGTTTGCTTTATCCTGCATGAGTCACAGTGAAAAAGCACACTTGGGAAAAATATCCAAAGAAAACATGAGCAAACTAGCCAGTTGGAAGTAGGACAGGCCTATGCCAAAACCAGAGACTCAAACATACCCAAACTTTGGGAATACAAACTTTAACTTCATGTATATTCCCCATGTCTACAGTAGGTCTCAGAAGATTAATTTGTGTAATTAGTTCTACTTGTAATTATGCTCTTTGGTCACTCGTGCCTTTTGGCTGTTTTGATGCTTTCAGGAAAGGAAGTGGTTTCTGGAGACAAAGAAAAATGGAGCATAATTCATTCCATTTGGAATTGCTGCTTTCCTTACTAACAAATACTTCTTTAAGCACTTTGAAGAATCTCACCACCCTGTTTCCCAGACACACTCAAAATTAGCCAGAAAAATGATTCTGACCTACCTCTACGCACTTATAAATTTGACTTTTTGTTGAACAGAATCTGCAAGACTCAAGATGATAAACATTTAAAAAAACCTTCAGCTTTGTATGCATCCAAACTTTTGGTCAAGTCTAAAATACAGAGATACAAAATACAGATTTTGCTTTCAACACAACTGCTGTCTGCATCTGATGATCTTTTGCCTGAATTCTCTCTTCAAGACTCATACCAATATCTCTGTTAGAAATCTTACAGTAACTCTTTTCAGAATAGGTGGATTATCAGATTATCTAATGCAAACACAGTTTTTACAATCGTTCCATTTTACAACACGAGCCACACAGACAGAGTATGTTATAGATTTGTTTTTATACAGAAAGGACTGTTACATCTTTCCAGTCTGAGCAGATTTTTGATTTCATCACAAATTCTCCTTTCCCCTTCAGCTGCCTTCATTCAGGATATAGGATTGGCTGCTAAGATAAGCACATTACAAAGAATGTGTCCAAGTTTTAACCGCCTATGCAGCTGATTCAAAGGAACATACAGAACAGGGAATCAAGAATAAATACACATCCTTTTAGATAGCAATGAAAGTTCTTGCATTCTAAGTTAATACTGATCCTTTTTTCAGGATGTTTTTGTATCTATGCTCTTTATTTATTTTGGAATGTCTTAAAAATTTCACCCTCTTCTGGCTTTACAACATACCCCACATGAATAATGTAATGACTGGACACGTCTCTAGGATTTTATGGGGATTCTTTTACAAAAACTTTAGATGTAGTCAGAGGCATGTTGTAAACTCTTTCTGTGAACAAAGCCATCAGCTGGTCTGGAATTTCTTAGTCATAGTAAGAGAAATACCTAAGTGAATTAATGTTTGCCTTTGTGAGATCTTCTGCTGTGTACAAATAGTGCTCTACAGTCCTTCTCTATCAGGTAGATCCTCACTATGTGTAACTTGGATTTGACAAAGCTTGGGTGCTGCTTGGCCACCTGATCTATATTGGCTCACTCTCTTCCTGTGTAGGAAAGGTCAAACATTAGTGTCCTTGATCAGGTATTTAGACTGGTGCATCTTCCTTGACTTAATGCTGCAGCCTGACCAATGCCTTCTGCTCTAAATGCTGGCATTTGAAGCCAAAACCTGAACAGGAACTGATCAGTACATAAAGAAACACCACCATCCCATCAGTTTCTCCAAAGAGCAGCATACAGGTTTCTTCCATTCTGCTTTGCTGTTTTAACCATAAAGTATTGACATTTTTGCTGGAAGCACCAAAGGAGAAACAATTGCTGCCAGAAATACTCAGCCTACATATTTACCGGATTATGAAAGCCCTACCTCTGCTGTAATCCACACAGGACTCTCAGGCTCCCTCTTCCCTCTAGTACTGCAATCATGTCATCCTACGTCCTTTTGCAATCTCTTTGCCCAGATAGGTCTATTTAGCCAAAATCTTGAAATCACTGCCTGATCCTTGGCATGAAAAGCATCTCCCACACAGAGCCCCAGAGCGTAACTTCAAGAGTATACAGACAGAACAAGGTCTTTACATTTCTAAACAATACCGCCCTGGTCTGACACAAGGACAAGGGTTTCCATTGTCCTCTGTGAAGAACATTTAATGCTATCCCTTCCTCCTCTAAATGAGAAATCATGTGTTGCTTGATGTCTGACTGGTCATGCCCTAAAGCAAACACATCTTCCTCGATTAATGCGTCTCTATCAGCCAAGAAAGCCTGGCTCCTTCCACTGGCACTCCTTGGCTTCCAAGTGTCCTGAATTAATCATCTTTTTTATTTCACATCTTATGGTTCTGCAGCTCCTTCACCTTTAGCTGTCAGTTCAGACATAAGGTCAGCTCTGCACAAAATGATCAAAACTCCTGTGTCCATCAAGTTCACTGACAGACTTTAAAAACTCACATACCTGGGTCCTTTTCTCAGTTACCAATTAACTTTTTCATTTACAAGTTTGTCTAATCTAAACCAGATAACAAAAAAAAACCCAAAACCAAAATCACTGTCAATAGTATAACATCTAATTACAAGTCAGTAAGTTTCCACAGTTCAGTGCACACAGTGTCTTTGTTGAATGCCTGGGCTGCTGCAGCACAGAAAGGGAATTAACACCTCTTTTCCCATGACAGAGTGGTTGCTTCAGGCTACACTAAAAACAGTTGAGTAGTGTAGCCTGTAATGAGTAAATAACTTCAGTTCTGCCAGTCCTATAACTTTCCCATACAGAAACATCCAGGAAAACTGTTATCTCCTACATACCTCCAACATGGTATTTGTATCACAGTTGTGCCAGGATATCCCAGCATACACCAAGTGCTGTTGCTCCACAGACTTTTTTACAGCTACATGAAGGGTAGTTGGATTTAGTCTTAACAAATACTGAGAACTGACTGCATGAAGGAAGCATGAAGCAGAGAGAAGGACTCTGGGACCCAGGGGTTGGGGGAGCTATAGCTGGTTTGCTGCACATGACGTAGGACTTTACACAAGGATCCTTACAGCTGAAGTCTCTGGAGTTAGATACTGTGTGTGCAGCATTCTTGAAAAGTCATTCTTGAAAAATCTGTTATCTGTTTTACAAGGGTAAAAATTTAGTCTACATCTCTCTGTCAGTGGATCTTGAGTTCCAGCATGCCTAAAACTTCTCTGAAAACAAAAATTCCGAGTCCAAGACACATGAATATGTTGGAAATTTTTTCCATGAGATCACCATAATTAGATGCAATGAGCTAAAATTCCCACAGAGCTTCTGGCCAGAATGATGCCCACCTTGCCCTGGCTATATTTGCTTTCCTGTACTTCTGTGACATAGGTGAAAGGGAACAAAACATGTGCTATGGCCTCCTTTCCTGCCACTTCACCACCTTTTGCAAGTTTCTTTCAGTCAGAGGGGATACTGCTGTACCCAGCACACACAGGACCACATGCCTGGAGACACCTGAAGTATAGCCCACCTTCTGACTGTGCCCATGCCTGTGATGTGCTATTCCAGAGCCCACCCAGAAGTCTCTTGATGAAACCACGATAACCCCAAACCCTGCCTGTCCCTTTCTGAGCCAAGCATAAATACTGGTTCCAAACAGGGCTTGTTCCTCCCAAGAAACGGAATGAACAGCTTTAGAAAACAGGTCCATCTGGAACTGAGAATGCTGAAACATTGTCTTTGTACTGTCCTGATCCCCAGAGTATCTGGGACTTCAGATGTACCAAGAAATAAACTGGGTATTTTAAGCAGCCTTTTAACCCCCTGGCTAGATGGGGCAAGGAGGGGGAAAGGGGGTCAGAATGGAAGCTGCCTAAAGACAAAATCTGGGAGCTCTGACCTTCTGTCTGAAGATGAAAGCTGAGTTGGATGACTTTTCTATAGATGGCATTAAGGCAGCTTTTAAGGCTCCTCTGCTTGAACTCTTGGTTGCACTTCAGTATTGTAAACAACTGCTGGAGGGAGAGTTAAGTGAGTGGAAGTCCAAAAAAGTAAGAAGTGTTTTCAGCAGTGGAGAATATTGATCATAGTGAGAAACCATTTATGCCCTGAAGGGCCATCAGCTGTCACTATTTCCCTGGCTCCAGAGCCATATTTAGGTGTCTAATGTGAGCTAATTAACACATTCATTAATAGGTGGGTGGAGCTGTGTCAGTCTCAACAGATAGGGAACACTGACATCAAAATAGACTAATTAACATAATTTGAACCTGTCTAAACTCACAATCGATAGCAAATACAGAAATTGCAGCATGAGAGCAGACAACTGGCATAAAATCTATTCCATTTGGTGTCCTTCCATTGAGTAGCCAGAAACAAGCAAGTAATACTACCTGATGTGGTCAGTTAATGAATTGGCACATAGGAACAGCAGATAATCGATGAAAGGCTTATTCCATTTTGGACCTACAGTCCTCTGAAAAAAGTTTATATCTGGATGATCTTTATATTCTCAGAAGCATCTGTGGATAGCTCATGGCAATGCTTTCCACAGGCTTAATACGTATTATATAACACTGCGTCACTTGAATCAACTTCAGGTTTCCTGCATTCAGTCTTTTCCTCATGTGATTAGAAAAAAATGAATAGTTCCAATTCACAATTTTATACCATTTGTTAATCCATCATCAAAAAGCTGAAATTCAGTTGCAGACATGGCTTAAATTCACAGAGATCCCAAGTACTCAGCTCAGAGAAAGATCCATCTCTTTCCCGCTACTGAGCTCCCAATTGACTGATAATGCCCCAAGGAACAGCAGGTCTCACTAGATCATTTTGTTACAGCAGATACTGTGTAATTTAATCTTGGAAGTCCAGTGTTAGGATGAGTACTTTATAAAAAAAAGAAAAATTCTGTCCAAAACCAATCATTAAAACAAAAAAGCTGCTAGCATCAGATATTGTGAGGGAGCAGTGCAAAGGAAAGGAGAGAGAAAACGGGTCCAACGTGAGATCCTAGCAAACAGGAATGAAATCTCACTTGCTGGCATGCACTTCAGTAAACAGGTTGCATACTATGCTTCCCCACCACACTCCAATTCAAACGCAGCTCACATACGGAGTGTGAATGTTCTTGTTCAAATCCCATAAGGTTTTTATTTCCTTTGCTTATTGACAAAACAGTAAAAACACTATGTTGAACAATTTTGCTACAAGAAAACAGCAGTTTGTCAGAACGACCAAATAAGGCATCCCTCAATGGAAAAAACCACAATGTTATTAGGCAGTGGAATGTAACAGAGAGAGTTCATTATTCGGATACTGAGAGATTTCATTATTTTCTCTTAAAAGGTAGCATTTATATAAGTTATACAGTATTACAGGCATACGAAAATTACTTGAAAAGGGAGCAGAGAATGATGTTGAGAGGTTAAGTGGGGTGTTCCCCTTTATCTCCTCAGACAATACAAAGCAAGCTGATACTCAAGGAAACTGAAAGGCAGTGAATTTACTAACAACAAAAGGAATTTTTTTATTCAGTGCATGATAAATAAGCTAGGAAACCTGCAGTCTTGAGACATTATTAAAGCCAAGAGCTTATCAAGATTCAAAATGAGATTTTTGTATATACACACAATAGGAAATGCAGCAGCAGCTCAGAGAGATAGGTTCTTTTGAAAATTTCTGACAAGACCTAGAAGCTAAAGTTCCACCTTCAAAACTGATTTAAGCACACAGCAATTACACCCATATCAGTAAACCCCGCTTTTGTAATTGTCTTCATCATTCAAGCCTGCACTGCTGCTAAGAGCCTCTTAACTCAAACTTAGCCTACTCTTGTCTGGCCTGTCTAAGTAGCAAACCAGTTTTGCATTCATTTGTCTGCTCCTGGTTTCGTGTGAAGACAATCTGTGGTGACTGCACCTGTTGCAACCTCAGAGGGCATGATTGAGGTGGTTATTCACTGGTAAATTCCTCTCCAAGAAGCAAGTCTTAGACTCCTATAGAGGCCAGAAAAAAACTGTGGTTGAAGGCAGAACTTGGCCTCCCAGATGTACTGGCAGTAGGTTCTGCATGTATGAAGGGCTTTAGAGGCCATTCTGGATTCCTCCTTTCATTTTTAAAGTGCTTTGACAGAGAAGGGGAAAATACTACCATGCACAAAATTACCATAAAGTGAGATGAAACCTGAATTAGGTACACAATTCAGCAAGTAAAAAATTCACCAATGAATGTAGCTTGGATTATTCCAAAGTACATGCAAACATATGCTGAGCTCACCAGGCACTTTCATCTAGCACTGGGTATCCTACTTCAGTAAACTATTCACAGAACTGTTACTTATAATTACCCCATTTATAAAATACCCAAGCACTTAGGATAATTCATTTCTCTACCTAAGGCCAACAGACTCCTTATTTGAGAGCATCCCTTTGCCACTGACCTACCATTGGTGCCACTGTGCTGGGGAACCCTCAAACTCTCCTCTTTACTTTGCACAAATACACATTCACTAGCAGAAAAGAGTCCCAACTATCAGCTTCCTTTAGTCTCTCACCAGTTCAATTTTCTGTCTCTTCTCTAAGTAGCAGAATCCAAAGCTCTACTGAAGTCTCTTGCTTTAGCTACTTGTAAACATTTAACTGCTTCTTGGGCTAAAGGGCACACAGAGAATGACAGCTTAGCCAGTGGCCAGAGGATGTGTTTAAATTTCTGTTCTTGCTCCATTGAAGGTTGTTTATGTACATTTGAAAAAGATAACAAATGTACCACTTCATCTAGCAATGCCTAGCAGCATGGTAGAACTGGTAAAAAGGTAAGAATTCAAAGCCTTTTACAGAATGGATGAAAATCTGAAATTCAGTCTGTGACGAGTCCAAGTCTCTGATTTGGACAAAGCTTTGAGGCTGATGTGCCTAGGTTTTCTCCTGCAGCAAGATCCCTAACAAAGCCAAAAAGAATTACAATTGAAAAAAAAGGCATATTTTTTTGAGATTACAAACTACAGAATTTTTTTAAACAGAGAAAACTCATAGCAACTTATGTATCTCCCCATAGCCAGCCCACTATGCATATACAGGCAAGTCCTTAGTTACGTTTAATGCCAGGAATTGCACTTTTCCAGGCCTAGGATTTCATAATGGGAGCTCAGTGTGAGGTATCCCTAGAGAATACTGTGAAGTTCACTACTTGCCTGAATCTGTATCATGTAGTTAGGGTCAAACAAAACATGTCCATGTGCTGTTGCTGCAGGAATAGATGTGTGTTCTTTTGCACTTGCTCATAAAAGAACTTGTTTTCCTATTACAGAGCCTCTCATCCAGAATTAGGAAGTGGTTTCTTGCAGTAACCACTGACTCCCTCTGAAACATCAACTGGGTCAAAAGGGAAGTGTTTAAGGATAGTAACAAGCAAGCCTCTCTCTCTCATCTTTTTCTTGAATAACTGTACCATAATTTTCATCTAAGATGAGGAAATTACCTGTATTCCTCCATACTCATCACAGTAAATTCATGACCATGCAAGGAGTGTATCATTGGTTCTTCCATCACACAGTTTACGGAGATAAAAAGAAAACTTGTCTTCACAAAAAGACAGAAATAGGACTAAGATGACAGAGATGCTCCTCTAAGAGCATCAGTTTGGCATCACCTTCTTACCACTAAAAAGGAAGTTTTCAGAGCACTTACACAAAGAATTAGTCCACAAAGCTAATGTGCTACCAGTTTCCTTCTGAGCACCACAAACACTAACTTTTTCATGTAGACAACCCCAATGCAAAGAGAGTTCTCTGATCATCTCCTGAATAACCAGAAAAATTGAGTTTATTTACCCAACTAAGAAGCCACTGGTGCCGCTAAAGTCAGAGCTGGGACATGTCTCTTTGTGCTGAGACTAAGCTGGGGGCCTTTGCTCTGTGTAAGTGACTATAGAAAACAGATTAATGCCACTTATTCGTATCCCAGTGCTTCTAATGGGTTTGATCAACTAATGTTTATGCATTGTTTTGAGGATGCAAATATCCTTCTGGAAGTTTATATCCATATCTGTTGGCAGACTATTTTTAGCACTGAGATCACTTCAAAATAGCTATATGACATTCAATGCAACAAGGCTAGAGAAAAGTGAATGTGATTATCTGCTGAGTATACACATAAGGACAGTAAGTGGTTTAGACATAGGTACTTATGAGACAGATCCTGTTTGCTGCTCAGATTTATAACAACGTTTTGGCAAAATGTGGAGATTTGCCAGAAAGGGTAGCAGCAATACTGCATTGTTTGGCATTTTTATAATTTGCCTCCCACCCCCAAAACATGCTTGCCTTGACTGAATAACCTCTAATCTGCATTTGTATTGTTGTATCTTTATCTATTATGCATTACATGCACATGAAGCCAAGCCTCTGATCACACAGAGATGCTATTTAGAGTACACAAAACTTCCCTGGAGGGTTTCCATTTAGAGAAAGAAGCAGATTATCATAAGTCTCATGCAATGGTAAAAATACAAAAGGCTCAGCTATTTCCACTGCAGAGCATCAATGTCATTCATATGTCCCCATTTTAATATATTCAAGTACAGCAGCAGTCCTCCATGAAGAACTGGGAACAGGTTTCCAAGAACATCAGGTAGGAAACAGCTTTTGTTCTCTCTCCTGCTGTTGTCCAATTTATACAGGAAAGAACTTCAGACCAAAACTTACAATAGCCTGTTATTCAACTCACCTGCAGTACTACAATTAGTGACTTCAGAAGGTTACATGCTGCCTTTCATTTTCAGCATGCTTGGTCTGCACAGAGGGATAAAAAAGGGCAATGTAATCAAACAACACCATAATAATTGTACAGAGCAAAACAAAGAGGGAGAAATGCTTCTAAAGGAAGAAAAAAGTAAAAAACCATTTTTTCCATGTAAACTCATGCTGCTTAGCAATCTCCCTCAGAACAGAACAGCAAATCACAACAAAACACAGGTAACAGAGCCATGCTGAAGCACTTGAGTTTTGGCAAGGGATGGGCAGCAGAGGGGAAATGTGTGTGGGTGAGAATTTCTGAATGATGCTGGGCTTCTTATCCTTTGACACTTAATGTTGGGTCATTTGTGGGAACACACTTGCACGTTGGGTTCTCCTTATGGACTAGATGGGAACCACTCCAAGGGGAGTTTGTTCAGTAAGTACAGCACCTAGATTAAGTATGTCTGTCTATAGCCAACTGGAAGCCCTACTCTTGAGACTCCAGGGTTGAAATTCATTCTCCTGGGATTCCATTAGTACCCCTGGAGTGACACCAAAGATATTTCTTATGAAGAAAAAAAAAGTTAACTAGTTTGCCTTAATAACCTTAGCCCTTAAAAGATATAGCACACTAGCCTTCTCTTTTGCATTTTCTTTGGGTGCTGCTTGCTTTTCTTCAAGAAGGTTGCATCCACTCACACATGAAGTGTCAAATTGATTTACTCCTATCACTGATTCATAAGATGATGTGTAAATAAGCGTACTTTATTGATCTATATTGGTCAGACCCTTACCTAAAAAGGTTATCAGACATGCCTCCCTATAGTGCTGACATTAAAGCAAGATTGTTAGCCCAACTGGCAGGGATAAAATCTCTGCCTCACAACAATTTCCAAGTCTGTGACCATCTTTGCTAACAGTTCCACTGGAGGCCAAAGGCTGATGACACCAGACTAGGAGTGTTCAGATAGCACAAAGCTGGCCCAATATAAATTTGCAGATAGAATAAACTAAAGTAAACAAAGGACTGCATGATCTTTTCACCCCTCTCACTGATTTCTTCCCAGTTTAAGAAAAGTACTTATATCTACATAAAGAGCTGGGAGAACCAAAGTGTTCAGTAAAGGTCCTGTGCCCATATATTTTTTTCTCAACACTGACAAAGGGAGAGAGCAACTAGAAGCCTTATTTATCCCAGCCCTGTGGAAATGTCTTGTATTTTTTCTGAGCTAACTGGTATAAGCAAGCAAGGGATAAGGCTAAGTATGTTCTCATACAGACAAATAGGAAAGGGAAAATAAAGGCATTTTTGGAGGTGACAGGGCAGTGCTGCGTGCTGCAATCACATATCCTATGACTGGCCATCAGCAACACAACTAGATTTGTTGTACTGTAAAGTGACACTGTGCTTTGCAAACAAAAAGGTTGTGACTTTCTTCAGCACACTGGCCATGGTTCACCTTCTGCAATAAAATAGGGAGTTTCCGTGACTACTTCTTTCCCTAAAGGCCCAAAATTTAATTGATGGTTAACTTCTGGCTGCCAGCTACTTGTTACAGTATCATTCACATCAAAGTCCACTTGCCTTTGCTTCTCTCCTTCCATCAGGAGTAGATGACACCTTAGGACACTCACTAGGGCTGCACTCCTGTGGTATGCTGGAAAGTCAGTCTTTGTTGCTCACTCATTTCATGGCTTCTCCATGGCCTGGAAGGAAAGGCAGGGCAGGAAGCACTGACTTATAAAAGACTATCCCCTCCATTTGGTCCTTGTCTGCCTCTATTACCAGAGTAACTGAGAAAGATATCTGGGTCTTGGATCCTTATCCCTGACTGCAGAGAGTCATAGGTGATGAGAAGCCTGCTGTTTACAACCCTGCCAAAGGAGGTACACAGCTGTAGGAAACACTGATGTGCCTTTTGAGATAGCCCAGCAGGTTAGGTTCTAAGTCTTTCTTTCATGTACACAGCTTTTCATATTTTAAGAAGTCTAAACTAGCAGCTGGCATGAACCCAGCCTCTTCCAGTTTTGCTGGTATCCGCTCATTTTTCTACTAAGATTCTCCCAGTAGTAGAGCACAAAGCAGGGCACAGTCATCACACATACACAAAGACCTTTGTCCCCACTAGGCCCTGGCTCTACCCCTCTGTGCTGATACCTTTCACACTATCATGTGTTTCTAGAAAATCACCTTGGTGGTGTGCCTTGGGGATGCCAGGTCTGACCAGATACTTTTGGAGGCATTTTTTAATGGCTGGGGAAGCACAACTTTGGTGTAATATGGAAATTGTGCTGGTACAGCAGCAGCAGCAGCAAACTGTACTTTGGAAGGGCTCCTTTTCACCTCCAAAGACTATCTAGGCAATCACAGGCACCTGTAGGAGGAGGTGGCCAAAATGACAGGCTGCAAATACGTGTCTCTGTGCTAAAGAACAAGTGGCAGGACAGTTTATCATAAAACCTACAGTTTCTCCATTTTCTTCTTCCCCTTTTCCTTCACTCTCCTTCTCTTTCCATGCCTTTGAAATGCAGGGTTTCCCAACATATCAGACATACAAATAACAAAAGATTACTTATGAATCATGTGATTCCCCTTAATCCCTGGAAACTATGGTTTATCTGGGAAGAAAATCCTGACATTTGGACTTCAGATGTCATACCTTAAACATATTAAAAAATTTCGCTTCTTATTTAAAAAAGCAAGAGACAGAATAAACGTTAGAGATCCAATTCTCTGCTGTACAGCTGTACCCGAGGGGGCTAACATGTTACTGCCTGAGAACAGTCAGTGTAAAATGGTGGAAAAGGAAACACCTGGTACTTAATGAGATGTTACAAGCTTGTGTTTGCAATGAAAGTACACAAATGTAAGAGGAAAATGGAATCATGCAGCCTAAAGCCAGGAAAATCGAACGAGTGAGGATTGATCTTTGGGCCTTCAACATCAATAGGAGTATTCATGCACTTAAATGTTACATGTGTATTTTAGCACCTGGCTGAATTAAAGCCTCAGATAGCAAATCAGGAGATGGCTGCTTGTTTTCAGCCTGCAGAAAAGCCAACCCTTTTTGAGAACTGCACTGATTACCCTGGTTTATAATTTCCTTAATATCACAAGTTCCACAAAGATACATTTTGTTCCCTAGAGCTCCTCAGAAATCAGCTAAACATATGGACTGCTTGCTTACACCTACTACAGAAGGCTGAGTATTGAGGATTTATATATTTTAGTCTATGTGGTGTAAATATGTATAAATTTATATTGTGTTAATTTATGGCATACACTACAGAAGGTTTTGCGTGAGCTACATTGCATTCCTTCCCACGTTTCTGCTGAAATATTCATCTTCGGGTCTTTTTCTCCATGTTTTCCTTAGTCTCGCCACAGATGTTTGGGCAGCTTGTGTTAGAAGGGAGTGTGCCTTAGAAGTACATTTAGGAATTTAGGTGATGAGAATACCAAACTCAACCGTGTGGCTACAGCCTGATGGGGTTAACAGGCCTGCTGAACACTCACCAGTGTCCCGAGCCTTCTGATACCCAGGCAAGCATCGCAACACAGCTTGTGAATTAGCACCACCAAGGCAGACACCCAGTGCACAGAGAACTTCTGTCTCCAGGACTGCCAAACAAGTGCCTGACAAACATTGCGTTCACACACAAAACACGGATACATAAAGCTGCTGTGCCAAAGGAAGGACTGATTCACGCAAGAACAGGCACCTGTGTATCAACAAACTGCACTCAGCATCAGCACCAGCAGTCCCTCCCATCTGCCTGCACGCAGCTCTCCAGAATGAAAATGTATTAATGTGTCCCAATCACTGTGAAATCGATAGGACTTTTGCTGTTGGATCAACAAGAGCAAGGTCAAGCCATTGGGCCAAAACATAGCCCTTATCTCCCCCCAAGCCCTTATCTCAATTCTATCAACACAGTCTTTGTGGACAAGGACTGGCGGTAACCCAGAAGTCCCAGTGCCAAATCGTGGCAGCATTAAGAGCCTGCTGCCTGTCCTAATATCCAGCAAGAGATATGAATTTGTACAGAAAACTTAATTAAAGCAAGACCTAATCAACAAAAGTGGGGCCCAACATGCTGTTTATTTGCTTAGCATTCCAGTTGTGCATCAGCATGTTGCATTTCGCTAACTTACTGGAATATGAACATGCACAACTACATAAATAGTACCAGAGGGAGTTACCTGAATAAATAAATCATATACAGCCAAATAAATCTTTCAGCTCTTACAGAGTCCCAAATGCCACACTTACTACTAACTGACAGAGAGGAATGAGTAAGAGGATGTGTCTGTAAATATTTTCTCAGACACAGTTTTGAACTACTTTGAATTTCTGACCCTTTTTCCCATTCATGGTACAAAAGCATTTCTATTTTCTGTGTTTATGGCAACATACTGCAAGACCTGGGTTCAAAGTCCAATGCCGCTTCAGATTCTCTAGCTAATTCTGGGAAAGTTACTTTCTCCTTGGAGGCCCTCTGGGAAAGACACAGTTACAGACATTTTTCTCCAGTCCTCTTTGCTTTTCTTGTCTATCTATGATCAGGGACAGGTTTTAGAAGGTATTCTGATTGCTAAAGCTGCAAGCAGTGCTCTTGCCAATCCCATCAGTCACTTCATTTTGCCCTTGAGAACAGCAGCAAATATATCCTGTCCCCAGGTGTCTGCAGATCTGGCCCTGTGCTCTGGGATGGCGGGTGCCCACCAACGTGTACATTATCTAACACAGGGCTGCTAGTATTTCACAGGGCAATGTTAGAAGAATAAAAGACACAGTGATGAAGAGCTACAGATTTCAGTAGAGTTTAATTTAATTTTTCTGGATAGCTTTTCTGTAACTATTACTACTACAGCTACACCACACAACAGCAGATGCATCAAAAATGCTGAAAAAGCATTTTTGCACAGAGAGGGTGAGTAATTCTAATTTAGCAGGCAAACATAACAGCAATTCAATGAGGGTACAGATTACATTACCCTGTTATGTTGTTTTATAATGGTTTAAATAGACCATACATTTTGCTGGCTTTATTTTACAAACAGGCCAACTAAAACCTCACATGTAAAATAATCCACAAACAAAACCACAACCCTCAAACTACTGCCACTCTTCTACCTCACCCTTGTTTGCCCAACTCTTTCCCAACGTAGGGCCCTGGCCCTTCTTGTCTCTCATGCTGTGTCATCTCACAGTGGAGTCTAAAGTTGCTGAATTCATGGAAAAGTCACCAGGGCTGAGCATTGAAATGAGTGCTCCCTGGTCCCACCACATGCTCCTGACTAACTGACCCTAACTCTCTCCAACACCAAAGAGCTACACAGCACTGGGAAGATGCTGTCTGGCTCTCTTTTCATACAACAGAGCCACATTCTTTGCTAGGTCATGAAACAGCCCTCACAGATGAAATAAACAGTAACACAGTTCAGAAATCTCATGTGGCTGATTTTCTGATTCTTCTACTTTCCACCCCCTTTCTTCATTCTCTTAGGATTTAAATAATGACTGAAAGATTAAAAACAACAGAAGTTAGTAATCATCCTATCATGCATTAGAGACAACAGAACACACTCAATGAGTGTTGATGGCTTGAATACCTCAGTAGGCTGAAATATATTCAGAGAGCATTTCAGTGAATTTAGGTAAATGGGAAAAACTGTTAAGAAAAAAATCCCAAACAATAAAATTCCCAAAAAGCAAAATCTGATCTTGGATAATTAACAGCAGAAACAGGGCTAAATCGAAATAAATTATTCAGTGCAAGTACTTCAGACAGCTCTTAAGAATAACACATGGATTCATGGCATCTTTAGGGGACTTTGTGCCTATAAACTAATTAATAGATCTGACTTCTCCATATGTAGTTTTTCCATCTGTAACAGATAAAGTATGGATAGGTTTCTTCATGTAACAGGAAAAATTAAAACTAAAGTTATTTTTGTAAGTTGTAGAATATTCTCTAACTTATTCAGAACGCAAATGTGTGAAATACCATGACAGAATGGAAATTGATTTTGTAAAATGTGAGAGTGAACGACCGCGCTCTGAAACATGTGGTGCAAAGTCAGAGACAGGGCGCTCGGCTTCCTTCCCCTCCAACCACCGCCCAGGCGTGTCGCAACCCAAACGGCAGAGCCGGGCAGGAGGGCAGCTGATAACCTGCTCCTTGCTACAGCCAGCAAGCCAGAAGGCCACATCAGAAGCCTTTTCATTCCAAAGCTGAAAGCCTCCAAGTTTTTGCCATCCCAATACATTGTACAGCGAGGTTTTGCTTAGGCCTCTGTGAGCCCTGGGACCCATTGGTTTAAACAACACAGGAGCTGCTCCAGTTACTCCTTGGAGCAGCTACCATGCTGTGCACATAGGAAACAGCTGTACAGCTTCCTAGGACAAGCAGAGCTGACATGCATGAGCTTGTCCAGCCTTTTCAACTGGTTAGAAATCTGTCTGCAGCCATTCCATCCAGCCCAGTATGTGAACGTTTCTAGAACTTGGCTGAGAAAGAGCTCACACAGTTTTCACAGATACCTCACATTTCACAGAATTAACCCTGATACCTGGATTCCAGAGGTAGTTTCCAAAGTTTTAGCTAAATTAATGTACGTCTGCCAGGGTCATCCATGTACATTAACTGAATCCCATCTGTGAGGACTGAGAGTCTCTCCCATGCTTCCCTCTCCCTGCCTGGAGAGCTGGTCAGTGTGGGAAGTTGCCATTCACACATATTAGCATACTTATTTATTTGTAAAAGTTCCTTAACATTAGCAGAAAGTGACACAGTTTTACATTTCAATGTTCCAAAAGCAAGAATTGTTGTACAGACAAGTCACCATCAACATTCATAAAACCCTCAAACCTACTCAGAGGCTCAGAAGCATGTGGGCAGTTTTTTCACCTAACATCTTTACTCCCAACACGCTTCAGGATTCCCATCAACAAGTTGTCCAGCAGTGGTGCCATGCCCAGCCACTCTGTGCCAAGAATTAACACCTCTTAGTCACCTCCCCTCTTCTTATCCCACATCCATCTCCAGCCCACACCTCATCAACCAGCAGCCCAAACATCTGGCCACCTTCACTGGAAATTGCCTTTTATCCAGCCTAATTGCCACAGCCTGATGCCCAGCAATGTTCCTGCCCTAGTCTCTAAATGCAACATTTGCTTGAGTGTGTCGACATCAGATCTCATTATTGACTTTAAGGAGAGCATCAAGAAGAGTTTCCTTCACTTCATCTTCTCCTGATGAATACAGACAATAAGCCCTGACATCTACCTTTAATTATCATGAATAATGGCAAACTTTGGGAGACAACCTGGAGTTTCATCCAATCTGAAGTTAGGCCTAAACCCAAACTAAATACTTCTCAACATTTTTGGAGGCTGTACTTGGATGCGGGGGTTTGGTTTCACTTCCCCTGTAAACTGATTCTGCACCCAAGAGTGCTAAGATATGTTTTTCTTTTTATTCTAGCATTTTTTCCTCAGATTCCACTCCTTACAGAGCACTCTCTGCAGTACTGCCTTGTCATCTCATTTGGCCAGTCAGAAATAAAAAAACAACCCATACACACATATCTATTTTATTCTTTTTGTGTTGGGGTTTGATTGCGGTCTATTGGTTAGGTTTTGGGTTTTTTTTGCAAACCTACATGTCTTTTTAACAGTTGGCATTCATATACTCCTGCCCTTTCTTTGTAGTTATGTGCATCTTCCTTTTGTCATTCTCAACGTGCTTTTCACTTTAGCAAGCTAAGAAAAGTCTTATATGCAAGAGATCCAAATCTGTGCTAGAAAAGAAGACTACGAGAACATTTCAAAACGAAAAGCAGACAATGTTGCAAAAGAGCCTACTGTCTCTACCATCAGTCCCAAACCATCCAATGGGGTGCTACATGTGCAGAATTGCCATAGTCATTCACACTAACTGTATATCAAAAGAATAATGTCATTTGGCAATTAATAAATCCTTCCATTGTTTCATTTGCCCTTATGTTTGCAAGGAAACATAAGTTTCCTTGGCAGTCTCTCTGACCTGTATTTAGCACACCAGCTATAGAATAAAATGTAAGACTGAACAAAGCCCGTGGTGTGTGACTGCTCCTCCAGATGCCAGCGCTCTGGTGGCTGAGGTGAGGCAAATGAAGGCAAGCAGCAATCCCGTCTTCTCAGCAGCCACCCTGAATATGCTGCTCTCATCATGGAGTCACCGTGCATCAAGGCAAAAGCAGCTCAACAAAACCACCACCTTTCCCCAATAGCACGGGGATATCTCATCTCCACTTACAGCTGTGCCGTTAATAAGCACCTGCTTTGATATTTTTGCATACTTCATTGTTTGTAAACGTGCAGTCAGGTCAGTTGGAATGTACATGAATGCAGCCCAAGGGCCTGTTTCCAGCCTCAGCCTCTACTCACTGGCCATGCTGGGGGGAAAAAAAGAAAGGGAAAATAAAAGAAAACCTGGTGTCTCTGGGGACTGAGCTTGTTTCCTATATAGTGGTTTCATAGAGGTGAATCTTTCACTAACCTGGTTGGCTGACACAAATTGCACAGGGAACAACAGGAGGCTTGTCAGCACTGTTCCAGCATACAAATGAACGTAACAGACGGGTAGCAATAAACTCACCTAAAGATAAAATTATGATCTTCAGTCATTGAGAAAGATGATAACTTAACCACAGGATGTATCGCAATTAGCTTCCTCAGCAGCCTACAGAAGCAATATATACAAATTACGAGATAATCTTCCGCAATTTGAAACCATTTAGGATCTTTAGCATCATATACTTGGATCAATTTAAATCTTAAAGTTGCAATCATCTTTCTTTCTTACTCAGAGATAAATATCTCCTCGTTTTTTAGTGAAACACAGTAGACATTATTTTTATCTGTCCTTACTGTATTCATTTCTTTTTCCAAGTTAGCTGGTTGAACTGTCACGAGCTCCCCAGGACTGTGGCGGCAAAGCACAAGAAGTGCTGGCCACTGCAATACCTGTGTTGGATTGCCCCCAGTGGCAAGGAATTGTAAAAGACTTTGGCAAAGAGAGTGAAATGAAAATTTCTGATTGAGAAATAGGTCTGCTGGTGGAAGGAAAATAAATAAATAAATAAACAAATAAATAAATAACCCTCTGCATGTGGAAATCTTTAAGCTTTCATCCATTTCTAGGAAACTGGAATGGGAGGAGCATGCCTCCTACTCCTACAGCGATCTGCACTGTGGGGATATGGGGAAAGTACCGCAGCACAAGCAAGATTTTGGCAAATTAAAGCTTGTCATAATCACACTAAGCTTCCTGTTGGTCTGGGTCTACTTATACTTTCATTACAATTCTGTGCTTCTTTCTGCTATTCCCCTCTGGATATAATACTTAAAAACTAGAAAAAGAACTTGGTTCTCTGCACAGTGCACAAGTAGCCAAAATATTTCTTTCTATGGCCTTCTTCTTCCTCCTGCCTTGTTTTTGACTTAGCATCTGGCAAAACTGGAAAAACCCTGGGACATAAAAATTCCCTCAACTGTGAGTAAGCCCTCATTATTATGTCTTTCTTTATAAAATGGCCTGTTTGATTAATGCCTGTTTGCATGGAAAATTCTCTCCTCTCCTTTGCTCTCTCCTGCGATTGCTTTGCGCTTTAGTGTCTTATTTGGCAAGGGGGAAAAGTTGGATGCTGGGTTAAATCATGGCCCCTTTCTGAGATCTGTGGGACTTTTGTTGTTCATTTCCATGCCACCAGGATTTCACCCTTATTCTTAACAACTACAGTCTCCAACAGTGGCCTACCACATCACTTTAAGTCTCTGGAGCAAATGACCTAGCCCAAAGTTGCTATTTAAAATACCAGTGATTTTTCAAAAGCCTGTTTAATTCATTAGGCTTTCTCCAGTCCACTCTGCCTTGTTCAGATGAATCCAGTAAGCTGTGTTCCTTCATGCTCTCTTGCCTTTTAGGTGGCAGCACTTTTAACCTTGCACAGACTGAGAACTTACTCCAAACAAGTTTAAAAATTAAAAATCCTCCCCCATTGAAATCTGAGGCTGATACTTGCATATATGATGATTTTAGAGGGACTGAATCTTTGCCATAGAAAGATTCTATTTAAAATCTAAGCCAGGAGACTATCACTTTTTTACAAATCAGTCTTATTTAAGTTTATGGAAACCAGTAACAGACCTGCAAACACTTATGTACTTGGCAATTATGGGCAGCTGTCTGAACACTCAGCCAACAGAATTAAACATTTGAGAGATTGTGATTCTATGATATAATCTGGTTATGAATCTAATTACACCTCTTGTCGTTGTTGACAGTGTATGATTATAGAGACAAAAATCTTGGTTCTGCTAGTCAAATTCCATGAAGTATAGAGAAGGAGAAGGAAAGGAAAGAAAACAAAAGAAATCAAAACAACTGTCTTCTCATTTAAGAAATGACTACTCAAGTCCAGAAAGAAAACAAAAAGAAAAAAAAAAAGAGAGAAAATCACATCCAACAAGAACACTGAAATTCCCCTAAAATGCTAAAGGAGATGATACATGGATAAAAAGGTATACAAGGCTATTTTCAATTCATCTGTAAAGAAACATGCAAAGGTAAAGTTGAAACTTCCTGAAAACTAGCATGGAAAAAAAATTATGAAATAAAATCTTGAACATAACATGCAGTTCCAGCTTTTCAAGTAAGGCGATACATTCCAGTACATCCTGCAGATGCCAAGGGTTCTCTCAGACAAAAGCACATCTCTTTGAGAATCAAAGTCCTTTTTAGAAGCAACAACTGAACTCACTATCCCTGGTGATCTGCAGTCTCCTAGTTCCACATGTGCAGCAGATAATACAAAGTAAATTGTAAGCCTTCCATATTTTCCATGGTGTTGCTTAGTTTGCATGCTCATCCTTAGTTGATTTTAAACTTTGTTGCAATGAAGAATAATTTCTCAAATTATTACACCATAAAACCTTGCATGCCCTGAAAGCTACAGCTTATTTTAATAATGAAACAATAATACATATTAGCAAATGTATTTTTAAAACACTAATTGAATTTTAGATTTTTTTTTTCTGATCACAATAAACCCCAAAGTTAAAGGAGTCTGTTTCTTGCAAAACTGAAATTTTAAACAAGTCTAAATTTTTTCAAGATCATAAGTTACTGCACTAATGGAAAAAATTCAGTGACCCTACTGCAAAGAGAATTTGATTATTTCCGTTTGTAGAGAAAATTGAGAGCCAGAAGTACTGAACAAAACAAGTAACTTTATAGCACACACAAACACACACACACAAAATGATGACAGATTTAGCAGAGTAAAGAAAAGCTCATTAATTTTTAGCTTTTGTTTAGCAAATTGCTACAAAAATGAAGGACAAATAAGTACATACAGAGAGATTCTTTCATGGTTTCAGAATTAATATTTTATGCTGGCCCCAAAGACCCTGCAGGTCATGCTACAAAGTTTACCTAGTTGCCCCGACTCCTACGTGTTTATGGCAAAAGGCAAGGATAGTGGCATGGCTTTCTTCGACTGTTGCTCAAATATTGCCTGTTTTGTTCATTCTTTATTTATCTAAAAGTGACCAGGACACTCAACTTGACTTCTATGTGCCCCACAAATGAGAAAGGCACTTAAGTTTCTCTTGATATAATTTTCCTTATCACCAATAATTTCTTCTAGCCCATAGCAGATGGACAGTACAGGTAGGAAGAAGTAAGGGCACCAGATTACTCTGTTCTAAATAACAGTATTTCCTCAATTTTTTTTATATTGATACTGCTGCCAACATTTTCTTCCCAAAGCCACAGGAGAAGCTAGTAGCTGCAAAGAATAAAATGAAAACAGCGCTTAGAAATGGTATCCCTTCTCCTCTGATAGAAACCAGTCAGTCCACATAAATTGTACTTGTGCCTCTGAATTTAAAATGTAACTGTGCTCAGTCTCCCAGAAAGCATAATTGAATTTGGAATTCACAAAGCAAAAGGGAAAAAATGGTATGTTAATGTCCTAACCTTTCTCAGTGTTTTAAATCTGGAAACCACTATTCTTTTAAGCAAGACTAATAGTTTTGGAAGCAATACAGGTAGACTGTACTTGAACTATATTGTGTATGATTCGTATTCTGTTCATTCAGAAAATCAATGTAAATGTTAGAAACTTTACGGAAAATAGGGCAGAAATGTGCTCAAGTATGCTTATGACGATCAGGTTTTGGAAAAGAGAAGTTTATTGCATGTGCACATGGAGCCACTTTGTCACCCGCAAGACAACAAAGCCTGACTGGTAGTGCTAGTAGCTAACTTCTAATGAGCATTTAAAGTGTGATAGAAGATAAATCAATATTTTTTTCTGTGAATAATCTTAGACCATAGAAATGTGAGCTGCCAAAAGCCAGGCACACACACATACAACCTTGAAAATGCCATTCCCTTTCATGGTTGTAAACCAAAACAATAAATCATTTCAGCAAGATCATTTTCTCTCTTCTGCTTGTCCCTACAAATAAAGAAAGGCATGGGCCTATCCCACTTTCAAATAAAAACAGAACAAAATATTTTGGGGATTTAACAATAATTTAATTTGTATTAACCATGGCACAACATAAACATTTCCCTCAAAACTGAAGCAAAAACAGCTTACGCATATTTTCCATGTGTGGGGCTTTTTTTTGTGTCTATGAGCTGCTGAGACTGCTTTCATTAAAGCAAATTTAAAAAACCCACTTCCCATATGAATCATAGTTTCATATTTAAACTGCAGGATTCCTCATTTAATGGTTTACTTGTTGATTGAATTAATATGGATGTTTAGCAAAGGTGGGCCAACCAGGAAAACTGAGTAAGAGGACAGGGAATACCATTACAAACCAGAAACAGGGAAGAGTGAGACTGAATTAGTATAGTGTCAGAGCAAAGAGATACAACATGAGAACATGTATTTTTTGTTCCCTTATTTCCATCAAAATAAATTTGTGACATGGGTCCATGCCCGGGGAAGTAAACACAAGCTTTGAGGCAGGACTGTGAGAACAACCTTGCTTAGAGCCAATGTCAGAAAGCGAGAACAGATAAAGTACAGGAGTTTCAGCTGTGGTGGCTGCTCTTGGCACTGTCAGTGTACCTCATTCAAAAATGTGCATTAGTGAAGCCAAGTGTTTACTTAAAATGTCCTCACAGTTGATACTGCAGCTTCTTTGTCTGTGAGCTCTGTGGTTGGGCACCCTCTTGGAAAGATGGCAGGGTGGGTGGGAAACTGGGTGGTAAGGCTGGTGCTGCGAAACAAGCCAGTTGCTGTAGCTGGGTCACTGGGACCAAGAGACTCCATTCCTTCCCATCCCAAAGCTATAATGAGCTCTGTGTGTCAAGACCACACTTGTAGGTGTCCAAGGTTTGCTGGACACTCAGGGGATGAAGGCACTTTTGAAAATGTCTCAGGATCTTTTTCTTTGCCTTAGGTGTGAGCTTGGTACAATTGTTACCTCTGAATGCTTCTCCCATTGCAACAGAAATCACCCTACTGACTCAATAGGATTTGAATTCACTGCTGTTTTTTGCCAAGAAAGCAGAATCTTTCAGCTTTCTGTGCACAGGAACAGAGATGTTAAAATTAGCCACAAGGAGTATATTGCTCCCTGAATACAATAGAAAGGTACTGCAATCTTCTGCACAAAGGAAATTAGTTAAAAAATGAATCCAAAAGTAACAGATTCAAAGAAAATGTTCTCTGGTTTGCCAAGACAACCATTGTGCACACAAACAGCAAAATGTGTACGTTTGGGTTTTGTTTGAGAACCAATGCAAGGTCACAGCAGATAGCAGTGTTACTTATTTCAGCATCTTACAATCAGTGCTGAGATGTTTTAAGCTGTGAGGCACAGAGCACACAGAAACTCGGGTCACTTTCTGTGTCTCTTATTGTTTCTATTGCAGAAACCATGTTACTCTGGTAGAGTAGGCATTTCAGTTGTTAGCACTTCAATTAATCCCGAGGCTGCTGGAGGAGCTGAGGAATTTCCACCAGGCAGCGGGTTCTAGCAGTTGTTGTTAAAGAATGAACAGGTAGAGAAGAAAACACCCTCAGAGTTCCTGCTCAGTCGGATTCTGTTCAAACTAGCTATGAGACACAGCTGCAGAACCAGACCCTACAATATCCCAAACAGGCAGTTTCTGCTTCCCGTTCCTAGGCCAGCAGAGGGGCCTGAGCTAAGACATTCACGTGTTTTACCATGCTGGGGATTGAGGACAGACTCTGTGAAACTGGAAGTTGTAGTGAGGACACTGACTCCCATCTCTATGCGCTGGTTCAACTCGTTAATCTGCAGAAAAATGAGCCCAGCTAAAAAGAAGACATTGGACAGCTGTTGAGGGGCAGAGCTCACAGGAAAAGAGCTTGGTGCAGCCAAGATGGGGGTGGTGGAAAGTAGCAGAGGGAAGGCTGGGAGTGAGGACTTCCCATTATGGATAGCACACTGGTAATGTTGGTGCAGACGTTTACAAAACTGTAGCACTGGTGTGTGCAGAGTCCTAAGCATTCTTTCTCTCTCCCTCCCTAACAGAAAGCAGTAGATATTTTTAAAATGTAGAAGTATTTAGAACCATGCGAAGAAGCACAATTTAGCAGGACTGCTAAGTGCTTTTTGTCTTCCTTATAGACAAATAGCTCCGTGAGCCACAGATCCCATGACCGCCTGCATCTCAGGGCTTACTTCCCCCATGGGCACTTGGATGTCTGATACGCTCTGAGTTCTGGGTCCTGCAGCCTTCTCCCTTCTACCTGACCACCTGCTTTTGGGAGCTTAAGACACTTAAACCCTAGGCCACTGTCAAATTTGGTTGAAACCATCTGTGAGTTCATAAAAGATTGGTTTCACACTGTGGAAGGAGACATCAATAATTAATACAGTCTGTCCTAATGCATAATGACTTTTTTCATTAGGAAGCAGGTCTAACAAAAAGATATAAACACGTTCCTACTCTATTAACAACCACTTACAGGCCAACTTTTGCTTCTGGTTATATAGCTATAAGCTATAAGCACAGAATCACTCTGATTCATCAGCTAATTTCAGTGACAGTGAGGAATAACCTGAAGCACCTAACCAGACTGACATATACACACCACCCAATTACTGCAGTTCTCTGACTATCAGGTAAGAGTGCATGTTTACCAGAAACAATGGGGGCAGCACATATTAAATCTTTGAACAACTCATCATTTGTGTTTGGCAAATTAAAACATCTGAAATAACAGGTTAGAATTAGAAGTACTGTGTGGCATGTCTTAATTTTCCCTTTTTAGTAGCACACAATAAATAAAAATATTTAAACACATCCTAGAAAAAGCTGTACTCCACTGTCTGAGGTACAGTATTTTCACAGGACATTGCTAATCCAACAAACATCACAAAGTGAACAAAGGAAAATGAATTTCCTTTGTTACTGACTACTGCTACATTATAATAAAAGAGTTATAAATCTGAGTTCATTTTGTTCAACCATTGTTTTATGCCTACTTTTGTACTCTATTGGATTAGAACAGATTAATTTGTTTGAGTTTTCCTTCTAGTCACTTTTCATGTCCTGGCTCAGTAATAAGGTTCCATTTTTAAGAAAGAACAAAGTCCCAACATCTTCTATAATTTCTTCCTTCATGCTACAGTTGCTTTAAAAAAAAATAAAAATCTTAATGAGTTTATTATTTGGACTTAGACTAGCTGGCAAAGTAAATTTCTCAGTAAATGACAACACTTCTTCAGATAGTTGTCTTCAGCCCATTTTTTAACACTTTATACCACTGCATTGCCAGAGGCCCCAGATAATTTATTCTAGCTAGTTGAACTCTTGCTTCTACCTCTGCATGGATTGTTCTGACAAGAAAACCTGTGTTACTGCCAACAAAAAAACAAAATGTGGCTTAACGTTTAAAAAAAAGCTTTACAAGCCTCCTCCTGACACATCAGACTGCACCTCCACTTGCCCTGAAAGCCACCTTGCTGGTCAGGGCAGCGTTAAAGTCTCTTGTGAAAGCAGGGAAGCCAGTCCCAGACGTGCAGCTTCTCCTCAGAACCCGTGCTCCTGCACCCCAGCAGGTGCTCAGCTGCTGGGGCAAACTGGCACACTCTCCTTGTCTGACCCAAGGGCTCCTGAGAACACCAAACTCCCCCAGACAGCCTGTTCGTCTTCTGTCCTTAATCAAGTGGGTTGCTGGCCTTTCATTTCACCAGCTGGAAGCCAGCAGGCAAGTCATGGGAAGCTTCTTCCCCAGCGGGTCCCAGCTTGTGTTGTTTCAGTCCTAGGCTGGGCTGTAGCAGGAAGAGGGAAATGGCTGAAACTTTGTACTTAAGGAAAACCTTATGGAGGGGGTGGATTCCCCTCCGTATCACCTCAGGCAAACCATCTATCCTACCTTCCAGCTGCAGACTAAAGATGACTGCTTTTATCTGCTGTTTCAATCACAACACTCTTCCAATGGTCACCAAAACCTGGCACAATGGGGCCATGCTATTGTTTGGAGTCTCCCAGTCCTACTCTCCTATGGACAACAATAACAACAACTGGAAGCAAAGGCATTCTTATGCTGGGTCACTTTAAAACCTGTGCACTGAATGTAAGTGTCCTCCAGTAGATTCAGCGGGATTTCCTGCAGCACACACAGCAGAGCACTTATACCCACTGCACCTGGCATTTGCACTACCCTGATTTCCATGAAGATCAATCTGATTCCTTCCCAATAACGACAGAGAATAATCTTGGATAACAGGTTGTTATTTATTAGCTGATTAATTAATTGATCATACCAATAGAGATTTTGGGAAATAATATTCTAGGATAGCAAAACAAACCAAACTGGACAAGCAGACCCACAGAAAAGTGAATTACTTGCCCAGAAATTTTTACAGTGTTTTTACAGTATTTAAGTGTAGTAGATGTTATTCTGATACCGGGCAAGGAAAGAAAATGGTAAGAATTATACACTAAGTCTAGAAAACACAACAACCATGTCCTGTTACCATGTCTTAAAGTCATTAACTCCTTTCCCTGTGAAAAGTAACACTGAAAACTCCTCATGCTGTAGCACAGTAATGGCAGCAATTCCTTGGCATCCTGTTCATGGATCACTGTCAACTTTCTGAATGCACTCTAGGCTACCACATTACCTTGTAACACCAACCTTTTAAGGCAGCAAGACTTTGCAAGCCGCTAGCGATCTGTGAAGCACAATTGAGAATCACTGCTCTTGATAATGTGACTTCAGCAAATCTCAAGTGGACTAATGACAGAGCTGCCTACACCCAAGGTCAAATTGTTCTGCTGGCAACAATTTTGGTATTTGATTTCTAAAGCTGAGGCAAGTGGAACAATGGCAAATCCAATACTTCTTCCCTTAGAGGTCATTCACTTAAATATCAAACGGCTAACTTCAGCTGTAACTCCTGGGATTTGACTCGGGGGTTCAGTCTGGAGTGCCTTGCTGTAGCAGTAGCAGCCTCGAGGAAAAGTGATGAGCCTTATCCTAAGCCTTCTCCTGGAGTCAGATTGCACAGTAACAAGGAATTCCTGGCACTGGGGTACAGTAAACAGTTCTCCCATGTCCAGGATATAACACCAGAACAGATGATAATAAATAAGCCACTTCAACAGGGCTGTGAAAAATGATCCATGACACATCTGTAGCGTAGCAAATGTCATCGCGGAACGGGCTTGTCTGGATGCCTCCAGGAGAGCACCGACCGGCTGGCTCAAATTGGCAGCCGAGCCCCGGTAGGGCGCTGGGAGCAGACGGGCGGCTGACTAATCCCGCACAGCGGTGCCCTACCCACGGAGCGCTCTCTCCAGCCATCGGCCTCACAGCGCATCAAACCGGCTGTCACTAACCTGCTTCTCACCCTTCCCCAAACTCCAGCAGGTATCCAGCAGCCGCTGTTCAGTAGGGATCTATGCACATAGGAAGTGTGAGCTCTCTGGTAGGCTGGACCAGTGCACCTAATTCAGGGCAGAATTACAAGCCTCACGTGTCCTGAGATCACTACAGATGTGGGATTAGAAGCGTAACTCATTACATTAAAAGCCTTCCTTCATGTTCATTTTCAGAGCTATTCACCAAAGCCAACTCCAGCCTGGTGAGACCATGTTTCTTTCTACAGGCAGTGGAAAAGTGACCCTATAGGAGAACAAGGTCATCCAGAACAGAAGCCCAACCTAACTGTTCCAGAGGCCTTCTCTCTATTCACTGTTGTCTAAGGAGCCTTTAGAAATACTCCCTCATTTTATGCTGCCAACTCCTAAGACTTTATTATGAAGCTCAGAGTATTTGATGTTTCTCCTGAAGGCCCTTTTCCTCAAGTCATTTAGTTGTACAATAATCTTACCTTTTGTCAAATACGTACATACATATATAATTATTATAAAATACATATGCCTTGCTATGGTGGAGTAAACTTAAAAGTGTGAAGTCCAAAGATTAAAAAAAAGAAAAAAGGTGGAGAAATCAAAAGGCAGAAAATTACCCCCGCTGTTTCAAAAGTCAGGCCTATGACATGTCATGCCTTTACACTAGCAATACTCAACTCTGGTTTACTGCAACAGTCTAAGTAGTATTTTGAAATTTGCGAATGGAATATTTACATTTGCCTTGTGTCTTTTTCCAAAGTTTTTTTAATAATATGTTTGGCTTTCTCAAATTCCCACATTTATTAGAATTTCATTTTATTTGTCATTTTACGACAAAATTAGCTTTTTACAGCAGATTAGGGAAAACTTTGCCTCTTTTTAATATCTGTACACAGAATTGTAATCAGTTTTCCCAAAACATTATGAGCTAATGACTGACAATCACAGCTGCTTTAAGTAAAAGGGACTTCCAAAAGGTGTAAAACTATGTTCACTCTCAACAAGCATCCAGTACAGTGACCATTTCAGAAGCCATTTCCATATCTTTAAGGTCATATCTAAAAGTTTGGATGCTGTTCAGAGAAAGAAGCAGTCTTAAGTATATGCTACCTTGTTAGCTGATGATTTACCCAACATTACATGAATATTTTAGGTCAGTTCCTATTTTCCTTCACCTGGATAATATTAATGGAATTCCTCTTGTATTCTGCTATGATCACTACATGAAAATAGGCAAGCTGCTCCAACAATTTAGAATAATTCACTTTTCCAAAGGAACTAATGATTCAATACCTGAAGTTTACCCTAAAACCATTATATTTGAGGTGAAGAGGACTTTATTTTTATTTCACTGTTAGAGCTCTCTGAACTGCCTCAGACTGGATTTTTAAAAGTTAATGCACATAACTAGTTAATTCCCATGTTCTCTGGTAAGAGTGAATTAATGGGATTTATATTAAGTTCTTGGAAGCCATTTCACAAGGGGATCCCCCATACTACAGGCTTTCAGCCAGCAGCAGTAACTTGCACAGCATGTGAACAGGTCTCCAGCTCATGATGTGCAGACAAGGAATCTGCACTTCAGGGAACGCCGTGTCTGGCCCAGGCAGGCAAGGCCTAGACTCTGTCTATTACAATCTCATCTTTGTTTGGTAGAGCTTCCTGTTATATCCAGAGTTTTCTAACTTTCTGCATCATCAAAGGAGGGAGCAAAGCGAGAATCGGGACATATAAGAGTTCACGACCTGTTTTCCTGACCCCATGTGCTCTGTATCTTAACTGTCACAAAATAAAGGACCTAAGGCATGGATCACAGGACACAGAGATGAGGATACAACACAAGCTCTCTCTTCTGTTCTATATTTTTTCACATATAACCTTTGGAGTATTTTGAGAGATAAAAAGAAATACCCATTTTATTTTATATCTTCTGTGGGCCACAGAAGTCTGTTGGGCATACCAGTAGTTACTTCTATTAGGAAACTACTTAACACACATTCAGTCTACATTTTCTTATATTAAGCTATTGATCTTTCTCTTAGTTCCAACCTCTGGTTCATACTAAGCACAGCCTTCTGGTTTTTGGCATTAAAATCTGAAGATGATTAGTAGAGCATTGATGTAATCAACTTTCAGCTATTCAAAATATATACAGGGACATTTTGTTTTCTGTTACTTTTTCTAGACTTATTGTTATGGTGAACAGCATTCTTTATTTACCCTCGAAAGGAGGATGAAGAGTCTCCCAAGGGGAAGAAACAACTTCCTAATACAAAAATAAAGTACTAGAGAATACAAGCCTGGCCCATGTATAAACAGATCAACACGACATGTAAGAAACAATAGGAAAATGCTTTTTTCCCTTGGTAACTACAGGTCACGAGCAGTGGCATATACTACTTCAGTTTTTCCCTGTTTCCAAGGGGAAAACAGAGGAAGCTTAGATCTCCAGTCAAGTCCCCAAACATATCCTTTGATCTTAGTGTACTACCTGAATCCTACTGTAATCTGTTTGTGACACAATGTCGTTTCTGTGCACCTATACACACTTAACAGCAAGACCTTGTTAATTGTCGTGTAATTAGTTTACCCATATTCCATAACCTAAATTGGTATTCTTCATACCCCTGGTTATAAACCTGACACACAAATACACAGAGAAGGATCTGGAATAGCTGGTAAATACTTGATCTACTTATCCACAGTGAGCTTTGGGCTGCCACGGCTCTGGGCCTGTCCGTATCAAAGTTAAAGATGCCTGAAAGGTTAAAGTGTGTATATACCATGCCAGACAGCCCTATTATGAAAGAAAATATGGCAGCTCCATGTATGTGGGAACATGAGTTTCAAGACAAAGTTATAATCCCAGTAGGGAAGTCCTCCAAATGGGCAGAGTCATTTAAGCAGCTGGCTGCAAGGATGGGATTTGGTTCACGATTAAGGCACTCAATATGCAGTGTCTGAATTCGTATTACAGTCAAAGGAGACCTACTCAAAACAGTCAATGAAGCTTACAGAACTACTCTGCTGACAGATGAGAGGTGTCTACTCCAAGAAAAACTAAATCACTTGGATCCATAAACTGCATTGACTACAATGGGAACTGAACGGGAAGATGACTTTGGTTCTATGAATTTATACATAACTATCTACAGTCACAGTTGTTCTCCACAAACCTCACCTAGAGGTTTGGTCTGGGACCAAATTCTCCTCCAAATGGCAGGAGGAACTCTACATGGAAGATGACTTGTAGAACCAAAGGCTTGGTTAGGATTGCGAGACTTCACATTTGGATTCACATAGTGAACAAAACCTCTGGGATCATCGGTGAACAACTTGCTGCAGATGTTGGCTGCACCGCTCCAAGAGACACACACAGTGGAAGCTGCTTGCTTCCAGAAGAGTCTGGTAAAGAGGCACTCACATGAGTGGCTTTATTTAAAGCACAGTTCTGAACATTTCCATAGGTGCTGTGTTTGGCCATGCTGATTTAGACTGGTCAAAAAAAGGACCAAGAGTCCCATGGATGCCTTCAAATGCATGCAGCTGTGGGAATTCAACACTTGGTACTCGGGTCCAGTGAACTGCTGGAGGCAGCCTCAAGGACAACATTCCTTTTACCTTCCTAAGAGTAGAGCAGCACTTGTATAGGACTGCAACGTGTGTACACCAGCTCTGCACCTTGCTTGCAGCTGCACCTACACCTCCTGCTCTGTGACAGTAACAGTGGTTCTGAACAGAAGTCCCAGCTGCTGAATTCACAGTGCTACCCACAGTGCTGCCCCACTGTAGCACCAGGATCAGTATCTAAAGTATCAGTTCTCAGGGTAATCCAGGGATAACCAGATCTAGAAACATACAGAAAAAGATCAGAAGATGTATTCGAATTAACTGGTTCCTCCTATTCCTTTCCTTGCCAATCCCCGTCTTGCACGAGAACATGTCATCAGCCTGATAATTACAACACCCACATCCACATTACCATGAGAAAAAAAGCAAGGTAGATGCCCTTTATGTGCCCTTCCCAAGTCCTCTGCACCTTTCTTGCTGCTCCCCTAGACATAATGGGCCAGAGTTAACCTGTTTCCTCACCTGATGACTTTGTGACAGCCC
The DNA here is from genome assembly GCA_013398175.1 of Climacteris rufus. Lineage (NCBI taxonomy): Eukaryota > Metazoa > Chordata > Aves > Passeriformes > Climacteridae > Climacteris > Climacteris rufus. The sequence goes on along the minus strand of VZRZ01007319.1, from coordinate 1,008,778 downwards.
TCCACAGACACTGTCTGCAAAAGCCTTTTCCCTGCAACACAGCAGAGCCAGCCTGCAACTGTTCTATTCATAGAGCAAGAGAGAAAAACCTTCTCGGGATTGGAGGCTCCTAGGTGAGCAGCTACAGTAACTGATCCAAATGTTTCCCTTGTATTATATGATCAGTGAGAATGTGTGTTTTCATTTGAATTTTCACCCTTTGGTTTCCTGCATCTGGTAAATACTGGCAAAGTAAATGTTAAGATGTCAGCACTCTCTCCTAAGAAGTGATTGACAATCCCTGAGTGCTCTGGGCTTTTTATAACCAATGTGACTGACAGCTTTTAAGTGGAAGCAGTTCGTGCAAGTTTCAAATGTTAGTTGTCTGCACGAATAACGTGGAATATTGGCTTTTCTTGTATCTATCTAATGGCATTTCCTCCTGCGCCAGCAGCCGCTCTAAACCCTCAGTTGATAAAAGGGAAAAAAAGAGAAGAGTCTGTGTTCTCTGCTCTGCACATTTCCAAAGCTCTCAGTCTAACAAAAGGCACAATAAACCAATGCCTGTATTTTAAGTTCTTGCATTTCAAAGCAGTGCAGCAAATAATTCATTTCTCTTTGTATCAGGCTTAGCTAAAAGATGATGGTGTCTTCTACAGTAATATTTCTATTTAATTATTTTCAAGTGCTCTGCACCAAAAACACTTTCAAGAAATCCAACAGTATTATTACTCTGTCAATGCACCCAATCAAAGTGTTAGCAACCATGCTACTGAGTCCAGGATATCTCTTGCCCTGCCCCTCTAATAACTAAGGACAACAGTTACACTAAATATTAGACATAAAATTTAGTGTACATACCAGAACTGTAATGCTACTTCAGAAATAAATGCGTCAAAATTAGCACCTTGTACAGTTCTGCATTTGAAGTCCAAGCAGAGATGAAAGCCAAAAAAGGGCATTTAGTGCATGAAAAATGGTTAATTTAGAGGCAACTATTTTACTTTGCAACAGACAAGCAATTTAAGTGCTGTTAGTAAGCACATTTCAATTGTGAGACAGTAACTTGTAAAAATGTTGCTGGCTCTTCTACCCAAGAGAGACTGAGGGTTTTAATAGTGTTCATTTACTGGAAAAGTTTCCCAGAACGGATTTGAAGGAGTTGAAGGACAATCTGGTTTTCGAAGTTACTGAAATATCCACTATTTCATGCATACTTCTACACTGAAGGACTTTAATTTTGTACTTCTTCTACACCGTGTAATTCTGGAAATGTTTTCAATGTGAGCACTTCAATGTGAATCAATCATAAAACATCTTGTGCTTTCTGACGAAAGAGGATAGAGGCTTTACATAAAGGTAGGCCACTCAAGATAAAAAAGCCCATTACCACAGAAAAATCAAAAAGTGAGATCCCTTTGTCCTTAGCCATCATGAGGAAGATCAGGTGAAGGTGCACTCCCCTGACTCTTCCATTTTCCAACACTCAGTGCTCAGCACTCCTATCAGCCCTATCCAAGAGAAAAAGCCTAGGTGCTGCCCAACAGCAGGGAAGGCACAGGCTGAGCCACCAAGGCCACCAGCCAGCAAGGCAGACTCGCACTGTGTGTCACAGCAGTGCCTGTCCCTGCTGCTCTTGTCCCCTGACTGACACAGCCCTGCAGCTCACACGGATGACACAGGGTATGTACAAGAGAGACTTGCTCTTCAGCTCCCTAACAATTTCTCTTTTCTGACATGCACCTCTGCCTAGAAACAGCCTTGGGGGCTCAGGAAAGTGAAGCAGCAAAGGCAGTGGAAACAGTGGGGTGCCATTTAGATTTTGCCATGCCATCATAAAAGGATTACTGTTAGGATACGGAACAGACCTTTCCAAACCTGTAAATAATGCATTCCTCTTACTGAAGAGCCTTTGGCTTCCTACAAGAGAGAAACCAGTTGTATACTAAGTGATATTCACCTCACTTTCATGGCTACAGTGCAAGGTTTTTATAGTTGCCTATTCTTGTTCAGTTGCATGACTTCAGTGCCTTTTTTTTTTAAGGAATCTAAGTAGCCGTCGTTTGTTAACTGTACAACATAATCTACCTCAGAGAGTAATACAATTTCCTCTTCAGCTTCTCATCTTTCTCAACTTTAATGCAGTTGTGTAAGATCTTCCCTTCTTCAGAGGGCAGACAATAATCAGGTTAGGCTGGTATCTTTGTGACACTGACCTTAAAGTTCACTTAATTTTTTCTCCCATCCTCCCCCACCAGCCTTTCTTAAGTCCTTTCCAATTCATTTTTTACTACTGAATATAACTAAAAAGATAAAGTGGACACAGATTAATAATTTTACCTCAAAATTTATCCATGTGAAAAATAAACAAATTGCTGCTCAGCAAATGTAGAAAGATACTTTAATCTTTAGTATCAACTGTGTTCATTAATTTTCTTTCTTTTTATAAAGAAGTGATTTCATCTTGAAAAAGGATTAGAAAAGAGACAGCATACTAGTTTTGTTTACTTTAAAGAAAATAAGTGAAGTCATTGAATTCTGCTAAGATAAAAGCTTCTCCGAGTTTTGGAGAGCAGTACTTTATTTACACTGCATTTAGGTACTATAAACAGTTAAGAATTTTTGTGTTTCCTCTGAGTAACTGACTTAAACCTGTGCTGCAACACTGATTAATCTAAGCCACATTATTTCCTGGAAGCGTTTTCTTTATATCTATGTCTTTCAGGCTGTGAATTACAGCCCAAATAGAGCTAGTGAAACTTCTACAGAACTTCAAGTTACTTTCTCACATTTCCAAAACCTCATGCTCCCCACAAGCAAGCAGTAGTAAATGAGGAAGAAATATGTCTGCACTTGAGTGGTTTGAGGAAAAAAAAAAATAAAAAAGGAAAAAGGAAAATTTTCCCATGGACAGCAACGTTTCAAGTATCTACATCAAGTAATTTGAACTTAGGATACTTTAAGTTTCTTCCTCCTCAAACCATTCAGTTCATCACTAATATGCACCACCTGCATCTTTAGAGGCTGAAAACCCAGAATTAGATGTGACAGTACGCATTTGCTAAAATAACACATTCATATATTTTACTTGTTATATTGGCTAAGATTTAGCTAGAAATAATTTATTCCAGAACATTGCACTTGGCATTTGCTAGACACACTGGATACTGCCAAGGTTAGCCACATGGGAGTTTGCCCTGACTCCAACCTCCACTCCAGGAGAATATTATTAGGAGGAGGAATCCATACTTCATATTGGGCATATGATGATTACAACACAATCACCAAACAAGATGCTCTTCTGAGATTACTTCATCATCCCTCCAGTAAAATAAAGAAGCTCTAGAAAATATATAAAATGAAAAAGAAAAGTTAATTCTACATTTTCACAGAATTCTTCAACTTACCACAACAAAACTTCAGATACAGGAAAGCCAGTGAGCTGGTCAGTAGCAAAGTACAAATTCCTGATCCACGAAATGGGAGAAGATAATGCTTTCCAAGTCCAGCAATGCTGGTTTCTGAAGCTGAGATTTCACCTTCATATAATGAAGCTGGAAGAACAGGTTCCAGCTACTGCACTCAGTAAGAAGAGAACATCCAAAGATACTGTGGATTATATATAAATACAGAGTGAAGATATTTGTCCTTGTTTTGTGGTGTGGCCATGCACTGCTGCACAGGATGATTCCATACACCCCAAAGTACGTGACTTTGGAGGAAAGTAGGTATCTGTCAGGTATTCTGAATAAAGCAAGTTAGCATTTAGTTTTGTTCTGGTTTTTCATTTTGACATTCCCTTCGTTCTTCAGACTGATGTGATGTGGTATTGTTCACAGACAGTGCCATTTGTGCACCACAGCGGGGTCACACAGAGGCTCTGTGTCCTTCCTGACTCAGCAAGGAATACATTGGTAGGACTGGAATGAGACGGCCTATTTGGAACTGCTCAGGGATGAGGGGATTACACAAATAACGTCTGTAGTGACTCAGAGATGTTGTACTTGCAGAGGCAGTTGGGACTAACCTTTCTTTGGTGAATGCTGGGTGATGTGTTTAAGGTGCAGCAGAGATTAGGGAAAATAATCTTAAATTGACAAGGGATGATCCGAAAAGTTCAGCAACAAACACTGGCAGTTTACAACCTTAACACGAAAGATTTTTTTTTTCCAACCAGCTATGTTATGTAAAAGAGAGAGAACATATATATAATTCAAGAAGGTATTAGAAAGCTAGGATTTCAAACCACTGGGGTTTTTTTAAATGTTCATGCTTCCCTATTCTCTTCTGTTTTACATATCCCAGATCTGTCATATCTGTAAAAAAGAAAATAAGCGTAAAAAATTCCTGTCCTTCGGGAAAAAAATGGAGTTAGTGTAATGTAATATTCTCTAGCTAGCCGTCAACAGCCATAACAACTGCTTAGCTGTAACAGATTCCTGATCTACTTTTCGAGGAACTCGTTGTTGAGCTGACATATTCTAATAACAATACCTATGCCCAGGGCGTCTAGAACCTAGTTCTAAAGCGGTAGCTAACTTTGGCTCTGTTACATTTTGACAGGACTACGAAGTACATACAATCAAACCCCATTAACTGAATGCAGTGATTACTACCAGGCCAAGCTGCTTCTGTAGCGTTACCTTTTCTTTACTATTGTATCTCCATTGAAGATCAAGGGGTTTTTAAAAAAGAATATTCCTGCAGAGCTCACAGTCCTGTGGGGATATGAACAAGACCAGGTACACACCTCCTAGTTACAGCTCAAAGAGGCCTGCAAATCAGGTCAGTTATCACTGCAGTCAGCTCACATCTTCAAATTTGCATTCAAAACTATAAATGCTAGGAACAACCTTTATTCATTTATTTTTCTTGTTGTCCATGCCATGGCAGTGGATCCAAGAACACGGAAAACTGTCTGTTTTGTTAGCAGGATCTATGTTGCCAGAAGCTAACTTACATTTCCTAGGTACCCAGCTGGTCTAGTAGAAGACATGAGAACCAAAAAGCTTCTACCAGAAAATGAATGACAGGTGTAAAGAAGGTGGCCTATTTAAGCACAATACCAAAATAGAGGGATAAGAACAGAGCCAGTAGGAAACGACAAAGTCAACAAAACCCATCTAAGACTGCCAGAAGAGAATCGTGCTGTTCTGGATTAGCAGGAAGACCCACAGTCCCACTAGGTAAAAGGCCAAGGAAAGTTTGGGTCAGAACAAATGTGGTCAATTAGGTAACAGAAAATGGCTCCTCAGCCTGAGTGTGGACTGGAAGAAACTTTAGCTGAAAATGCCTTCTTTGGTTAGACAGACTAACTGATGTTTAGAAACCAAGCTAAGGAAGCACTTTGGTCTCAGCTTAACACTGTCCCTGTGGGTAGCCCCATTTGTTTATTTTGCCCTGAACCTTCCAACATCCCCTTTGCACAAATCATCTGGTCTACAAACTCTTGGGCACTGTCCTCTCTTCAACCACAGCTTTCCGGCTCTTTCACACAGCTCCAGGACTATTATATTTCAACCTGCTTGTCATAAAGCTTAACAAGTTCTTTCAATAGCTTCCTAACACTCCAGAGTTACTGAGCTTTTAATGTTTCCTCACCCTAACTTAAAAGAGGCTGGTACTGGAGAATCCAATATATTCAATGTGACAGGGCTGGGTTTACAAATATACTTGCCTGGTTTCTATTGACATTTAAAAACAATGTTAGTGACAAAAATGTAATTATTCCTAAATTATGGAAACAAGGAGCTAGGCATACTGAATGAACTTTTTTTGAACCTCTATTCATTTCACTTCAGATTTTGGCAGAGGTTTTTGCTGGTTTCTATTTTATCCTAACCAGTTTATCCATGTTGCAGACTTTATATGTTCTGTGGCTGTAAAGCTTTCCTGTGGAATTTGCCCACTGCCACAGAACTGTGCTGAAGAAAGCCAGCTCAGCTCTGAAAAATAAGAGAATTTTCTTGTGTTCACATGTACAGATAAAGTTGAGAACATGCACTGAGCATATGCTGACATAGCTCACTCTCCACTGTGTTTCAGGCTGCCTCAAATTGCAATTCTGAAAGGTGTGAACTACCTCATCTATCTCAGTTGGGGCTGGAAGGATTTCCCTCTTTCAGTCTGTAGAGTCTGCTGATTCGTACTGTGCCACGGAAATTCGTCATTTTTGCTACTGAATTCCCTCTTTTACTGCAGTCTAATGCTTTGTTTCCTTTCTCCCCACTTTGCTAAAATCCACCTACACAACTGCCTCTTCCTTTCTAATTGCAGCAGGCACAAATTGAAATACAGGGAACTCCATTTAAATGTCCTTTTAAGATAAAATTTTTACCACAGGTATGACTGGACACTGGCACAAGTTTCCCAGAGAGGGTGTGGAGTCTCCATCCTTGAAGATACACAGAACATGACTGGACAAGGTACCTGGGCAGAACTGAGCAGTGGGTGTGGGCTATTTCCAGTGGTCTCTTCTCACCTCAGCTGTTCTGCAACTGGGTGAATTTCTCAACAGAGGAGGATGTTTGCTGTATTTTAACATTTGTTCTGCCTGCACTGTTCCACAGCCCTCTCCAGCAACCATCCAGGGACCTAATGAGCCTATACAAGTCAAGTCCAGAGGTGTCAGCTTATCAATCAATGCACTGCCCTACTGCAGCTGGAAAATGATACATCAGCAAAGCCCTAGGAAACCATGAAAGAAATTTTCCTGTCTATACAGATGGGTGCTAAGGGTTCACCAGGAGTGCCTGGGCAGAAGGCAGAGAGCTGCCTTGATGAATACCTGCCATCTCTCCAGCTGAACGAATTCACAGAGAGGAAAAAAAAGCTAAAAGAAGAAGGATGAGTTTTGGTGCAGAAAGATTAGAGGAGACTCACAGGTGTAGGAGCGGTGATGTGCTGGCAAGGACTCTGAGTCAACGAGTTGTGTTCATAGCACACCATGACCTCCACACACAGCTGAGTTGACTGGATTAATTTCTGGTTCTTCCTACCTCCCAGTACAGCAAAGCAATGCTGAGACTTGTGTAAAATAAGGTAAGGAACTTCATTGCCCACTTTCAACTGCATAACGCCCACTCTCAATCTCTTTATTCCACCACTCATGTTTTGACTCAAACTGAGGTGGGATTTCAGTTGGATGGATTTAGCCATCTCAAATTAAAGTACTCAGTATCAGCTACTCATCCAGGCTCCTCTTAAAACAAATCAAAACAAGCAGACCACTCAGAAAACCAAGATTTCACTTCCCAGATTAAGTACCTGAGACAGGTGAAAGAAACAGAGGTTCAGAGAAGGTTGTTGTGCATCCTTTAACATCAGTGGAGAAAAACTTTTAGGTACCAAAAATTGTTTCATGAGCTTCCTGTGATCGGGATTCACCTTGTCATTGTCACCATACCACAAACAAACACAGCATTCCAAGTTTAGTTAACTACCACAAGAAATGTTTTTAAGCTACCCCACAACACTGGTCATCTGGACTGGAACAATGCAAACTGAAAAGCCTATTAGCACTTTAATATTTTAGTCCATCTAAGACAAAGCCAAACAAATGTTCTGGTATCTCCTGTTGGCTGTAGCTGGTAAAACGAGAGTAGAGACTGCTCACCACATTTTCTGTCATTCTCTAAGATCAAGCAGGTAGGGATCAGAAAGTACTTTAGAGTCACCCTCACAAGCTTCACAATGGACCAAAGAAAATTCAAGATATACTTCATTAACAACTAGAAATGAACCGGGGGTGGGAGTGGTGAAAATCAATCTTCAAAACCATTAAGAAATGAAAGCTACCTGTGAGACACCGTGACAGCAAAAGTTCCAAAATTGAATGAAGCACGAAAACTGCTGGAAGAGTAGGACACAGGTGGGAGTCAGAAATCTTTTTGCTTAATTTTGTATCTGATGCACTGAAATGACTCTGGCAGATCTTTTATACCCTTTGTGCCTCTGTTTCCACATCTGTAATTCAGATCACAGCTAACCTGGTAACATTCACCCTACAAGGATATAGAAATGCTTGAAGGTTGAGATCCACGATGTGGCATAGGAAAAACAAATATTAAAAACATGGGCATTTGAGAGATGATCAATAACACCTCTGACCAGTATTTCAGAATCAGAAGGGCAGTCTGCAGGCAGGGGCTCAAACAGCTGGAACTGAAGAAGTGTATCCCCCCCCACTTAATAGCTTCATGGAGGCTGGGACCTCTGTTCACTCCCAGAAGCACACACAGCGGCTGCCAGCAATACTGTGCTACTGATCAATGCCTAAGCACAAACCAAACAACAAAACCAAACTGCCCAGACCTCACACAGCTGTGACTTCTTGGACCTAAACCATAAAAGTCCAATATCTTTCTTTGTTGGGAACAGTGTCCTGGGAGTAACTAATCCATAGAGGAATGGACTGCAAGAATACCACACTGCCCACAAACACTCGGATGATGGTGCAGGTAGGAATTCAGCCTTCCAGGATGCAGCCTCATTGAGAGATGATGAACCATAAGAAAGCCACTCACTGAAGGTGATAAAGGAAATGCACATTACTGCAGGGTGAATTTACTGCTTCAAACATCATTGAAAAAATAATGTGAAAAATAACGTAATTCAGTTACCATCATGAAACACTGCAATGTGAAATGATAGGCAAAAGTGTCCTTAAACTAAATTGGAAGACTCATTTCCTTAAAGACTCCATTCAAGTAGAAAGCTGACAGTAGCATCAGTGTTAACTAATGACAGCAGGAATTTTGCCCATTTATAACAGGCTGTTATGTTTTCACTATCTGTGAAAAGCTGATGTAGTTAAGCCATGGGAAATAGAAGAAAGTTACTGGAATTAGTGAGACTGCATATGTTTCTGGGTTTCTAGGAAGGCTGAAGTATGAGAATTTCACAAATGTGTGGAAACTTTTGATAGCATTCCAGTTGAAACAAACTTGTAACAAACCCTGTGGAGAGGTTCATTCAACAGGATGAGCTAAGCAAGAAAACAGTCAGTTCTGGCTAGTTGCACGGATATTAGCAGCAGCTGTGAACTCAGTAAACAGCCCTGTTTTCTGGTTGTCAAAGAGCTGCTAAAGCAGATGTGAAATGCATCAAAAATAGGTCACAAACAGAAAACATGCAAAGGAATGCATCAATATCAGAGTGATCTGAAAATACATAATGCTGGAGCATCTCGGTAGTGTTTATAACCCTGAAGTGTACCCAGCTCAGAGCAGCACCCAACAATAGGCTGCTTCACACGATTCTTGTTGCAGGACCTTCCACAGACAGCACTGTCTGTGTGAATAAGGGTGCGGCGCTCTCAGCAGCTGAAGTGTCAGACAGAAGAAAAGGTACTGAACTGCACTCTACTTTTCTTTGAATTAGGCTTTCTGAGAGAGGCTTTTATTCCTCTCTATCACCTCACCCCCATCCCAAACTCTATAATTAACTCAGTCTGAGGTATCACAATGAGCCAAGAGTGGAATTTGCCACTACAAACAGATTACAAACTCTCTCTGTCCGATGGGCAGCCCTCCTGCAATAGCCATTCCTCCACAGTCTAGAATCATCGCCAACACGGTAATTACATTCCCCCTTTCTTCCTTTCCCTTTTTAAAAGCCCAGAGAACCCATTCCCTGTAATTCCCTCATATGGAGATCGACTCGGATCTACTTCTAGGACTCTTGCAGCACTTAAAACACTTATGTTCCTTTATTACCAAGTATAGAAAGGAACAAGATTTAAGTCTAAAGGGTGCAGGTTAAGAAAAATAACCTAACTGGGCTATACCAGGACCGCACAAGGCACCTACGTGTCCTGTCATTCCCCCGATGAACCTTTGTGGCCTTCAGAGGGCAGGTGTGAGACGGTCTTGGGCCAAAAGCCTTCAACAAGCCGAGTCCAAGCACCATAGCCTGAAGCAGGCTCAATACTTCCCACAGCCAGCCAGCTGCAAGGCGAGGACAGACACTCTCCCTCGGTCTCTGATTGCTTTTACTTGCATTACTACAGCAGGTTTTACCCCTCCAAAACAAAAAGACACTGTATAATTAAGCATTAATAAGACAAGACTGATCAGACAAAAAAACAACCAACCAAACCAAAGCTGTTGATATAGTCCATATGTGGTAAGGTTAACTCTCATGTTTAACTGAGAAAACAGGTCTTAGGTAAGTACTCAGCAACTAAATCCCTTCACTTAAGTAGCAATGGCTCAAACACAGTATTTAACACAGAAACATTGAAGACACTTCACACTATTAATGTTTTAGATAAGCAACCAGGCTTTCAGAACTTGTCTTCTCGCCTTCAGAGGAAGGGAGAAGGGGGGGAAAAAAAGCTCATATCCAATTTAAAAGAAACCTTTTGTGGCTTACATTCAGTTGGAAGCCTTTGCTGAAACAAATGTTCATTTTAGCACGGATTTCTTAGAGGCCAGAATCCAGGGTGAAATGTGGTAACTGACTACCAGGTTAAAACTGGCAAGATAAACAAAATAATCATCGTTATTAGTAGTTACATGACAATGCTTGAAGGTGCCTCTTTTTTTAACCCACGGAGCTTTTATTATCATCGTTCATCTACACAGCAACTCCAAAGCAGTTCTATTTCCTAAAGCTAGCGCTGTGACTCTTGGAGGCTGAAGCACGCGGCCTCACTCTGCTCTTTTGAAGAACAGTTTTCTAGAAAAGGAGGCTGCAGAGGGAGAACGCAAAGCTGTTACTTTCCTACAAGGACATAAAAGGATTGTTTCATTCTTTCAGAAGAAATTGGGCTACGTACTTGTACTCAGCTCTTGGCCAGCTTGTTCCCTCCCCTCCTCGTGGGGCGGCACGTTAAACACATTTGGCCGCCGCTCTCCCGGTGCCGCGAGTGCTTTCGCTCCAGCGCTGATCTGAGTTTGTGAGGCTGCACGGGTGGGGAGGGACAGGAGCAGATTTCAACTTTTGCTGACAAACCATTTGAGAACATACTTTCTGTCCCTACAGGTTGCAGTTCACGGGTAAGCTCTCACTTCCAAAAACAGAGCAATATGCATTTTTACCAAGTAAATATCATGCAGACAAATCAGATGGTAAGTATTTCAGAAAACTTGGCACAAGTTCCATTTACGCAAGGCTTTCCAAATGTTCCATATTTGCAGAATAAAGATAAAAACTCTGATCTTTGTAGTCTGAACTTGCCTACTTGGTTTATTTCTCCTTTTTGGCCTAAACTGAACTTCTATGTATATGAATTCTGATTTAATACAGCAAACCTAAATAAATCCCAAGGAAAGCATGGAACTGTCAGCTGTCAAGGTTTGGCTTCGAATTTGGGACTTTAGACACTTGAACTCTATTTTCTCAAGTTGCTTTGAGATGCACTTGAGCTGGACTGAAAATTAATTCCATAAACTTCTTCCTTGAATTTTTATTGACTTAGTGACAGAGAAATCCTTCCTTGAAGACAACTCATAAACTGTTTGTCATCAAAACCTGTTACAGTCAGGCACTGGGTTACCTTTAGTGCTGTAATCTGTTGATAGAGTGTTTAAAGTGATGCTTACCCCACAATTTCCACTAGCTGCAGCATGTTTTGAAAATTTGAAACGGCTTACTTCAACTTGCCTGCAATGATCTGCATTTGTCTAGTAGGAAGCATAAGGAAGTGAATGATTAATTACACTCTTCCCAGTAGTTTAGAAGTGTTGATGAACGCTAGGAAACATTGTAATGAGTACTGAAAAAACCCCAAAGGCAATACATTGGAAGCCTTATTGTTGCTCTCAATAGACGCAAAATAATTAAGTCTGCTAATTAGACATTACCTTTTAAAAAATAAGTAACAACAGGTACATTTCATGCTGTCCATATTTTCCTGCAAAAATCATAAGCTGAGCACATAGAACTGTAGCCAACAGTTGTTCATCATCGCAACCCAGCAGCTTAATCTCAAAATTAGCAATGTACATAGACACACACACAGTCAAGCAATTTCTCTTCAGTAGACATCTCTCAGTCTGTCATTTACTAAGCAGCTCTGTGCTTCAAGTGCAGACTGTGGTGAAACAAGCAGAAAATATTTCAGTTTTTCACCATCATCTCAAACTAGGAGATCATGTAAGGCACTTTAATCTGTTATGTGGTTCACACAATCTTTTGCACACGTCAGAGGGGAAAGTTGCACATTTAGGAAAATAAAACATGCTAAATAGTTCATTCAATTATTTGGAAAGTGTCCTAAGCATCAATGATGTACAGCAAGAATCTGTACAGGATCTGTAATGTTGAGGATTTCCTCTGAAACAACTCAGAGATTTTGTTGCTCTATCCAAACAGTATTAATTTTATATTTTATATGATTTTATATAATAGCTTAATTACGGTACAAAGTTTCATATCTTTCCTTAATAACACAATTCTTTACCATGACGGTCATGAGGCACTGGCACAGGTTGCCCAGAGAAGCTGTGGATGCCCCATCCCTGGCAGTGTTCAAGGCCAGGTTGGATGGGGCTCTGAGTAATCTGGTCTAGTGAGAGGTGTCCCTGTCCATGGCAGGGGGGTTCCAACAAGATGATCTTCAAGGTCCCCTTCCAATACAAACTATTTTATGATTTTATGACCCAATGTGAACTGTAAATTTCCATGAATTTGAACAAACTGAGTTTTAGAGTTCCTACTTTAGAGAGCTAACAGGAAAACTGGAAAGTTAGAGCCTCAGTAAAACCCACACACACACACATATTTGTATCTTTCTTATCCCTCTTGATTACTTACTAAGATGTGGCTGAAGAACACATTCAGGTAAAAACTGAGCCTGACATTATGAGGAAACAATTCTCTTTGGGAATGGTCAAGCATCAATTTCTTTTTGTTCTTTCCTCTACACTCTCCCTTGCAGCACTGTTACTCTGAAGCAGCAATTTTAAGGGGCAAGTTCCAGCCTTTTTCCTTGAGATTAAGTAAAGAAAAAAAAAGGCCAAAAAACCCAAACCAACCAGTTGCAGTACCTGAATAAAACCCAAGGATAGTAACAAGCCATTTCCTCATTGCAGCATCTGCACTTACTAAAATAAGATACTAAAACCTAAAGTCAAGCACAAGGTATAACTAGTGAGAGAACATAACAGGCACTTCTGTCACTACTCTGAATGTCTTACGCAGACAAGAGGTTTTTTTAGGCTGCAGAGAAAGATGAAGTGTTGTGCCTGCTGGGTTACACAGCAATATGCCACAGGAAAAGAAATCATCCAAACATCTGGGCTGCTACAAACATCAAGGCAGGGCTTGGCATGTAGCAAAAGGGCATGCTAAACAAAATTCCCAGGAAGATGTATAGAGACACAGCCAATTCGCTTTAGGGAACGTACTTAACTCTGTACATCACTCACCAGCAGGCCAAAGAGCCTCCCGGGTGCTCTGAGCACAGGGGGATCAGAGATGGTGCCTGTGCCCTCTGGGCAGGGCCAGCCCAGTCCCAGGGGCAGAGGGGTGCTAGAGGCAGCCACAGCAGCACGGAATACCAGCAGCACCCAGAGGGAAAGCGCAGGGCCGGGCTGTGGGCGCGCTCCTGCGCGATCGCTTTCCTGCGCGTGGAGCCGGCACGCGGCCCACTGTGCACATTCCTGGTGCTGCACCTGCTGCAGGGCTCCCAGCCACGGAACTGGGGGGACTCCTGTGACACCTGAGGGCACAGACCACAAGGCACGTTTGCAACTGTGCCCTTAATTTAATTCCGCCCCAGGAAACCTTTAACCCACTCTGGAAGCTGCAAGCTGGGCTGTGTCTTCCCTTCCCCTCTGGCTTCAGCAACAGCATCGTGTCACTGTCCTTCCCCACTGCACATCCTTAAGAGTTCCCCCGGGAACAAGGGGATCTACCTGAGTTGAAGGGAGCAGCCAGCAAGGTACCCCCTCCCACAGTGTCTGAGCATGCAGGGCAGCCAAGAGCAGAAGAACCAAAAAGTGACAGACTATCATTTGTAGCTGTCAGCCTCCCCTGCTCAGCTCTTACAGATTTACATGGACTGCGTGTGCTGCCCCGAAAGAGCAGGAGTCACTTGCCAGAGCACCCTAAAATCCAATTACATCCCAATTAACATCCTCACCACTACCCCTGTGCAACACAAGGCAGACCTGCGGGGCAGACACACCAACCTGACACCCACTGACCCTGAGCGAGGGAATTGAGCTCCCCTCACAGCACATGGATGCTTCTGCTTCATGAGAGAGATGATTGATGGAATTGACTAAAAAAATCTCTAAGTGGCATTTTGAATCATCACTCTGGACAGCAGGGGAACAACCAGGAGCAACCCACTGGGACTCAAGGCTCACATTGCTGACAAGTGAAGTGAATTCCAAAGAAAGAGGCACGTTAAAGTTACGTGGTGTTTTACCCTTCGCTACGAGAAATTTTGTTGAAACTTTATTAACATCGAAAAAAAAAATCAGGATTTCCTTTTTGACACGCTAGAGACTAATTGAACAGAGACAGCCTTGTTCAAGCCCTAAGCAATGCTTCACGGCACATCAAGAATACAGATTCACTTTAATTTTATTAGATAGCTAGTTGAAATAACGTGATTTAGAAAGAGGTTTTATCTAGGGATAAAAACTCAGCTATTTTTTCCTCCAATACAAAACGTTGCTGCAGAGATTCCGGCCTGACAAAAAAACCCCTATGCTACAATAAATATAGAAATGCTGCCAGTGATCTCCTAAGAGCACACTGCAGGCACTCAGAGCAGATGTGATCACTGCGTACTTGCACTCGCTGTAGTGCGGCAAACTATGGAACGTGTGGGTAAATGGGGGAGAACACAGAGAGCCAGAAGGGCTGAAAAGGTCAGGAGAACATTCATGAAGAGGAAAGGTTAAGATACTTGTTTGTTTAGTCAGAGAAAGAGGACATGAGAGATAGTAAAGTTTCCAAGGTATAAAAAGTTGGGCTTTTAGGACGCTTAAAGATTGTACATGATCTTTGTGCATGTAAATACCTTGAATGTAATTTTCAGTAAAGAGAATTGAGTTAAATATTACGGGGAAAGCCTTTCCAGCCTTATGTATAATTACACAGTAGAACCCAGGGGAGCGTGGTATCCCCCTGGCTGGAAGGTTTAAGTTAGAAACTCATCTGTCTGGTTTAAGTGCAGATCCTGCCTAAAGGCTGCTGACGTACAAGATGACCTCCTGAAGGGCGCTCCGGTCTCGCCTTTCAGCCGCGCTTCGCATCTCGGAGAGACGCCAAGCAGGCAATCGCCGCCCGGCTCCTCACTGGGCAATGCGGCCTCTGGCGCGTCCCAGCCCCAGCGGCTCGGGAATGCCCCGGAGCCCGCGCACGGCCCCGCCCGCGCCGCTGCCCTCCCTGCCGCAGTCACTGCACCTCCGTGCCCCGGTCCGAGCAGCGGCGCGGGGGGGGGCTCGGCGTCACCGAGCCAACCGGGGAGGGCACCCGGGGCGCTGCTCCGGGCCGACAGCGTTAATGGAAGGGTTTAAATAGTTTTAAAAGCTACAAAAATGGGAATGGGGCGGGGGGTGGGGGTGCAACTTAATGTAGAATCACTCGCAGGACACTACACAGGGCGTGCCCGCTGCTGTGCCGGGAGCCCCCTGAGCCCCTCAGAGCCGCGATCGCGGCGCCCCAGCGCCGCTGGGTGGGTGGCGGGAGGAGCGCGCTCCCTGGCGGCCACGATCAGCACCGGCAGGATCGCGCGAGAGACCCGCCGCGCGAGAAGGGCACGCGACCGGCCGCGAGACTCGGCGCGCGACAGGGCACGAGCACCAGCACGAGACAGGGCACGCGAGAAGGCACGCGCACCTGCGCGAGTCGCAGCACGAGACAGGGAGCGAGACCGGCCACGAGATCCTACCGCGCGACACAGCACGCAACAGGGCGCGAGACAGCACACGAGACGCGGGCACGCGACAGAGCACGCGACAGAGCACGCGACAGAGCACGCGACAGAGCACGCGACAGAGCACGCGACAGAGCACGCGACAGAGCACGCGACAGAGCACGCGACAGAGCACGCGACAGAGCACGCGCACCTGCGCGAGACTCGGGCACGAGACAGGGCACGTGCACCTGCGCGAGAGATACCACGCGACAGGGCATGTGCAACTGCACGGGACGGGGCACGCGATAGTGCGCGACATCCGGGCACGTTACAAGGCACGAGACAGAGCACGTGCACCCGCGCGAGACATAGCACCCGGAATTCGGCCATGCGACAGGGCACGCGCACCTGCACGAGACAGGGCACGCGAGAGTGCGGAAGAGCGGCCCGCGCCCCGGCGCTGTTGGCAGAAGCGCAGAGGCTGCGGTGGTCCCCGGGGCGGCTGCGGCGGGAAAGGGCCGCAGTGACTCCCAGCATAAACCAACACCGACCGCCGGGAGCGGGCACAAAGCCGGCACGGCACCCGAGCAAGCCCTGGCGAGGACGAGGAGGTCAAAGAGCAAACGATCCAGGGAATCCCCTACCAAAACGACGGCAAAGCGGTAGGGGGAAAAGGCCGTCAGAGCCGGCTCTTTGCCGTGTCCCGACTCCGACAAGAGCGAGCAAGGGCGGCGGTGGCGTTCGGAAGGGAAGCGAAGCAGAACTGTGGATGTGAGAGTAGAGGAGCAGAGAAGGGGAAGATGCTTCATAGGAACGCACCTCGGCAAACCTGGGATGGCTTCAGCTCACACCCAGGAACGGGGCATTCATTTGTTTATCAGGCTGCGGCTGCAGGCC
This sequence comes from Climacteris rufus, assembly GCA_013398175.1. NCBI lineage: Eukaryota > Metazoa > Chordata > Aves > Passeriformes > Climacteridae > Climacteris > Climacteris rufus. Next base: position 992,082 of record VZRZ01007319.1, on the reverse strand, counting down.
CAGCAGGATTTGCCCTGTCCTGAGCTGCCGCTGCCGCTCCAAGTCACGGCACGACACGGCTGTGAGGTACCTCCCCTCCTTTCCCGGGGGGAACCAACAGCCCAGCTCCTCCTCCCGCCTCCCAGACTCATGGAAGCATGATTTTCAAACCGGATCCCGCTACTCTAAACCTTTAATTTAACAAACGAAAATATTACAAGATGTTATTATATTCTATTGGGACTTGTTGCTGTAAAGTGATTTTGACAATATCAAAACACAAGGAAAATTCATGTAACAAAGTCGAAACCAGGTAGTCAGAAATGAACATTTTAGTCTGAAGCTTCAACTCTATTTTTAATTTATATCTTCAAATAAATGAAATTCAGCTTGGGCTCATTTCTCAATTTAAAGTTACACACATTTGAAAGCCATCAGGTGCTTGCTGCTTCTCTAGAAACTTCCCCACATTTGCCTGTGCTTTCTCCTTAGCAAAAATTAGCACTGCTGGGCTTCTTCACTGAAACCCTCCCCCACTGAACTGTGTAGGGGGGAAGGTTTCACCAGGCTGGTGTTTCCCCCCACACACCCCAAGGTCACATCGCACATGGCTCGGTGACATTATAGCTCCTTGCTTTCCATTAGGAGCTCCTGTGGGGCCGGAGGCATGAGCCCACCAATACGATTCCAACATCATCATCACCATCATCATATCCGTGAGAGGGTACAGCTTCCCACAATTTAATTTACTGTTTTATGCACAAACCTCACAGAAGGTCTGCCCTCCAATTACTCAAGAGGTGGTTCAGTGACATCAACTTCCTAAAGGAGATTCAAGGACAGCAGAATAAAGCAATACAAAAAGGACTAGTGATTTCTAAATCCCAACCACAGGAAGTCACTTAATTGAAGAGTTACTTGTTACTAGCCCTATATGGAGAGAAAGGAGCACAAACACACACAAAAACCCCAGAAACCAAACCCAAGTGTACTCCAACTGACAGAGTGAATTGCAAAGAACTGAATAGTTTCAGCTTCCTGCTCTGACCAAACCAAGCCAAGTCCCCTCTCATCATCCTTACTCCAGTAGGTCCATGATTCAAGAAAACACAGTGGGATATCTGACCGTATTTATTTAGTTGAGCAAGGAGAACAATTCTGAAACCACTCATATTTCTAGTTGAATTTTTCTAATTAAAACAGTTCCTTTTCATGGCCATGACCAGACCAAGCTAAGCTGCCTACACAAGCCCTATGTAACCCATTCTAAAGGGGTAGAGGGTGGTCCTGCTTCACCCCAGGAGGATCACCAAGGAGCTGTCAGATTGGAGATTTCAGCCTGCATTTCACATTTTCACCACTGCTGCCACAACTCCCATTTTGCAAAGTTCACTTCTTACAAACGCTGTGCAACAAGCCCACCTCATTTCCAATCTCCAAGGGCTTGCCAAAGAACGTGTGTTGGAAAATGTGCCTGCCTGCAACTTCAGATTCAGGGTTTGATTTAACCTGTGTAAGATTACCTGCACCCTGTCACTTCCCAACTCTGATTTGCCATGCCTGCCATGACAAAGGGCGTTTGCACACTTTCTGCCCAGTGCTGCCCACACGCCTCCCACAAGAACTGCAGAGCCAACCAAAGGCTGCTGACAGAAAAAAGGATCTGTGCAAGTAGATACACCTTCATTTTGGAGTTCGCTCACAAAGGCTGAAGGGCTAAGGAGCCCTCAAAAGTGGTATTAAGTTTTATATATAAAAATCCTGATGTTGTATTGCACAGTCTGGATCTGTGTATTTCTTATGCATCCAAGAGACCGGTTCTGATCTTTGAGTTTATTTGCTTTCACTGCCATTTGTCTATCAAGACCTGTAAATGGAATTATCCAGGGAAAAACTAGACCTGCAACCTGCTCAGATGTGGTACATTAAAAAATACAGTGGCACAGTATATGAAACTGAATGATGGCAGCTCGCTCAACAGCCAGGCAGGAAGAATTCCATCAAGACTTTGAGGGGAAAACACATGATGACACATGAGACACCAACAGATCTCCGTTTACTACCCAAAGTCCCACCAATGTCAGTGTGACATAGAAAAGGCAGAGCTGTCTTGGCACCAAGTGCCAGAGACCATACAGCATTCCTGAAGTTTTCAGTTAATGAGAAAACAGGTGTCAGCTTTTTACAACTTAGAGACCTCAGCATTTTTTAACAGAGGTGCTGATTCCTGCAGATTGAAGTCCCATCACAAGAGTCTTTCTTCTCTTTTTTACATTTAGCATCTCCTTCAGAAATCATCCTAGGTCTCCAGAAGTCCATGGATCACAAGTTAAATACTTCCTCAGACACGAGTATATGCTTCATAGCCTAGAAAACCTAGCACAACCAGGCAGGCAGCCAGAGTCTGTCTTCAGGCTTTTTTTTTTTGACTGGCATGACTTAACAGCATCCCTTTTATTTATTTATATGAGGTACTCTTGTGACAGAATGGGGAGGATATACACAGAGATGCTAAGTATCTGTTCAGCTCTTCCCCATCATCTGTATCATGCTGGCACAGTGCCTTGAAGAAAGCACTGGAGCCTATCCGTTTGCATCCTTGGCTAGGAGTGGATTGCCAGTCAGGGCAGGATACACTGCCAGTATATCACTGTGTTCCTCACAGGAGATGCTCTACTGTGATCCTATATACAAATCCTTGTGATGGCATGCATGCTACTCATATATATTTAAATTAGTGCAGCAGTATTTATACCTGAATATGAAATGCAAACAGATGCATACAGTACTTACCAAAGAACCTACCCCCTAAGGAGAGGTATAAACAGATAAGTGACTGAAATAATTTATAATTTAAAGTTCACACACATCTCTTAGGCTGCTCACTCAAGGACCACGCTGTGGGAAGCAATTGTGCAGACTGAAGTGCACACACTCATCATTTTAACTGGAGTCCAGTCTGTGCTTGTGCTCACCACAGAGCCCTGCAGAATTCTCCCTTCTCCTGCTTCAAAGGCACCTATTGAAACTATTTCCAAACTCATGTGGCAAGGGACTGGGAGAGAAGGAAGGGACAGATGAACCAGGTTGCTGTATGTTCTTGACAATACAGAACAGCAGCTGATGGATATTTTTCCCCCCAGCCAGATAGAATAATTGCTGTGATGGAATTAAAATATTACTTGCTACGTGTGAAGCAAGCAAGCAGGATTTGGGAGGAGAGCGGTGTAGAAAGATGAGAGCAGTAAAATGATGTGCAAGATCAGGGGAAATCCTTGTTGAACAAATGGAGAGAAAAGCAGCCCAGAGGTGTGTGAACTCTGGTGTGTGGCAGGGAGAAACAGTTTCCCACACTCTGCCATAACACCTCATAGTGGGGACGCTAAAGCAACCAAGAAAAAATGCTATTTAACACAATCTGAAATTATACTGTACTCATTTTTCTCTTTAACTTTGTTTTCAGTTTTGTAATTAGCAGTTCCTTGTGTGCTCTGCTAGAATCACAGCATTTCATTTTCAGCACAGACAGCGTTAAGAGTGACTCAGGCAAGCGGCACCTCTAAATAGCAGAGTGCCACAGACAAACTCCTGGGTGCTCAGAGGCACCAGGCCATATTCCCCATCTCACTGATGGTGTCAAGTGTGCAGATACAGATAGGTTTTCCTCTGCTGGGTGTTAGCCAACACCCTCTTCTCCTCCAGCCCTTGAGAAGGAATGACACAGCTTCCAGGCTCCTGTCACCAGATACTTTGCCTGCTATCTAATTTTCAGGAAGCAAATAAAACTTAGCCTTCTTCTGGGTAAAGAATGGGGTGTGATGCACACACACACACATTATCTACCTTGTTTAAAATCAGATCCTTTGCCATAAGAATATCTTCTAATGACATTTTATGTCAGACACCACCACCATAGATTGCTTCCTCTGTATCCTGGGAAACATTTGCCCCCGGTTTTCAGACAAGCAGCCTGTCCCTGTGCTCCAAAGCTTCAAGATAGGGAAAGAAAGAGAAAAAACAACCAACAAACCCCAACACCTCTAAGTCTCCCACAGTGATTTTAGTACACATTATGCTGCAGGTAGACTAGGCTTCTGTACCAGAGAAGATTAACCAGGATCTGCAGTAGCACAGACAAGGATGTGCATGTGTTCTGCTGCCTATAAATAGGCTCTCCACTTAACAAAAACACAGCCCAAACAGCCAGCTGTTAACAACCAGACCACAGAGTCTAGGCAGCAATTGCTGCTTGCTGAATAAATCTGTGCAACCTACTCATGCTTCAATTGGCAAATGATGTACAGATTAATGTTTGATGAGAGGTGATAATATTAACATGATCTCTGAAGAGGCAGGAGTGAAACATGCTAAGCATGAAAACAATCTTTGAACTGCTGTTCAGCGGGGCTGTGAGTGGGGCTTTCCAGAAGTGAGCATTTTTAACTCACAGCTTGCCACTGGCAGGTTTGGCAAGAACAGCAAGGACTGGCAAAAAGAGGAAGGCCACCCTCACACCTTTGTCTTTGGCCTTGAGGTTTACTTCTCTCACAGGTTTCTTTTGTGATTAGTTGTCCAGCTCTGCACTAGAGGTTGAGTACCCTGCAATACCTACAGGGGTATTGCAAGGATGAATGTGCTAAACACAGGACAAACCAAACTCTTCTTCTAACCCTAGATACGGTCACTACAGAGCAGACTCAGGAATGCAGGCAAAGGCTGAGCTGAGTATTTTTGCCTGAGTTTTACAGGACCAGCCCTCAAAGCTATTCTGCAGGTACTCTGCAGCAAAAGTAAAGTTTGATTGGGTGATGGGAGAGCCAGTGCTTCTGGAAAACACTCTTTCTCCTTGGTGCAGACCATCTGCCAGCAGTCCAGAACCTTTGTGCCATTGCAAGTCTCACGTACTGACCTGACTGTAAGGCAGGACAGAGGTTCACAAGGTCAGCCTGGTTTGATTTCCTAATTAAACAGCCAGACAAAGAAACACACTACCAAAAACCAAACAAACCAGCACTAACAAAAACCCCAAGCCCTTTCCTTCAAACATCTGAATCCTGTCTTGAGACTGATTTTGATGATCATTTGGCCCAAAAGGTGACCCCAACACCATTGGGCTAGGGCCCCTCTGATACCAACCCAGCCCTTCTGCAAGGCTGTGCCGTGCCTTGTGCCCCATGGCAAACTGGTGATTGACACGTGCACACTTCATTTCAGTTCTGTGCTTGAGCTGGAGTTGAAGCTGCTGATTCATCTGGCTGCTACCACCTGTGCCAGAATGGCTGCACCCCTGGCAAGCAAATCTACTTTTAGGTGAACCAGCCACACAACAGAGGTCCTCCATCACATGAAACAGCTTTGACACCAGAACGCCCATATAAATAAAATACAGCAAAACCTTACCAATGACGTGCTCTTCCCCCCCTCCCTTATTTATTTTTTTTTTTTTTTTAAATTATGGTAACAAGAAGGAAGATCTTTACAGCTTAGTTATTTAAACACTGAGATATTTTCCATTAAGCATGCCAATATGGATTCCAGATTCAGGCCAGGCTTAGACTGCAACTACTTCCCAGACTTCAGATGCAAGATTCTGTTTTAGGTAAGCAAAGTGGAATTATGCTGAGAATTTGGAGACAGCAGCTATTACAGAAACAAATCAAAAAATTCATACGCATCTAGAATGACCCAACAAAAAGGTTAAAAATCCCTTAAACAGGCACTGCTGAATTTAGTCATGGTAAATCCAAATTGCACCCTCTTCCTTCTCCACCTTGCTTTCTGCCAGAGGTTACTGCTCCTGTAACAGGAATGGAAAAATACTGCTCTTTCATGTAGTCTTTACAGGGAGCTTATGACAAGAATGTAAGGCTGCATGCAAGAATATAAGGCTATAAAAGATTAGAGCAAAACCTGCCAGTTCTTACCTGTCAGAGCTCTTAGAGAAAACTACAAGGGCCACACTTTGAAATTTATTCTGGCACTATTATTTTAAAGGCTGTCATAAACTTTATGAAGGACAGAGTGCTTACTCTTTCACCACCCAGCATGGACACCCTCTAACTAAGGGCAAACTGTGTTGTAAAGGTTTGCATAAAACAACAAACTACATCAAAAGCTTGAAATTCCTTTCAGAGAAAGCTAAATATAAGTCAATATATCTTAGAAGAAAAGCATGGGGGTAGGGGAGGTAATTGATGGTGGAAGGCCAGAGGGCACTTTCTACTCCTTTTTGGCTGTGAGGTTCTCATCTGGGAACTGGTTTTGGCATCTAAAGGTATTTTTTTCCAGAGTGCACATCAGATAACCACCAGTTCTAGAACAGGCACTGTTGTGAAATATCTTGAGAAGCTGACGTGGTATCAATAAGCCATATGTTCTCCTTTAATGGCCACAATGGGAGTCCCTTGTAAACAACAAGAGAAATTATCATGGATATTGGAAGGCTGAACATTTGCTTGATTTACTCTGAAGAGAAACATTACTAGTACCATGTTGGTCATATGTTAAACTATGTACAGCATTGAGGATCTATGGTGACAGGTAATACAAACCAAATCACAGTCCCAAGTGGTCTGAAATCCATTGGTAGTATTCTTTTGCAAGAATGCAAGTTCCAGAGCTCAAAACATGACTGGCTTTATCAATGTGGTTTTCATGTTTATAAAGTGATTATAACTGAAAATCCTTGCTCACAAATGCACAACAGAACGTGATTTCCACTCCCAGTATCACCACTATGCATTGTTATAAATGCACCAGTACAAATTGCTAGAACATTGCTAGCAAGGCTTTTATAAAATTCATAAAAGCTGGTTCTTCACAGGTCTTCAAACTGCATTGAAATCTCTCATTTTTAAACGGTTTTCTGTGTATATTTCAGTTTTCTTGAAGAAAAACAGGTAAACAGACTCACCTGCAATTATGCTTTGCTTTTACAATAACTCTAGCACTTCTAATCAAGACAGTGCAGATCTTGGATGCTCTTGCCAAGTTTACGCAGTTTTACATTTTACTTATCTATCCTCTGATAACTGCTGAAATTATGTCCTTTAGTAACTAACTCACCAAATTCCATGTTATCACCCTCAACAACAGCAGGTTCTTGGACACATTATCTTCTTTTTTACAACAATGAAGCTAGACTGGAGTGAAGAAATACACAAATGCACACTACGAAAAGGTATAAAAAGTCCACCAAACATCAGCCACATCAGTTTAAAAAAAAAAAATACAAGAGGCAAGATTTCTACTGTGTGTCTGCATTTTGCTTTTTCCATTTACTGCAGTAACAAACTGTTCTGTTGCACTCACATGGCTCTTCACCCATTGCACTTGCAAAACCCAAAGTCCTTTGCAGAGGGAAATCAGCAGAGCAGCTGTCAACAGAAGAGTCAGTGGGATGGTCCTGGTGTCATCACCCAAGCAAAATGCTGACTTTGGAATTACAGCAACCTGACACGGCTGCATAAGCCCACAGCAACCTTTTATTGTAAGGTTTCATGTTAGGATTTCATCTCCAATTGATCACACATGTCAGAAAAGCATGGGATTGTTGTTACCTCCTAGGAATGCAGCATACATCTCATGCCTACGTAGGGGACAGTACCTGCTCTAAGAATCAGTTAAATCTTCAGGAAAGGAATTTGAGCAGGAGTTAAGATGCAAGTCTCTTGCTCTCTCTTTACACAGGGGACATTTTTCCATCCTGACTACCAGTTTCTACATCTCAGTGCCCAGTGTTCTGGGCACCTGACAGAAAGCCCAGCTTTGCACTGTAATGCTTATTTCTAAAGCTGGAATTTCAGGCATTTACAGTTACAGGGCATAGCTTTATGAGCTCTTCTCCAATAAAATAATTTGAGTTGTTTTGTTTTGGACTGCTCCCCAGCACAGCCTTGCTGACTTCTTTCAGAAAAGCATTAAGCTTTGTCTGTGCTCCTCTGGTGGTACTGGTTTGTCACCAGTCCTCCCTTAGTAACTTAGCAAAGTCATCTGTGAAGTGAGCTGGGGAAACAGCCTCATCCTGTGCTCTCCTGTGCAGTGCTGCAGCTCACCACTGAAAATAGCTGCTGCCTCTCACTCCAGGGATGGAAGCTTCCTGAGAACAAGGCATTTCTGTCCTCGGGGTGCAGGCACGATACACAGCACATTGATATAGCACCACTTGTCCATATGTAAAGCGAATAGATTTGCAATATTTCCCCAAACAAAACGCTGTCCCAGCCACACAGCAAGTGTGTTTCTAGTAAACACTCTTCGGCCTCCGCCCCCCCAGGCTTGAGCAGTTGCATTTTAACTCATGTTTTTTTAATTTTATCTCCACAACTGCCAAAGCAGTTCCATGTTTCTGCTAATCTTTTTTGAAATAGAAGAAAGTGAAAAATGTTTCAGGAAAAATTTTGGAACATCTTCAGATTATTTTTTTAAAAAAACATATTTTGTTTAAGTAGAAGCAAACAACAAGTTTTTGATCTCAGCTCTCACATACAAATCTGGACCATTCCACATTTAGACAGAAAAATGAAGTCAGTCTATTTCTGAACAGAACTGGCTCTGGGCAAGAGTAGGCAAAGCATGAAGGCCCCTCACTCAGAAGAGGGCAGAAGCTGGAGGGATGTTCCCTGGCAAAGGGAAGGGATGCACTGAATCAAGGGATGAAAGAAGTGATCACAAAGGGTTAAAATATGGATACAGGACTATGAACCAGCTACAGATAAAAGAGCCTGGGAGTCTGAAGGAATTTGCTATTGAGCAGAGGATCAAAGCTGTCGCACAGCTTCCTTAGAAACCCTGACAATGTTGCATTAAACATCTGCTAAAATGGTATTTGACCAGTGTGCCAAAAGAACATCTCTGATGTGTTGCTCCCAGTAAGAATGGACTGCATGTGGCAAAGCAATAAGCCACTCTGGCCCAAGCTTCTACCAGCCCCAGGAGATGAGGAGTGCTGGCTCCCCCTCACTGCACAGCCAGTCTCCCAGCAGCACAGAAATGCCACCAGGAACAAGTAGCTCCTTACCTCACCATTTCTGCCTGCCAAGAAAGCGTGAGAGCCCAGTGCTTTGCCTGTTCAAATTCAGGAAAAAGGTGTTTGAAGAGCTTTGCTCAGCACAGCCAGCATTCCGTGAACAGTGGCAGAGCTCTAATTAACTGCACAGACTTCATCTCAGCAAAATGTTTTAAAAGAAATTTAAAAGTACATGAGTACTCCAAGTTAATCCATAAGGCAAAGAGCTGAATCACAGACTCTGACAAGGCAGTCCCTGGAAAGCAGATAGATATGTCATACACTTCGTTTCTCATTCCAGGAGCATCCCAAGTCCAATGTGTAGCAGCTCTATATGAATATAAGCTGAAAGGAGAATGCCAGTTTCCAACACACATGAGGAAAGTTCCAATCTGGAGTCTAATTAAGTTCACAAATCTCCTTCACCCCTAGTGTAGGAAAGTTGCAGTCAAGTCAGTCTCCCTCTGTGTTTCTGGCAGACATGTAGATTCCAAACAATGGCATTTCTCCTGAGCCCTTCCACAAAGCCCTACCTGCAGTCAGGAACACACAAGGACACCAGCTCACCCAGGCTTCAGGGCTGTCCACTAACCTGGGTCACTTCACAGCCAGGTGGTGCTCTCTTGTCCTGCCCCACAGAAGCACCTCTAGCATCATTTCACAGCAGAGCAAGACTGATGCCTAGAATATTCCCAGTCCATTCCAGCAACTAGAAGGGCATGGGATCATGGGCCAGTTTCATTCCCTGTAGAGTAACTTGTCCCTAACCACAGTCTTAGCCCAGGGATGAGCAGAATCTCCAGGTGGGGCTATCTGTACATCCACACTTCCTTCTCCATTAGCACAGCATCTCATGTAGCTTGTACCCAGGATTGGAGAGATATTGCCAAGAGATCCTCTTGTTGCATATCCTTCTGAGCACGTGTTGGCAAATCTGCAGGTTGGGCAGGGAAGTGACTGAAAGCAGCCCTGTCAGAGAAAGACTTGGGTGTGATGGTTGATGAAAAACTCCACAGGAACCATCAGTGTGTCCTCATAGCCCAAAAATGCAATGGAATCCTGGGCTGCATCCAAAGCAGTGTGGCCAGCAGGGTGAGGGCAGGGATTCTGCCCCTCTACTCTGCTCTGATGAGACCCCACCTGGAGTACTGCCTACAGTTAGGGTGTCCCCAAAATAAGGAGGACAATGGAACTTTTGGAGCAAGTTCACAAAGTTGGTAAGAGGACTGGAGGACCTGCCCTATGAAGACAGACTGAGAATGTTGGGGCTATTCAGTCTGGAGAAGAGAAGGTTGTGTGGATACCTCATAGAAACCTTCCAGTATTTGAAGGGGGCCTACAGGGAAGCCAGAGAGGGACTCTTCATCAGGAACCATAGAGATAGGACAAGGAGTAATGGGTACAAATAGAAAAAGAGGAAATTCAGGTTAGATATTAGTAAGAAGTTCTTTATTGTGAGGTTGGTGAGACCCTGGAACAGGTTGCCCAGGGAGGTGGTGGATGCCCCAACCCCGGCAGTGTTCAAGGCCAGGGTTAATAAGGCCTTGAGCATCCTGGCCTAGGGGGAGGTGTCCCTGCCCATGGCAGCAGGGTTGGGACTAGATGATCTTTAAGGTCTCTTCCAACCCTTAACATTCTATGGTTCTAAGAGTGTTCCCTATTCTGATAGGGGTTTGGTTTGCCCCTGTGTAGGGGTTTGCACTTCCAGGGTCCTGTATTCCCCCAGAAAAGTGTATTTCAGTTTAGTTCAACAGCTTAGGAGGAAAAGCCTGGCAATTTCCACTGTACCTTTGAGAACTTAGTCACTGGCTTAAAATCTGGTGTCAAACCTGGCATCAAGTGTTCCAGGTAAGATGGTGTGAATATGAAAAGGCCTGGGGAAAAGGCCAACTCAGCCCAAACTGAGGTGAGACTTCTGAACTATTCCAAACCCATCCAATTCACCTGCACTGAGTGTCTTTATGAAGTTTTTCTAGTTGGATAGAAAAGAAAAAGCTCTTGCTCCCCTCAGGCAAGTGGTGTTCTGCAGAGAGTTGGATGCAAAGGTGGGACATGACACCGAGGTTTTGAACACCATGAAAATCAGTCCTTCAAAACTGTCTTACAGATACCAGTGCCCCCCACCTACACACACACAATTAGTAGTTCACCATATTACAACTAAAGTCATGAAAAGCCAGCCTGAATTCTTGCTCAAGAGAGCACCATGCAAAAGCTGCCTTGAATATTACAGTAAGAGAGCATCCTGCTCTCACACACATCCCCCCCTCTCTACTAAGTAGCACAGTACCTGACTTTACTAGTAATTAACAGCAGAATTCACTTGCTCTTACTGGAGAGGAAGGAAACCACCAAGTTTTAACAGAAATTCTCATTTTCTGTTTGTCAGACTTTCCTTAAACTATCCCATGTTCATGAGAAACTTGCCACTCCAAAGAGAACACTATGCACCCCTACTCCTAGTAGCAATTCAGGAAGGGTTTCAGTGCTTTTCACTTGAATAGCATTCAGTCAGTCAGGGAAACTGAAACAATAACATATGTGAAACAGCTTGAATTTTGAGGATATGATCTATACAGAATTAGTTAACAGAAATTTTTTCTTCAAACCCACACACTCACCATAACATTCATTTAGTAAATCTGAATAAGAGCTGCATTCAATAGAACACAATCTGCATGTGAACATTCTGTGACGAGAAAGACTGAATTCCATGAATCAATAATTTGGTTCCATTGTCTTGGTTGTTTACTATCTACACTATATTTGATGAGTCTTAACTTATTAATGTTGGACATCCTCTGCTTTAAACCTCTGTATAAGGCTCCAAGTGAACAAGGTTTGTGTTTATTTTGACTTCAAAGATAATTAAACATCTGAAGAAGTGTTTTCCAGACTGAGCTGGACTTCATTAGCTCTGCTGTCATAAGTTAAAAAAAAAAATCTCCACATTATCTAAATTTGAGACAAGAGGCCCTTCATTCCATATCTCTCATACTTTGCAAAACAATACTTTTTACATATTGTTGGTATCATATATAGTATTGTAGTTAACATTAGCATAATAACAATGACATATGTGCTGTTACCATTACAATGTTGGCATGTTGATTTTTAGTATTGACAGAGCTGCCTGAAAAATCTACTGTTTACAACATTTGTTCTAGCTAAAGAGATTTGGTAGAATTTGCTAATCAACTGCAATCACTTCCCACCCGTAAAACTGATGCAAAGGGGAAAAAAAACAGCTAGTGGGATCCAAAGACATAAACACTTTTACTTATAACTCTGTAAAGAAAGATCCCTCTCTCTCTCTCTCTCTCCCCATATGGCTTTCTCTTGGCTCTTAACCATCTTTTCATTGGCTTCCAGCTGGCTGTCTCACTATCAAGACCAACTTGTTATGCCAAAGTCAGGCTCAGAAAGATGAGAGCTGCAGAGTGGCATGACTGGATGCAGCAGGCATCCTAGGGGCAAGTCTAGCATAAAGGATGCATAGCAGGGTCATGTCACTTGCCTCAGCAAAGCAGCCACTGCTGTGCTCCCAGAACACAGCAGCAGGTCTAGGTTCACACTTTTCAGTGGCAGGAGCAAAGAACAACTACTACAATTGAAGCTATGGGGAAATTCTGCAGGCAGAAGTGTAATTACCTGAGTGGGAATTCTGGCAGAAAACCCAGACCTCTTTCTCTCCTTAAATAGAAACAAATACTGTGCAGTCACCATGGAGAGATTACGTACAGCATTTGGATCACATACAGCACTGAAATACAACACACACTCAGGAGAGCCAGCCTGGTTTAGCAAAGCACAGCCAACAGTCAGCCCTCCATTGACTACAGCCACCACTTCAGCCATCACCCCAAGGCTCACAAATATTAAGCTATATATCAAAATTCAGGCTGTGCATTAAAGGTCAGCTGTGCAAGCTGTTTAGTCCATCTCAGAGTACTTGGAGCCTGACACGACATGAAAGAGACAGAGATGGAAGCACTGACAAATGGATGTACCACCACCCAGGTAAGATTTCAAGTTCAGAATAGAGGAAAACCACAGGGAAAGAAACATCATATGGTGCCTATGTGTGAAAGCCTCCTTGGACTTAGCTAAGCAGCCAGTCTCTGAAGTGCAGCAGTTCTTGTACTGTCTGTTGCAAAAATTCTTCATTTTGGTCAGAACCACCTTTGGTTTCCAGTCATCCTATGCATCCAAGCTTTCCCCATCTCTCCCCTTATCCCTTCCTTCTGCCCATTCCACAAGCCAGCTCATTTTTTGCCTTCTGCCCCCACCAGCTCCAGACTCAGTCCCAGCTGCATCCCCCATCTCTTGGGCTGGATTTTTCCCCTTCACTCCCTCTCCCATGTCCCTGTGGACAGTTTCCTCCTGGGGGCTGTGGCAGCACCCTGGGGGAGAATCATCAGAGCACAGGGAAAATGGGCACCCTTTTCCCTCTTCAGGCACAGTGTGGGCTGCAGTCTCTCAGTCCTTTTGGCCTCAAAACTTCTCCCCCATCCCCAATGACTACTTGTGCTCACTAGTAGTCAGGGCACCTCCTCTTTAGCCGCCTGGCTATTCAGTCCTGTTTGGAAAGAGAAATATGGCTACACAGTCCCGGAAAATCCGTGGTCGCTTTCTATTGTTTGAAGTCAGCATGACTGTTATCAGACAAAAAACATGACAAATTTGCCTCTCCCCTTCAAATCAGCCAAGCTTTGCTTTGTTAATAACTGCAGTCAGCTTCCAAACCTTAGGATAATGCTTTTTATCTGCATACATGTCAGGGTGGTGATACTAATGGGAATCATTCACTTAGCAAAACCAGCAAAGCCTTGCTGTGTATCAGAAATGCCATTCCATGGATAACACTTTTCTCGCCTCTCTGCAGTAGCTCACTGATCTAGGTGCATAAATCAGAGACAGCTGATAAGGTCACAGATACCAAGATGTCCTGCCTCCCATTCAGTTTTCCCAAGCCCCCTGCAAGCTAACAAACAGGTTCAGATTTGGAAGTTTTGAAGACAACTCTCCTCATTTTAAAATACTCATACATTTCAATTTCCTCCACATAACACCAGCAATTATAGAAACAGCTTTCTGATTTTGTAGTGATTATTTCCCAGCATGCACATGCCTGTGACTGGCTTTTGTCTTCATTCTCACAAGACAAGGCATAAAGAGACCTGCACTTTCCCCCCCGTTTCCACCATTACTAGCCTTCTCACAGCTCCTCTTTCTCTCCAGTTTCCATGTTGTGCTTCACATAGACTCCATTCCATGGCTTTTCTTAAAGGGAAATATCTTCATTTGTATTTATGAAGATCCTCTTTTTTTTTTTCACATACCACACTTCCCAATGCCTTGACTGTACTGAAACTTGCTTCTTTTTAATGTTACATATTAATGAAAAGCTGCTAAAATGAGAGAAAGGTTTTTCTATCGTCAGTCAGCATCAGCATGAGAGCAGTCTGCTCTTGAAAGCCTGTAGCTCTGATTGTTCAAAAACATACTGTTCACCCTGTCAGTTTAATCATGTGCGTCAGATATTAAAAGTTCAGGCTCCAAGTGCACAAATCCTGCTGAGATCCCAGAAAGTTCTTTCCCATAAATATTAATGAGGGCCAATTTCATGCCACTTGTTACATCCCATGTACTCTTATTTCTTCAGACTATCACTTGTCTTGTCTTTTATGTGCCAATAATCAATTTGTAAAGCATAAATCATAAAGCTTACCTAGTTTTTGATTATGCTACAGCCTGCAATTTTACATTTAATCAATTTTCTTACTTTGATAAATGACATTTCTTACTTTGATAAATGACATTTTCTTACTTTTATTTTATCACCTTATCTGTGTTTGAAGAAACAAATAAAAATCACCTCTTTGAAAAGGATTAAAATTTCACCTATCGTTTACTTAAACCCAAGTTTTAGAACTGCACCATCACAGTAAGCAGTTAATCAGAAATGCAAACAAGAAGCTCAGCATGTACATCCTGTTCTGCCATACATCAAGCAGCAATCACATTTCAGCATTATCACACGCAACCTGCAAACATCTGCTCGAGAGAGAAAACAGAACAGCAACAACAACAAAATGCCCACACACCAAAAGGTTATTTGAGCTGTGTTCTGTGTGAACCCAGACTGAATACAAGAGTCAGTCCCTGTTGATCAGGGATGAAAAGAGAATAAGATGTCTTGGAAGGCAGTTGTTTCTCAGGAGACAGTGGATGCACACCTGAGAGTGCCCTGCAGCCCTAGGATGCTGGCACAGGTAGGTACAGCCCCACACGTGCTGCAGGCTGGGTAGAGGCACTCGCTGGAGAGAACCTGGAAGCCCTACAGGAACCTTAGGGCAGTGCTTTGCACAGTGAAGTGAGGCACACTGGGGCAGGGAAGGTCACTTTAGGCTCACTGCCATGGAAATGAGTTTATTCAGCTTTCCAGCCAGACCAGCTGAAGGCTTGGACCAGAGACAAGAGGAACACATAAGGCTGCCTGCAGGCAGCCAGCCAGGCAGAGTGATCTCTTAAGCTGGAGTCACACTGTCTCAGCATTGGGGTTCTTTTGATTCTGAAAGTCCACTGGCCTTACTTCTTACAAGAGACATTAGTAATGTAAACATCTCCATTTCTCTTATACACACAACAAATTTGACAAGTTTTAAAGAAATTTTTCCCCTACGAATCAGGATAAGGTCACAAAGGGACACTCATTTGTTACCAGGGTCTGAGGAAGTTAAAAAAAAGAATAATGAACAAATTCTCATAGCTATTAACAATTACTTGAGCTTTTGCTCCCCTTCAAAAGGTTTTGAATCCTTATTTCATACAAAGAGTCTATTTCATGTAAATATTTGTGGTGAAAAAGATCTAGTTCTTCTAACTATAACTAGCTGATGATGTCAGCACAAGTGGCCCAAGACATGATCTTCAACTGACAGCACCAGCTTAACATTTCTCTGCTATCTTTTGTAACAACCTCTTGAAAGTATAAACTGTGGCTCCGTTTTTCTTTTTTTTAAATCTCCTACAGACATCTACTTCTAAGGATGTGAACAGACTCAAACAGTAATCAAGAAATTGTACAATGATCTCAAAGGATGCTTAAAACATTTTCCCTAGTCACAGCCTGTCCCTGTCTCCTGATGACATTTTCTCCCATTTAGAAGCTTGCCTTACTGCTTGGAACTCCAGATTTAGAACTGATCTTTTCCAATGGCTAATGGTGTTGAAGTATACTTAACAAATTCAACACTGAAATGTGTGTATTTTACATGACAGTATCTTGTTCATCTAACAGCTTGAGTTCCCACAGGAGGTTCACAAACACCCTTGGATGGCCTGTACAGATTTGCTACTCCCAGTGCAGCATCCCAGCTGCACAGATGAAACACACTCCCTTTGCAGCTTCTGAGAGGAGTGTCTGGACAAGGACAATGATGTCTGTATGCCAGGACATAAGAAGAAAGCCTTCTGTGGCATTATTTATTGTAGTAACAGGCCTTGGCAACAGTTAGGCTCCGTGGTGATAACAAATAACCAAGCTCTCAAGGAAGAGAATAGGACATTCCTACTCCCTGGACTTGCAACAAGGGGAAGCAGATGGTGCCAATTTCACCATGGGCTGCAATATTTCTAACCAGGCTGCAGTCACACAGCTGCCTTCCGAGGAGCTACAGAACAACCACGGAGTCAAAAGTCAGGTAGTGACTTCTTGCCCGCAGACTCTGTAAGAAGTGTGTTAGGAGATGCCTTAGCACGCGAGTGTAGGAGGACATGCACACAGAGATGGGTTTGCTGATGTTAGGGGTAGCTCTGGCTCTGCCAGGGAGCTCTTAAAGAGAAGGGCTGTCACTCACTCAGCTCTATACAGTCCTTATGCTACAGGGGAAGCAGACTCACCACTTGGCCACATGCATGATCTGATTTTACAGCACCTGAAAAGTTGTTTTTCACAGTCTGTCCCACTTGCCTCATTAAAGATACAATTATAGGCACTTATCTCCCACACCAGTGATGAATTACAACAGTGCAGCAAGGTGGATTTTGCCTCAAAAAATTATTTTGAGGCAGGGGGCTTGTATATATGCAAATATTATATATGCAAGATACATATGTATAGCCACCTTGAGTTGGCTCAAGCCCAAACATACAGAGAAGAGACAAGAATACATTTAGGCTCGAATCCTGCATTACTTGGATGTTCAAAGCTATTGTTTAGAAGATGCATAGAAGATTAACACCTTACTAAGTGCTAATTTAAAAGTTTTAGATTTCTAACCAACGTTCTGCACACAGAAGGCCCTGGAGTACTTAAAGTACTGAAACAATACTCCAGTAGAGTCAACTGGATTATGGACACGGTTAGGCTTAAGGTTATTGCTTTCTTTTGAAAACAGGAAATGAAAAATGAATTTTGAAATGGTCCAAGAGACCTTCACTCACCATCCACCTGTGACAGAACATGGATAAGTACATCAGGAATGCCTCTTGTTTTCCACTGCATTCTGAACCTCCCAGTTCTATGGGACTACTCTACATAGCCCCTTAAATGTTTAGAAGCCCAAGGAGCTTCTCATTTCTTTCTTCATGAAATGACAGCATTGATGGAACAGAGACAGACACAGGTTGGGGCAGCTTGACTAACAGACACTTCATAGAATGGAGCCAACCATGAAGATGAGAATAGTGAGGAAATCTCCCCTGAGGAACCACCAGGAAGATTTACATCTTTACAGATGCAAGCAGCAATTCCCAAAGCACAGCTAAACAATAACTGAAGTTCATACCACCTCCCCAAACAGAGACTTAGGACAAAATAATCTTGAGGGTCTACTGCTACAGCCAACTTCCATGCCCAGAAACATTCATGCTGTGACACCACACAGATCAAGCTCTTAGCACTGGTTTAAAACCATGCAATAGTAGCTGAGCTTAGCTGGTGATTATGTTCTGTAGTGTGACTCAACCCTCATTACCAGAGCAGGAAGCAGGGTAGATACTTTTCTTGGCAGATGCCTGGAACAGACCAACAGAACAAACTTGGCCTTGTCCCCAGGGGTAGCCCTCTCTAACTGGGCTCACAGTACACTGGGAAGACAGGTTGCCTGTAGGAGGGCTCTCAGTCTTGTGTTACAATGCAAAGGGACTTTTTACAACAGTCAATACAATGCCCTGACAAGCAGCAAGTAGAGTCAGTAAGTAAATACCCTCTTATTTCTTTATTTTTGCAACCAGAAGTTGCAAGGCCAGATATAATATGGAAAAAAACTATAAGAATTCCGGAAATCATCATGACAACAAGCAAAGGTGTGTTAAGAATTTTTTCTTTTCCTTTTAAGTGCAAGTGAACACTTAACCCCAAACTTCTTTATACTCTTAGGATACAATTGCAGTAGGAGTTGCTAATGGAAAAGCAGCACCACTTTTGGTTTATTTAAATCCCTTAATTTCAAAGTTTGTATTTTTGTATTTTTCAAGTACTGTGAACAGCTTACATTTCACAAACATGCTAAATGGAATATCTACAGTTGTTTGCTCTTTGTAACGAACAAGAGTTGTAATAAAATATTTCAAATTGCACACAAAAGGAGTAATTAGTGGTGTTTGCTCTTCATTAAAGAGGACTTAACTCCCAGTGCCACAGAAGGATGTGATGAAAGGATTTCATTTCATATTGAACAAAATTATTTGCTTGCTCTGAAATGGTTTCATTTAAAGCTCCTTTTCCTCCCACTTGCTAAAAGATAACTTCACAGGAAATTTCTAAACAGAAAGTTTTGAAGTCATGCTTCAATTTTCTTTTTCAAGAGCAAAAAAAAAAATATACCATAAGAAGATACTTCAACTACATTTTTCTCCTGAATGGATTAGTAAAACCAATACAAATTCACATCACTTGTCAGCATTGCCCACTCATCCTGCTTTTATTTTTTGCCAGGATGTGTTTTACTGTATACTGGCTTTTGACATTTGCATGTTCTGACTGACAGCTGAAGCCCAGTGCTTTTTGGGTAACTGGTTTGGTTATTTTAGGAGCAGTAGGGAGTCAGCTACAGGGTGGTAGATGTTCTGTGTTTTTGTTTTACAACTAAAAAAGAAGACAACGTTACCATACTCACTGTGCTTATAAAGACTGGCAGATGTCAAATATCTGTGATTTTGATTTGGTCCAAGTATTCTTCATACAAAAGCTCTCCCTTCTGCCAAAAGAGATTGGGCAGATGGCAGAACTGTCAGCTGAGGGGTGAGAGACTCGATGGGTCTTGGCCTTAAAGTTGCTCATTGTTTATTCATGTCTAATACATGGAAACTAAACAGCCACTCAGAAGAGTTATCAAAATAACTTGGTTTTTAGTCCTGACTACTGTTTTTGTTGAAATGCTCATGATCAGACTCAAATGTACCAATGCTATTACAACAAATATCACAGATCACAAAAACACATGAAAGTTTGAGTTTCTTTAACAGAAGAACATAGTGATCTTTACAACATGGCTCATTAGTAGGCTTGTACTGTACTGTCCCAGTCTGGCTTTCTCCAACTGCATCACAAAACCCTTAAGAACTCAAATTATCAGGAGCGCCCTATGAACCCTCTTCAGGAACCTGCTCAAAAATTGGCTTCACAGGTCTTCAGCATATGCTTCCATGCTCTCCTGAATGTGCCCCTCTGGGTGCAACTGAACTAGGGACCTGCACCATTCTTCAAGCCACTAAAAAGTTGACCACAGAGTTTAAGTTGGGAAGAGAGCCTCCAGCAGGCCTCCTCCACTGGACAGTCTCAGTGTGCAACCTCTCAAATAAAGACTCTGGATTTGTAAATACATCGTGAAGCTTTGTTTGAATGCCAAGTTCCATACAACTACTAAATTTTAATGTTTACATCTTTTGAAGACACACTGCTCATCAGTAAACCATCACCCTTGGAGGACACAGAGGGGCAAAAATCATCATTCTTCAAGAGCTGAGGATGCAGGGAATAATCAAGAGCCAAAGTGCCACTGCCAGAACTGGAGAAGCATATGAGAACAAGGTAAGTGTCATTATATTAAACAGGACCCCTGCTACAGCTCTGATTCTGCTGTGAGCACTCTGAGATGCAGTTTCTGCACACACAAAGCTTCCAAGCATATGTCCTCTAAGAATTGAGAAGCAAGCTAAACAACAGAGAACTGCATTGTAGGGGTGTCAATACAACAGAAGTTGGCAGTAGTTTCCAGTTGTTTACAGCTTCTGGGCTTGTTTCAAATGTGGACAAAGGAAATAACAACAATACTAATAATTTGCTCTTTGAAAAACTCACTGGAAGTTGCATGCCAGTGAGGGATACAAACTTGTTTCTCAGGTCCATGAAACTAGAAGAAATGCTGCTGTCATAGCTTATAATTACACTTAAATTAAGACATCAGAAATCCCATATATTAACACTTCTGAGAAATCTGCAATTCATATTTGATCTCAGAGTAAGAAACCATTATGAAATTGATTTTTAAAAAATTATAGAACTGATATTTGACTAAAAAGCTAGTGTCCATTTTCTTTTCATTCTGAATGATAAACTGAGGTTTATTTTGGCTTCTGAACTCAAGTTTATTCTTTTGTTGTCAAGCACTGTCTTAAGGATCAGATGCCTCTTCTAGACAGGGTTTTGAGTACAAATGTCAGGAAGGAGAAGGTCTGCACGACATCTGTAAGAAGCTTAATGCATTTATGGATATGTGTTGTCCAAAGTATGATCCCACCACTGCTTGAACACAGGAACAAATCAAGCTCAAACCAAGGATGATTCTAAGTAGCTTTGTCATTTGAGGGAAGCCATTCACACATCTCTAACCTCAGCCACTTATACTATTGAAAAATCAAACAAACTCTCATATTCTGTGTTAAGAAGGACTAAACAAGCAAGGGACACCGTACAGTCTGGCCACTGGTGCTGCCTAACACATTTCCTATTGCCAGCACTTCAGAAAAATAGGGATAGAGGGTCTCCAAGTACAGCTTCTCTATAGCCTTTATTTACTTCTTTCAGACAGTTTTCTAAGTATCCAAGAGGATTGGCCCCTCTGTGGCTAAATTTAGGTAACACACTGGAGTCAGGTTTTTGTATTTTTCCCCCGTCACAAGACTGGTGAGTGTCTGCTCTTTTTTTTCCTATTGTATTAAAAAGCTGTCTGGTATTAAATTACACATATTCTTTTATTGACAGAAACTCAGTCTTTGCTATTTCTCCTTAGAGAATTTCTATTCTCCCAACAGGAAGAAGATCACTTTTAGTGATCTTAAAATCAGTATGGCTTTTAAAATGAACCTCATATTTTTCGCTAACAAAGCCAACTTGTCCAAGTGATGTTTTACATTTAAACTGGGCCCACTGCTGTGTAGCCTACAAGTGAAAATAAATCTGTCACTAGCTGTTAACTGTTAGCTCTCCCTTAGCAGCAATAGAAAACTCAGCCTGTTCTACCTTCTTTAAAAATAATTTATGCCATTAAAGCCCCAATCCATCAGATTACCTGTGAATACACAGATTAAATGCATTGAACACAGACACAATAGGAAAGGTGTAGTACCCAGACATATTGGAAGTTACAACATGCAGGTCTGGATTTTGCTTATTAACACACAGGTAAATTCACATCTGGAATTTTGGAACTGACCAGGAGTAAGCATGAATTTATGCCAAGTTTCAGTCCTAGCACTAGCTTCAATGAAGAAATGAACTCATGGCCCTCACAACACTATAAAAGATGAGTACAACCAGGTTTGAGATTATTTTTACAAGAATGTGGGAGAGAGAAATGACCTTGTGAGAGTTTTCCCTTTCTGTGCATAGTTCTACTTCATGTAAGTATCTGCATCCCTTAAGCCTTGGCAGCATAACCTGTCTTCTCCAGACTTTCTTCCATGGCCAACAGTGTGAAACAGCTACATTAGAAGTATTTGGTTTTTTGACCATCCCTTGCTTTATCCTGAACAAAGGAACTTCCAGCAGTACGTGTTAGGATGTCCTGTTACACTTGTTTCTAAGCATTACTGCTCTAAAGGAGCAGTACCTTTGAGAGCAACATTTTATGGATCTAGCATAACAAAGCCAAGGAAAAGGCATACACACCACAGGATAAACCAGCCTCTACAATTTTAACAGTGGCTGTTATTAAAAATGCTGGCAGAGACAGAGCTTTCACCTAAGACACAGGTATCTAGGCTTCTTTGTATTATTACATTTTAGTACTTGTTGAAAGTTGGGGGGTGGGGAACCTGCTATTTTTCCCTTCATTGCTTCAAAGAGATTATAGAGTTACAGAATATCTCAAGTTGGAAGGGACCCATAAGAATCACTGAGCCCAGCTCCCTGCTCCTCACAACACTACCAAAAACTAGACCACATGACTGAATGCCTTTCAGATGCTTCTGGAACTCTGACAGGCTTAGTGCCATGACCACTTCCCTGGGCTGCCTGTTCCAGTTCCTGACCACTCCCTCAACAAGGAACCTTTTCCTGATGTCTGAAGTATCACAGCTGATGTCAAATGTGAAAATGTTTAATTCTCACCTCTGAGGAGTTACATTACGCTCTTAATAAACACCCCTTCTCCCAAGAATTGGCAGGAGTTGAATTATAGGCAGAACTGGACAATTTAGTTCATTAGTGCACCAACAGCTGTGGGAAGTCATCTATCAGGTACCTTTTTTCCAAGTTTACTTTTAAAGGCACTTCTACGTGTGTGAGCTTGGAGGGTAAGCAAAAGGAACAAAAGCTGTCGTTTCAAATAGAATGGTCTGCGGGAATTTTATCTCCTTATCATGAGTTGTCATTTACAAGGAATGTACTCAGGTTATTTTAGTGTTTCCATTGCTGTTAGATTTCAGTGTGGGTTCATTGAAGCTATGATCTCCAAAAACTGTTTAGCTCAAAGACAAGTTCTTTTCTTAGCTTGTATAGACACAGAACAATCTGGAAAGCAACCTGTTTGCAGAATACTCTGCTTTGTTTGGACATACTAGAAAGAATTTTCCAACCATCTCTTCCTATGTAGTCCACAGTCTATCTTAGGTAAGGAATATCATGGTCAGTATGCAATACCTTCCTGCTTTGGGCTTTCACTAGCATGGTCTTTCTCATTAAATAGAAGAGTTTCTTTTTTCTTTCTTTTCTTTTTTTTTTTTTTGAAAAAACCCTTCTGATTCATTTATGATGACTGAACATTGCTTTGTTCAGATTTTTTGTGTCATCTGCATTCAGAATATCTCCTTTGTATATCAGTTTTCTTCCTACTGATTCATGCTCCACCTTCATCTCACTACATGAGTCATCTTCTATACTATTTGCAGCACTTAACACTTCTGGCAGAGAGGTCTGACTTCTAGAGTTATTTATGGCAATAAAAGGCTGAGGAGAAGATAACTCAGGAAACTTGTAACAGGATAGTGATTACTTCAACCCTAGGTCCTCAGTGTGCGTTTAACACTGCTAAACCTCACACAGAAAATGGTAGAATTCAGCCTCCTGGCTTAATCACATAATCACTGCATCTTTCCAGGACTGCTGCCCTCAGCAGCAGGGCTGTAGGATTGGGCTGCTCATTTGTATGCAGCAGAGACCAGCATTATGATTACATGCTTTAACAAAACCATTCTTAAATCTCTTCAGCAGTAACAAAGTAACTTCTCTAAATCCTTAGGACCTCATTACCAAAGCCCCAGATCTGCTGGGTGTACAGCAACACTGCAAGCTTCACAGACACATCACTCACCAGCAAAGGGGAATTCTCCCTGCAAACACTCCCTCATGAGTGAGCACTGAGGTTATTAGCACATCATTATTTCTAGGATTTCACTGGGATTG
>VZRZ01007319.1:956176-968191 GCA_013398175.1 Climacteris rufus | reverse complement strand
GGGGGTGGGGGTGGGGAAAGCAGAAGGCAAGCAGCAAAGTGTCACCCCAACAACAAAATATACCCTGCTGAAAGCTTTTAATGTCTCTACAGAGAGATGCCCTGGAAAAGACACTGAATAAACCCCCAGCTAGGCTAGAAACAAATCAGTTTGGAAATGAGAAAGTGGGTGATTTTACAGTGAAGGACATGAAGCCTTCTGCTGAAGCAAAGAAACAGGTCATCTAATTCTGCTGTGTATTTTTCCAGTGTTTGCTTTATCACCCAAACCCCTCTACTTTTCTGTAAATCAAGCTAATGCAGACAATTTATGTACAACCTACTATCAAAACCCGATTAACGGCAGTACAGGGGGTCTTGGATGCATCTCATAGATGTTGCAAGTCCAGGTTTATTTTGCTGGAAGATTACTCTAAAAATATTCACAAGAGAGGAAACTTCTGGAGCATTCTTTTTTTCTTCCTATAGCAAAAAATGCATCGTCCAGGGACACCAGAATAAATTGACTAAATTCAGTGCTAACTGGAGTAACCTGATTGCATTTGGGTAGAGAGACAGAAAGAACTGCTGCATGTTTTTGACACATACCTACTTCCATCCCTCTTTACAGAGCATTGCCTGTTTTGTTGTTTTGTTCTAGGTTAGGGAAGAGGAACTGAACAAAATGCCACAACACATCACATCATTTTTTTCCCCAGCAACTGCTCACCAAACTACAAGGAAACAGACTGAAAAGGACTGCCCAAGTTTGGAAAGTCAAGAAGGTACAGACACCCTCAGCCCTCACCTTTAGATGCTGACCAGGGATGCTGATGAAGAGAAGAGCTGCAGTAGACACCACAAACAATTATACTGAGGACTCTGTCACCGAGTCTGATAATTTACAGCTGCATCAATTAATCAATTTGGATCTGTCTTGCATATATGAAGAACTCCTCTGTTCCCTGCAAATATCTTTTTTGAGAGAATAAGTAACTGATTTATCATGGGGCACAGCTGAGCCTTAATGCTGCCTATCTCACCTTGGGAAAAAGGTGTGTAACAACACACTAATTGGAAGTAATAAATGAGAAGAACCAGGAAAGGCAAATTAGTAATAAGCCAGTCACCAAGTTCAAGCACATACACATTATCATGATTCTATCAAATTTAAT
This sequence comes from Climacteris rufus, assembly GCA_013398175.1. Taxonomy (NCBI): domain Eukaryota; kingdom Metazoa; phylum Chordata; class Aves; order Passeriformes; family Climacteridae; genus Climacteris; species Climacteris rufus. Next base: position 967,038 of record VZRZ01007319.1, on the reverse strand, counting down.
TTATTGTTATTATTAAATTTAGCTAACTTCTTTAATGGCTCCATGAAAAGATTCCCTTTCCCTATGGATCAGGAGGTTGGAAAAACATTGTATACACACAAGAAGACACAAAAGCAGGAGCATGTAGGAAAAAAACTGTGACTAGCAGGGATTTGGGGCAGTAGAAGAATTCTAACTTATTGCAGAGAGGCTGACAGAGAGGTGAGACCTTCAGACAGTAAGGTGACAGCAGGCCCCAAGAGCATCTATTTGACAAGCATTGAGCATATGAGGGAAAGACAGAACAAGTACCAAAATCACAATGGAGAAAACAACTAGGGGGCTGAGATACACAAAACACAGGTGAGCTGGAAGGAGATGACTGTTTCTGTTACAGAGTCGTGTATCTGGTCAGTGTCCTGACTTTGGAATCCTCCATGCCCTACCTCCAATGGGCACAAAACATTCACTGTAGCCAGCTATTCCAAAAAACAAGTAAAGCAATTGTGCCATTCACAGACTCCCTGCTTTCAGCCCTGCCACCACCTTCTGGTCCATCCCCTCTTCCATTTGGGCCCCTGGCTCTGCCCACCTCCCTTCCTCACCAATCCCACACTGTGCTCACCTCTGCTCCTAGCCTGGCTTTTTACTTTCTTACCTCCAGCTACAGGTGGCTCATTCTTCCTTTCCACTTTCCAAGCCAAGGAAATTCAGCTGCAGCTCTTCTCTCAAATCACAGGCCAAGCACTGCAGAACAGATTAAAAGGTAGCCCCTATTTTTACAGTCTTATGGTAGTTCTCCTATCACTCTTAGGAATAAAAAAGCTTTCCTGCCTTCTCTTCTCTTCTCTTGACAGACTTGTACTAAATCACTAAGGGGAGGAGCAAGAGATCATCTCGTTTCCTAAGCAGCTGGGATCCCACCTGAGAAGCTGAGAAAGGCAGCTCATCAGATAGAGCCTACTTTTTCAGCCCACCTCCAGGCCTGGTCTAGTTGGCATGTTTTGCAAAAAATCATCTGTTAGCAATAGAGAAGAAAACCTGAAAATCACCCTATGTTGTCTGGAAAGAACAATGGAGAAATAGGTAAAAGAGAGAAAAAAAATCTTAGTAAATAGAGAAACTTTACTCAGCTGCTTCAAAATTTCCTAACAACCTGACAAATAGGAAAAGTAAGAGATCTGAGAGGGCATTCTTACCACACAGCTGTTAACCAAAGATGTTCCCTGAATCTTGTTTCTTAGGTACTTTTAGCTAAGGCTACCTGGCCAGGTGTGGTGTGTGCATATATATACACCCATACAGACTGTTCCACGAAGTTAGAGTAATTTGCCTGCCCTGGCAGTGAAGTTACTCAAGTATTAATTGTCTCCCAGCAGCTTCTCAGCTTCAGAAGGGCAAATGACTGTCTGTCTGCAGCCAGTGCCATTTCTTCCATTATTTCCTGGGCAAGAATTTTAGCTCCCTGTAGCACAAAGCCCCATAAACCCCTGATGACACAAAGAGAGAAGCACAGCATCAGGAAAGGTGCCTTTTTGTAACAGGACCACTCGTGGTTCTGCCTGGCTCATGTGTATGTAACATGTGATTGTTAATGTCTCCAATCAACTGTGCAGCAAAGATACCCTGAAAAACACAAGAACAAACAAGAAGGCCTTTGCAAGTGTAGGGCTAATAGCAGTCTACCTCAGAAAAACTTCCAAGAATCAAAGATCTGAGATAAAGCTGTGGCAGTGTAGTTCAACTGGTGGGCTGAGAATTGAAGCTGTCTAGCTTGTCAGCTTTACTTGGGAAGGGCACGAGTCTGTTTCAGAAGTGAAACACTCAATTCTTTCTTCTGTGCACATCCAAGAACTTAATCCCAGAGCAGGTAACTTTTCCATTTCCATCTAATGGGGCAGGATGGGTTTTAAAGGTAGGTATCCTGGTACATGCTTTGTGAAGGGGTTGTAGTGTTGTCTGCCTGACCCCATTAGACCAGCGGGAGTAACATTCTGAGTCTTTCCAAGATGCTTTTTAGAAGAGGCTGAACACTGTGTACAAACAATGGAAGGCAATTTCAGGGAAAAAAAGTGTGGATTTCTCCATATACAATGTTCATAACAACTTTAATTATTGCCTCTTATTAGGAGGATCTGCTGAAACCCACAATTTCATACTTTTTCACACAGTAAGTTTTTGAGCCTCTTCCTGCAACAAAAGATACAAACTTTTGGCTGGGCACACAGTTTAAATATTTTCTGAATTTGGAAATCGTTTAAAAATAAAGACCAAATCTCTCTGTTGAGTAAACTAATTTTTGTATTATTAGTAAGAGCAGCACTTAAAGCCTGCCTTACTGAATTGTGTATTTAACTGAACACTAATCTAATTCCCACTGAAAGCCATCCAAGTCGTTCCATTACCTTCAGTGGATGTTGGACTTGTCTCTTGATGCTTAAGAGAACAGCTAAGCAGGGAAAACTAAGCTACATTTCTGAGCAAAGAAACAGCTTGCTGTTTTGACTTAGTTCAAAGGAACAGTACATTGTGAATATTCCTGTGTATAAAATTACACTGAGATGTAGCTGACAACTGCAGGGCTCCTAGCCATGGCTAACTGCACCAAAAGAAAAAAAAAGCAGGACAACAAATAGGTGTCAGTGTGCTTTTAAAATGCCCTCAAGTTTTACATATTCTCCTGTCTGACTGCTGGGTCTCTTACCAAAAACCTCGGGGCACAGTTCAATAGCGCCCATCACTAAGCACCGTGGACTTGTGTCACAGTCACATTTGCACTAATCCCTTCCCTTGACAGGTTGACAAGGCACCAGCTAAGCAATAGGAGCCCACAGCACCATAGCAACTGTGGAACAGAGCACTAGTCTCCCTGTCAGTGGTGATCTCTCTCTGCTAGCCATGAATGGAGAGAGACACACAAGCCTAGGCAGGGGTGACTTGAGCAAAGAGCCTTTTCTCCCGTGCCAGGGCTCAGATAGGAGGGAGGCAGAAGCATCTCAGCAGGTCAGCCCAGCCAGGGCTTGCCCTCCTCAGACACAGCCATCATGGACCCCTTACCATAAGAGTGGTTTCCCTGAATTTACTCCCTCGAGCTTCACCAGAGGGCAGCCAGCTTTCTGAGCCTGAGCTGGAACTGGCTGAGACAGCGGGTGAACAGAGTCGGAGCTGCAGGTATTGAGTGTGGCGAGCATCAGCATCGCTGGTGCTCAGCTGACGTGCAGGCCGGAGGATTCCTACCGCGGCTCTTTGGGGACTCCCCCTGTCTCTGCTCTAAAGCACGGATGCCCTGTGACAGGCAGCGAGCCCTTACCTCAGGTAATGTGTGTGGGGAGGCATTTTGGAGCCTCCTGCCCGCATGACGAAGAAATGGTCGGTGCACGGTGCTGGAACACGCAGTCAAGCTCCTCTGGGCACAGGGTTGAGTGCAACTTGCCTGCTGCTGCTGCCCAGGGATTTTCCCTGGAATTCCAGCACAAAGCGCCCCCAGCAGGGGTCACCCTGCCCCGCGGAACTCTCTCCTGGTGCCGGCGTCTCTCCCTGTCCCGGCACTGCCACCAGGGAGGTCAGGTGTTTGTTCCTGCCTTTTTGTTTTGTTTTGTTTTCCCCCTGAGTTTCTGAACAGGAAGGGAGAATATTCCGTGCGCGCAGTAATTATGCCGCCGTCCCTTTTAAGTCAGTTTCCTAAGATACCCAGCTAAAAGAAAGATGTGAATAACTATTCGTTCACGCTGTCACCAGGAAGAAAACCGGGAGAAAAAAATAGAGTTCCAAGAATACAGAAAGACAAGTTCAAGGGAAGTAAAATTATGCATGTACTATCAGCTTTCTCTCTTACTCCAACGGCAACTCTGCCACAGGAAGCAACGCCAGCCATCCCCCTCCCAGCTTTTGCCTACACGAGTCACCTCTAGCGAAGGGAAATGCTCCGTGTGATGCTAAAATGAGTTCAAGGGAAGGGAAAGAAATACTCCGAATAATCAGTGGATCAGGGGCCGGTTTTGCTTTGACGGGGGTTTGCATCTGTCTGAAGGAAAGGCAATAGCCAGGATGCTGTGCTGGTGGGAGTGTGCGGGGTCAGGCTGCTGTGCCTGAGGCTGACACTCGTGTTTGTCTACCGAGCTCATTCCTGGGCTGGTGCGAGTGCTGCTGGAGGTCCCTGTGGGGTATAGTCACAGTTCCTCCCTTCGTGAGTCTGTGTTTCTTCTCCCCTCACATTGATTTTGTCTCTTTCTCTTCCCTTCCTCATGTTCTTCATCTGTGCCTGTGATACTGTTCCTTCTGACCCAGTTTGCCTTCTCTCCAGCATGCAGAGGAGTCACTAGGCTTTTTCCTGTCCTTGCTGCACTGCAGTTCTTTATACACTGAAGAATGTTCCATTTTAAATGTAAGTCCTCGCTGCTGGACCACCGAAATCCTCCCATTTCAAAACAATGTCTGAACAGCTGGGGCAAGCATTTTTCTCACAAAAAGCAAGACACGGTTGACCACTATGCCCTACATCTTTGGGGAGACATGAAACACACACGCAGACTGAATTCTCAAATAAGCCCCTCATATTCAATAGAAGTAGCTGGCAGGAACGGAGATGTCTCCAATTTTGAGGCATTTGAACTCAACATCCAAATGGTTCCATGTTGCATAAGTCTCTGTTTTATAAACAGCCTGTAGTGCTGAGACAGTGTGCTGCAGCAGCTCTCAGGAGCTCTCTCTTGTGAAGCTGCACTGTTTCCTAAATTGTTCTGTTCTCACTTTTAATATCCAGCATGATGAAACTAAATTTGTTCCTTAGAGCTTTGCATTAGCTGCCTGCTTCTGTCAGTGTACTTCAGACGAAGCCAAAATACTGAATGGTGGGGCAGAATTGTGCTACACAATGTGATGCTTTGGCATGAGCTCAAGAAGCTTAATGCCAGGAGGGGTCAGTAAATAATGTCATCTTACTTCCTATACATACAGAACTTTACATTTAATTACAGATGCTAGTACTAAGGGTACAGAAGGATTGTAAATGAAAAAAAAAAATGAACCAGGAGCCTTCAATCTCCCTTTGTTTTTCGATGTTAACTTTACATTTCAAAACAACTCGTCCTCTTTTCAACTGCTGTCAGAAGTGTTGGTTTCCTTTGAGGAGCCAAAAGTTCTTATTTCAGGCAGCACATCAAGAGAAACCATATTTTGCCAGCACAGAGTCAGCAAGCACTGAAAAGATACTTCAGTGACTGTAGAAGCAACTACTGAAAATATCCCAACAATTGGTGTAAGATTCCCAGGTCTTGATGTGAAAGTGAAGTTTTGGGAGCAGCAGGCATAGGGAAAGGGCAGGATTAATGAGGAGGGAGGCTGCATACCAGGATGCTTTGAGGATAGAAAAGTCCCTCCCAGAATGGCAATAACAAAAATATTTCCCTCCTCCTTTTGAAAAACAAAGCAAAGCAAAACAAACCACAAAGTTTTGATAAAACAAACAGGCAACTTTACGAAGTAAAATCAGTATCAATCACACACAGCAGGAACTCAATTTAGCACTGAATTCCTCCTCTTTTCCCATGGATTTGCAGATTAGGAAGGCATAGGATAAAGAGATCCTATCAGGGATATTAACAGAGCTCTCCTGCGAAGATATCATAGCTAAGCTCTGGTCACAGCCTCTCCTTACCACGAAGCAGACAGCTCTGGAGATGTGTTTCAGCTGACTGACACTATCTCAGAGAGGGTGAGGACAGAGCTGAGTTAGAATGTCCTGCCTGGGTGTGTGACCCCTGTGTGCCCTCACTCACAGCTACTCCATTAACCCTTCTGCCTGGAATTTTATTCTGTGGTGTGATTTGTTCTGAAATAGAGACCTGACTGATATATAAATAGCAGAATAAACTTGCCCACTATCAACACTTTTCCCTTTCCCTTATATTCCATTTTCTCTTCTTCCTTCTGTGTTTTGTGTTTAACAGACCATATTTTATTTTTAATATTTTAACATCTCTGCAAGGTGCTAGATCCATTCTTCCTCTCTGGCAGTTTTAGCATAAGAATTCTTTTGTTTTGGAAGGGAGGAAAGTGGGGAAAGAAAATGAAAAAGGTAAACATGAACAAATTCAGAAAAATATTGGCAAAGACAGCACTGGGAAAATTATCTCTCCTCCACATGAGAGCATTTAGTGTGCTGTGGCAATACTTAGTGACTGACTACTATAGTATGCTGATATGATTGCTTCCATTATTTTGATTCTATTTATATTCTGGAAGATACCAAAGTCACCCAATGATATGGAAGGTGATGGTTGTTGGTGATGGCTTCTCTAAGGGCTGCTTAGGCTACAGCCACACTTAAAAACCAAATGAGTAAGATCCTGCTGCAGAACTGCAAACTGTACAAAGTCCTTCTGGCACTAGAAACTCCCTTCTGAAGTTGTACTCTCACTTAGTTGTGAGAGCCATTATCTTTTCTGTTACGCTCCCTGGATGCCTAGAGCTAGAAACATGAGCTATTAGAGTTGGAATTATAGAGCCAAAGCTCTGAGCCTAGGACTACAAGGGATCACAATCCTCAGTAACACACTGTGTTACACTGTGACTTTCTCTGCAGTGGGAAATTAAACATGCCTGGGGTCAAGTGGTATGGAATGCCAACATATATCCTGTTAAATGGTCCTTGATCCAGAGTATCTTCTGAATTATGCCTGAGAGCTGTTGGGAAAATGCTAGCTGGCCAATGTAACAACTGCCAGAGGCTGTTCTGACAATTGAAATCAGGACAAGTTTTTTTATACTCAGAAATTTTCCTTGACACTTTAAATTACTAGAGCGGACACAGTCTGTCTGAAACGATGTTTTCCTCAGTTTTTTTGACCAGTGTAGTATTCCTTCCTCTATCCTCTATATTATGTGCCTCTGAACATACTACCAATATATTTATAATTATCCCACTATTTCATACTTACCTGGTAGAAACGAGCTCCTTTAGTTAATAAGCAGTCATATTAAATAGGAAATTCATTAAACTGTATCCAGTGTGCTTGACACAAATACTGTAGTTTTATCAGCAGCTCTAGCAATCAGTAAGTCTCATGCTTTACCATATTCCTTTTCCTGGAAGAGCTCCTGGAAGATCACTGCTTTGCAAAGGCAGTTCAACCATTCTTTGGGAATACTTGCTGGATGACAGGCAAAAAAAAAAAAAAAGAGAGGCCAGTAAAGAGAAAACTTTCTGATGGATAGCCCTAATGAGCTAGGAAGTCAGTGGACTATAAGTGCTCTCCAGCAATTAAGCTGCTCCTAGGCACATCCATATCCCCTTCAAAATAAAAAGGTATTTCACAATCCTATAGGATGCTGAAAACAAGCACTAGATGGAGCAATGGGTAAACTTCTGGACTCTCTCCCTGCTTCTGTTCAATCCATGAAGTTACCAGATAGCCCACTTGGAATGTGAGCTGACATGCTGATGCCAGGTCAGTACTTTGTGAAGACACAAGTGTGCCTTGGGGAGGGCTAAAACATGAGGCTGTATTACACATTTTGGATTCAGTGCAATTAATAGTGATCTATAACTGGTGACCACATTCTTAGATATATTCTTAGATGTTTGCACATCTTTGTCTAACAGTTTTGACCAGTCTATATTCTGCTTGAAGATTTTCACTAAGGATCTGTAAGTCCACAGTATCCCACTTGATTGCTGAGGACTTCAGTCAACAAAATCAAAAGAAGTCCTTTCTTTTTAGTTACAGATAGTACATAACACCTTGTCTGCCTTACAGAAATACCACAGCTTTGTCACAGCTGACAGTCCACAAAGACTCTGGTCTTCCTTGGTGTTTGAAGATTCCAAATATAGGGTGTCCCTAACATTAGAAAACTCAAAGTGTGTATGAAGGGGAAGAAATTTTCACAAGGCAGCTGGCCTGGGTTTCAGGCATTTTCCCAGCTGGAGAAAGTTACCTTGTTGAGAGGAAAAAGCACATTGTTAGGAAACAGCCTCATGATTCTTAGGGTAACTTGAAGGGAAAGAGAAATGCTGAAGTAAATAGCTTTTAAGCATTTGGGAATGCCAGTGTGAACTTCATCTTTCTTTAAAGACCAAAAAATAGAGGAGCGACTATTTCCACCTCTTCCCTTGACAAAAACAATCTTTGTAATGTCAACCAACAGCTAGTGAGGAGCTTATCACTCCCTCCACTCTGCCCTGCTTTCCCATCTCAGTAACCTGTTCTGGCTTCTGAAACTCACACCCTTTGGAACTGATTGAATAATGGACTTTTCACTTCATACTCTGCATCAAATAAGAGAAAAAAGTCCTGTGGGTTGCATATGGAGTTATTCAATCTAGTTTAAGACCCTACACTTGAAAATTCATTGTAAAAATGAAAGAGGGTCACTTCTAAAATGAAAAATTGAACTGGATTGTTTTAAAAATGACAGTTGTTTTAAGGCCTTACCCTTCCTTGGTTTTTTACCTCTGGACTGTTTATGAAAACCTACCCTAGTTTGCCAATTTCATGGCAAATGGCTTCAGTTCTCTAGAAACTGCAGATGTCCCTCACCAGACTACTAAGAAAATAACAGTACAGTATATAATGTTTGTGTGAGAGCTATTTGAAGAATTATTCATGTCAGCAGTTAGTCATAAACCTTTATACAAACATCTGTATCACCAGAAAGCTGATGACAACCCTAAATTCTTCTCCTAAGTTTTCCCCCCACTCTTTTCTAATGTGCTTCCTAAATTCATATCCAATGATTTGCCCAGAATTCATCCACCCGACTTTATGCCTAGGATATGCTCCAAGGAGGCAGGAGCTTGCTTAGAAGGACTCAAAAACAAGTTTCATTTGCTCCTGTAAACCTGGCATTTAGCTGAATTCAAGCATTGACAGACTAATGGTTGTTGTCTAGCTGCAAAACCGATTTATTTTACATTTTAAGACCCAATGTAGCATCACGCTACATCTCTCAATAGCCCCAGTAACACCTCTCAAGAGAGGCATCAGAGACTTCAGCTGCAAGGGAGAGCCATGCCCAGCCCTCACAAACAGAAATTATGTATTTTTTCACCTTGTTCCCCTTTCTGCTCTGATACCTTCGGTCTCTGGTAACAAGAATTGATGCTCAGAGAGCACAGGGTGATCAAATAGATCCTTCTCATCTCCTCCAGCACAGGTACCACAGGCAGCCACCCAGGGGGACAGATGACTGTAGACAGGAGATTGCCTGCTTTACCTGTGCCTGCAGCTGGTCCTGATTCAAGGTGTGATGGCAGAACTTGTTAACGTGTGGCAGCAGCCTTATTTCCACATAGTGTATGCAAGATATCAGCATTAAAACCTGGGCCAGGGAAAGGCTGAAAATAAGCAAAGGAATGCTAACATCACCCCTTAAATCCTACTCCAGAGAAATGCAAAAAGGTACTATCAACCTGAGGCAAATTCACTTGGTGTTGGAAGGAAATACCAAGCAAGAGTGGCTAAATTGACAGAAAAAGACCTCAAGTTACACAAATATGAATGACAACATTGACCAAGAACAAGAACATCACTGTCACGTAATGGAGAAGAGTAATTTGCAGATGACAATATCCACTGTCAGTATTGCTGTGAATAATTACTCTGAGGTTCAATTTAGTAATGATTCTTACAGAGACCATTTTAAAGATGAGAAGGGTATATACGATGTTAGCAGAGAAAAGTTTGGTTTCCTGCTTTATTGATAATGATTTGTATAATGCCTTATTAGTCATCATTTGTATTTGTGTAGAGGCTTTCATCACAAAACTCACTCTGTAGAGAGACCTTATTGATTCTATGGAGAGAACCACACTAATTTTGAGGACATGCACAATAAATATTACATCACTTTCACGTGCTTTTCTGTTGGCCATACAGGAGACAAATCCTCTTTCCACGACCCCAGCCTTCTGCAAAACTGTAGACCCAGATGTAAACAGAACTATGCTAAAACAGTGAGTACACACACCATACTCTGCATTTGCTTAAAATATACATATTACTGCAGTATGCTCCTATTTCAAATGACAGTTTTGAAGTTGCTGTGAATTATGATGAGGTACTTTAACTAAAGATGTTAACATTTAAAAACATTTCTTCAACTTGAAAGCCACGTACTTATTTAGCAGTGTGTTATTTCATTTAATGGGATAATGAAGAGTAGAAGCAAAACCAGGCTACCTGCACTTTCTGGCATCCTATGTAGCTTTGTTATCAAAGTGATGCTGTGGCAAGGGGAACAGCTCAAGCACGTCACTAAGCTCTGAAACAAGCTATGCCATTATGTGAAAGTTCCCATGAAGCCCCAGTGACTGTTAAATCATTGTATGTGAATTGCTTGAAAATGCAGTATTCCCAATAATTCCTTTGCAAAAGACTGAAATTTTGTTCACTACTAGATGTCTCAAGTAATAATAAAATCAAAGCACAAAATCCCCATGCAACAGCAGATTAAAGAGAACCAGGAGAGCGTAAAGTATTACTGAAAAATAAAATTAAGGATAATCTTGTATTAAGTGTTTGGATTCAATCTTCACCCAGAAAGAAGAAGAAAATCCTACAATAAGTACCTATGGATTCATCTTCTGGTAGCATGAAATGTCACTGGTTTCTCCACATTTTCATTGTGATCCTCTATGCAGTGGAGTCAAAATTATTTGGCTCATTGCTGTGAACTCTTTGTTCTGTTATTGTCAGGAGACAACACTCCTTTTCTGCCAAAGAGCTGGGATGTGTGCAAAGCAGGAAGACTTGTCCCTTCCCCTTCCCCTTCCCCTTCCCCTTCCCCTTCCCTTCCCTTCCCTTCCCTTCCCTTCCCTTCCCTTCCCAAACCTTCCCAAACCTTCCCAAACCTTCCCAAACCTTCCCAAACCTTCCCAAACC
>VZRZ01007319.1:937326-956043 GCA_013398175.1 Climacteris rufus | reverse complement strand
CCTTCCCCTTCCCCTTTCAATGTATACCTAGTGATTTGTATACACAGCATTTCCTATCAGCCAGTTTAACATGATTACAGGACTTTGTTTTCTTCCTGGTAGAGTATGTCTTTTATTTAATAAGAGGAGCACAGGTACTGCTGTTTTGCCTAGATGCCTCTTGGGAACCTTCTTTGACATCTAAAGCCTTTTTCTGGCAACCAGTTTGTTCTCTAACAACAACAGGCTGGGAGTTGTGATAGATCCCATTTAGTCTTTTGAGAAACAACTAAATTCTGTGAGTTAACTTGTCTTCTTTTACCATCTAAGGAATATTGGCAGGCTGCAACCATTTTCCTCTGTTAGCCCTTGAAATGATTCTTCATGCTTTTGTCACATAATTAAAATTAGATTATTGCAACTCCCTGCTGGCTGGCCTTAGAGATTTGTAAACACTCCAGCTGGCCCCTAGGTTCATAGTGAAAGGGATGCTCTAAGCATATTCTTTCTTTGTCCTCTCTTCTCTCATCTGTGTTGAAATCACTGCACTTGCTAACTGCCAGCAGAATGTATTGGGTTATTGCTTTCTAAGGGCAGTGAACATAATGTTAGAGACATTATGTGCCAAAGTCTCTCTCAAGCTTTGCTTGAAAGAGTCTGGATGCAAGAGCTTTCAATCTATTTTCTCTTTGTTGGTGAGGTCTTTTTTTGCTGAAAAGAAGGGAAAGAAGGGGGAGGGAGTGGAGCCCAGGCTTTCCTAACACAGCATTCAAATAGAAAACACATACAGCTACACGATTTCAAAACCAGTGACTGACTTTCATTGACCAGTGTGTAAATACCATGGAAATTATGCAGTTGCTTCTTCTCCTATGACAAAATGACTCCCTTCCACCCCAAAAGATGAAAGCCATTTTGAAATAACAGCGTCTACCACTACAGCCAGGCTTTCTGCGTTCAGTAGGCTGCTTTCCTGGCTGACTTCTTTTTATGTCACATTTGCTTATGGACCGTTACTCCCACATTCACATCCAGCCACTTCCGTCTTATAAATCTTGCATGGAACATCACGACCGTGTGAGATTTGCTTGATGAGCTTGTAGGGATTATCATATTAAAGTTCTCAAGGGTCTGAATGACTAATTGTTAATGAGAGAGAACGATGCAGGGATAATGGTGCTTTAAAAGTAAGTAATACTAATGGCATAGTTTGTGTCTGGATGTGATTGCTCATCTTGCTGTCACACGTGGAGATTCTCTCTTAGTGTCCTCTGGTTTTATGGGCCCATAACCTCAGCTCTATAATCAGATAGTCAGTAAGCACTTACTCTGCTGAAGGAGAGTTATAGTGGTAAAGAAGCACAAACAGGCAGTAAAGCTGGCTGTATTGAATTCTCCAAAACTATCAGAGCCTCACCACTGAAGCCAAAAGTACATTTGTTTGGGTTGAGTTTTTACATAGTCTTGGCCAGCCGGTGTTATGAAACAGTGACTATGGCTGCAGAACCACAGCAGTAACACTGCATAATAGGAATGTTCCCCTTATTTGTGCTTCACCTTATCACTCATATTAATGATGTATGTTCCAGCATAGTCACCTCCGTGCCCAGTCACTTTTTCTGTGCTATCTATTCCTTTGGACACCAATCTTTAGTCATGCAGTGCTGTTACTAGCCAGGGACTTGATTTTAAATCCCTTGGACAGATTTCCAGAATGACTCCCCCATCCAGCTGAAAGCATGAGCACTGTGGGTCTTTGGCAGCTCTGCAAATCAAGACTGCAGCTCCTAGAAGAATCTGAAAACAGTTGATTCTTACACTCAGCTTCCTGCCACAGTGCAGTTTGTGACTGCTGGCAGCCACAACATAGCATAAGCTCTGTTTCTTTTTTCCCCTGTCTCACTGGGGCTTTTGCTCACATAAATATGTTACCACGGGTGAGCAAGTGCACAACGCCATGGCTAATACTGAGAACATCCTCTCCTATGATAGAGATGGCATTTGCCATGCTCTGCTGCCTTCCCAGTGCAAACAGCTCCGCTGGGGACCTCACCACTGCAGTGCTGGCATGCCACTGCCTTTGAACAGGGACAGTGCCAGCCTCCCAGACAGCCGTAAGCGTGCGAAGCCAAGACACCATGTATCAGGGCCTGTGCATGTGTCAAGGACAGGTTTCCCAGCCTGAAATGTCAAAGCAACTGTTTTTTTCCCTCAGGAGGTGCATTTGTCTCTATGGTGAAGAAAATGTATTATCACAAGTGTTGCCTTTGAGCTCAGAGCTGGATAAAGACCAAACAGACACTGAATCCAGCAAAATTTCAGCATCCCCCTCTTCAGAAACATTCACATCCTCTGACAACTTTTTTCTTCCAAGAACCAGTCTGCTTCCAAAAGGAGAGAGCTGAATACTGACCAACACACTCCTTGCTTCCAGACTTTACATGACAACTGCTTGGAAAGCAACACTTACAGTTTGTTCTATTGAGGACTACTCTCAAACCTAGTGCCCTTGTTAGCCAAATTGGGACGCCACTTCTTGTGAGCCTGTGATGCCAAATATTGGCACAGATAAATGGCCTCTGACTGGGCTCTCTATTTTGCTCCTAACATTGCAGACCCCACACAGAGACACAATCTCTAGTTTCAGATCTGGGGGCTTGCAGAGGGCTGTGCAGTGATCCTGTTGCTACTGAATCCCAAAGACATGAAGGGGGACAAGGGATTCCAGCATGCCGGCAAGCCAGCTAGGACCCCTGCTCCTGACCTCACAGCAGCTTCCTTCTGAGTCTCAGCTCCTGACTCTGACTGAGTTAGTCACTGCTGCGAGCCAAAGGAGCCAGGCCTCACAGGGTATTTCACACTTAAAACATCTTGCAATGCTACAGAAATGCAGGCTTGTGGAATAAAACAGATAGGTAAGCAGAAGGAGACGGATACTTTATCACTTGACCAAAATGGGCAAGAAGAAAATCTCCAGTTGCCTTTCACATTTCATGTTCTCTCTCCTGTGTTGTTGTGAACATGTTCTTCTCTTTTAAAGAGACTGAGGGTGGTATGGAGTTTTGTTTCTTTCTTTATTTTTAATTAGCACATCTGAACAGTGACCCAATCACAGCTTCATCTCCCCAACAGAAGCCTGTCTGACCGTAGCTTGCATGTTCCAATTTTCATTCACAGGCAAAGACTATCTGTTGTCCAAGTATTTTTACTCTGACATAATCAAAATACAAATTGTAGCTTAACTTAAAATAGACATGTCAGAAACACTTGACATGACCTGCATACCTGTCAACAAGTGATAATCAAATTTCCTTGCCATACTAAAGTTGGGCAGAAGACATCTATTTAAAAAAAAAAACCAACCCAACCTATCTGGTTTCCATATCATATTGGATTTCTGAGACACAATGGAAGTTTTTCTTTTATGCAAAGGCGTCTAAAAGGAATACAAGCAGTTGAAGAGATGTCTGCCGAAGGGACAAGGGTAGAACTTCTCTTTGAAACAGCCTACACACAGCACTACTGAAACTTAAAGAGCGGAGGGGGGATTATTTCTCTGCTTTTTCTGTTTATTTATTATGTAAATGCAGTTTCCCTTGTATAAATATTTAGCTTCTCCCTTTCTCTCTGAAAATCAAACAGCAGCAGGGGTAGAAAAGCAGGGAGTACAACTGTAAAATTGGCATTGCAGTGTATTTGTGAAAGCTGAGAGCAGAAACACTGCATTTTTTATGAAGGTAAAACCCAGAATGACCCTATTCCTTACAAAATGATTGAAAGAAAACAACACAGTGCCAAAAGGAAACTTCATACAGAGAAGTTTCCTTTAAAAGAATAGAGTGATAACATGGGAATATTTAGCAAAAAAAGATAAAGGTGTAAGTAAAGAGAAGTTATTCCAGCACCTTCCTAGACTTTCTATGGAAGTGTTTGCCAGAAACAAAAAGCACATCCTAGGAATACAAACAAATAGACCTGTACAGTACACAGTTAAAATTATCAACGTCTCACTTGTGATCCAGACTAAGCAGGGCATTAAAAAATCCAAAAGAGCACAGCATCTTCTATTCCTGAAGAGACTGAAAGGGTACACTGACATAACAGTTTCCAACAGCTGTGATAACAGCCTGTGCAGGGTCATGCTGGAGCTGACAGACAACAGCCCCTTGCACACAGAGCGCTGGAGCCGTGCTTCGGGGACTGCCTGTTGCCAGGGTCAGCTCTGGTTACCTTGTACAGTATATCACAGACTAATCCTTCTGTGCTTGTCTGGGTCCTCCTCCGAGGGGTTCTCCCCCATCTCCTTCTCTGGTTTTGCCAAGGCAGAGGAATGCCTGTCCCTGCCTCCTTCACTCGATTTTGCCTGTTTCAGCTCCTGACACAAAATGGTCCTCCTTGCCCAGAGGTGTTGTGAGATGTGTAGAAGAGGGTTTTTCCTTTCCACACTAATTGCATTGCTTTAGGATGCAAAAGATCCAAACCTCTGGTAAATACAGCATCGGAACAAAAGCATCTGTTCGTCATGACATCGCTGCTCTAAGACAGGAACTTACTGGGTTAAAATCTGAGACACTTCTTATTTATTTGAACAATCTCCCACTAAGTTCAATGCAACTGTACTGAGAGGAAACTACAACTGGGACTGCTGAACAGCAAAGCTCACAATTATCAACTAGTTATCCCAGAAAACCTACTGCTGTGGGAGACACTGTTGTCCTTGATCCCACGAGAGAGGGGGACCAGGACACAGTAAGCTTTGGCACTCCTTGCTAGCCTTAACCCCTTAAGCTCTGGAAAGACTGCTGTTCCTCTCTGAAAAGCCCCTCCATGGAATAGGACCATAGCAACACATCCTAGAATATTTCAGCAGGGTGAAATGGAGGGCAAGCTGCCCACAAACACACATAGTAAGTAAGGAAAGTAGATACCAGGCCTCCTTAGCTGATGAATATTCCAAAATAAATGTCGCGGGAAGAGACCTTTCTCCTGTCCAGCAGCACAGCTTCAAGAGGGACGCTTGCAGATCAGGTGTTGCCAAGGGATGTTTTCAGATACAGTCTCAGAATGTCTTGACTGCTTCCTGTGGATTCACAGAGCAGGTGAAAGAGTGAATTCTGAAGATCTTGTGCTCTCTTTATTTGCAATCTGAGCAACCTGGAGTCTGAATCTTGATAAGTCTAAGAAAATAGCAAAGACCATGTAATTTCTGTGAGAAGAAAGTGAAACTAGCACTCTGGGAAGCCAAGGAGCATTTAAAAAAAAAACAAAAAACCCTGACTTTTTTTTGCAGAGATGCCACCTGGATTCTGACAAAAACAGATTTGCAATGCAAATGCAATATTTTAGGAAAGTATGAGTGCAGAAGGCTAGGAAAGGTGTCAAATGTCTGATACAAACTATGGTCTGAAAATATGTGAAAGGAGTATGGATAAAGATGATGTTAGAGACGTTAACCAGTTCTCTGATTATTTGTCTTTTCAGATGGCAATTTGTGTCAGTGTAATTTTTAAACTGCTTCTGGACATTTCCCTTTCTGTTCCTCCAGGTTTAGCTGTCTCTTGCTCTCCTGTTGCTGGACTACATGCTAATACCTCCTGATGTGCCAAATGTGGAGGGAACCAGTTGCATATGCCATACTTTACTGGAGGGGATAAAATCTCTGAAAAGAAGCAGGAATGGTAACTTTTTAACCTTTGCCTCTTTCTCACTCAAACTGATTGTGATTGCACTTAAAAGGCAGAATTAACACCTGAGACAACACAGGGTCAAAGGATGTGGAATTCATATTCTAAGCAAACGATGAAGAGGAGCTGCAAGACTTTTGGGACCTGACTATGATGAAGCTTTCAAGAGAATTTCCTCCTGAAGAGACCTGGGCTATTGGAGATTACACATATGGCATACTCAGTTTGCACACTTACAGAAAAACTCCCTTTTAGGCAATTGTAAAATGCAATGGTTTCAACCATTTTCCTAGCATTACTATAAACAAAAATAAGGAGAAGAGGGCTGCAGAGGACAATTCACAGAGGTTGGGGATTAGTGGAAGGAACATGAAACCCTGCAAGGTGTCAATGCCCACATTTTCTCTAATGCTCACAGCAACTGCCGCGTTAGCAAATGGCCACTCCTAGTATGACTAATGGTGTAACTACTTAAGGACTTCTTTCTACTGGAGTTTATGAATGTTAGATCAAAACAAACCACACAGTTCAAAACAGAAATGTTCACTATCTGCTGTCAGCTGAAGCAGGCTATTCCAGCACACATATGATTTCAAGCACACATGCAGTTCTTTGGCATGGGATGTGGTGCTTCAAAGTGCATGCTCACATTATCTGCTTTGCTGAAATGGGGTCTCCACCTGACCGTACTGAGCCGCACATCCAAAGTCTTTGCAACTTTACTTTGCAGCCATTCGTTTTGGCCCCATGGGAAGCTATTTATAAATATCTGAAATAATTAAATCAGATCTGTACAGCAGAAAAAGGAATCAACGAAATATGGTCACTATGGCAACAAATATTTTCTGGATGTAGTTTTGCTTCTAACCAGCAATGGTGTCCCCATTTTCCTACCAATGGCAAAAGTTTTCAGGCTTTTCTTGTTTCTCTGTTTGTATTAAACGTGTTCCTACAGAGTAAGACAAGAAATTAAATGTTCAAGTACTTTAGACAAAGGTCCCTTTTCAGTAGTATTTTACACTAATTAAAAATTATTAAGAACTAGAAAAAGGAATTTTTTTCCCATCTTCTTACTGCTCCCCTACCTCCCTGGTACACAGTGAGCCTCTGCTACACTGAGAAATTTCATAGGCTCCAACTCTGAATTCAGATATTAAAGTGACCCCTTCACCACCAACATCAGCTGAAAGCAAGGCTAGAAAAAAATGATGCCACAAACCAACCTCCTGTTTTCAACAGGCACTCCTGGCTGACTCCTGTGTCCATACTAAGCAAAAACAGAAAATAAAAGGTTCTGACACTTCGCCAGACCCCATCTGCAAAATATGCTCCTGGCCACGTCAATCACAAAAATTAGGCCCTACATGCAGTACCTGGTAGAAACGGCCAGGTCATGCCTGTGCATAGTCTCTGAACTCACCAACATGGCCACACCCTCCTTAGAGTTTTGCAAATGCCATGCCTTGTGGATTGAGTCTTTGAGGAGTTGTAGATATCTCAGAGGGGTTTCTGAGCTTGTCTGCACTTTGGTAGAGCTCAAAGACACCAAGGGGTTGTTTCAGCTTGCTTTCTTTTTGATTATTTTTTTCTCCTTGGGTAGGTAAACCAACATTTAAAAAAATAGTTTCAAACACCAGTCTTGTCCATTGCCAAATGAGAGGGCATCCAGGACAGGTCTATATTTCCTCTCTGTTTTTATGTTCCTGATTTTTTATAAACAGTGGCCTCAAAGGTATGTAGTCAGTCCAGCTATTTCTTTCCCTTTCCTTAAGAACTAAGAAATTCATTGGCAGTGTCAACCAAATGAAGCAAAGGAGGTCAGTCCTCAGAGATTGTAAAGATTGTACAAGTTTCATGAAAACAGTCCTCCGTCAGAGAGAAGTGATCTTTTCCATGCCATGGCTGTTAGAAAAGTTAGTTCATTGTCTTGTCAGCTGTGCAAGAATCTATGTTAGTGCTGGGGCAAGAGGTGAAAAAGTACCCACGCTTCTGATTGCCCCACTCAAGGGAGAAGGTTCAGTGGGAGCTGACACTTTTTTTAGACACTGACATAAATCATGGCTCTGTATGAGATCCGCCTTTGTAACTCCCAGTGTGCTGGCCCTTGACAGTCTTACATGAACTATTAAATTGTTAATATTGATCTTCAAGTGTCTCTTCACAGTTACCTGTGCCGATGCAGATGTGAGGTTTTAGATTGAGGTCACTCTCCAATGCAGATTTATTCATTTATTTATTTATGATAATTATCACATCATGTTTCGGAGAAATCTGTTTATGCAAGAGAAGCATTAGGTTTGTAAAGCTTAAGCCACACCCTCCACACAACCAAAACAGCAGCAAAACCATACAGAGGTGCCAGAGCAAAGGACATGCTCAGTCAGCCTCTGATTTGCAAACTTTGAGGTTTGTTTTCCTTCTCTTTCATCAATGCAAGAAATTCATGCTAGCAAAGGAGCTATAGCTGAAATAAGGTCTTTAGAAAATCAGCAGCAAAATACTTGGAGCTGACATGACTACTTTTCCTCGGATCTTCAAGTCCTGACACAAGTCACCTTCTGGGGACAGCAAAGAGAGCAAAAGAAACTGATGACCTCTCACCCACATCAGCACCCACGGCAGCATTACCAGCGCATTAGCCCAGGCTCTGGGAACACACAGCTGGATTTTTGGCATAGTATTATCTTCTTTGCTAATAAAGTGTTTTAAAGCAAATATTCCTAGTAAAATTAAATGGCACCAGTCTTGTCCTGTATTAAAGAATAACTTCATGTCCCCCCATGCATGGGTGAGGAGTTCATAAAGATCTGAGGTTCTTTGTAGTTGCATTGAGAGGGTACCCCCCCCAATGGCTTTGTTAATGGGGTGACAACTGCAATGTAGGGTTATCTGACGTTTGTTTTCTAATGCACATGCTGTTTCAAAACGAATAATGAAAATGTAAATAAATGCAAAGGACTCCTGAGGATAGAAAAATATTTACCAAAAAAACACTTCATGAAAAGCTCTGTATTATGTCACTGACCATATATATATACATATATGTTAATTCTGCTAAGCCTCATTTGCCTAACAGCATGGAAACTGCCAGCATTTTAAGAACAGCTATCAGATAACTTGAAATGACATTAGACAGACCATACAAACAGCAAACAGACTCTAGTGACTGTTTTTTTGAATCTGATCCGAGATGCAGCGCAGTTTTGTTGCACGTAGACTTTAAGGTTGCTAGACACCACCTGAGTCCCTAAGCTTCTGTGGCAAGAGATGTTACACAACATATTGCAAAGACAAGGCTCTGAGAAATTTCACGTGTTGAGGACTGATCTGAAATTTTAATTTACACCCGGGCCACTCTAGGGGGTTGTTTTCCCCTGCTTCTATCTTCTCATACTTTGCTGTCAATTCTTAGTCAGCCAGATGAGAAAACTGTTGCATAATTCCTGAACTTCACTTTTAAGACTGTTTTCCTGACACATCCAGGGTCACAGCAGTACAGAGAAACCCCAAGCCAGAACTCCCTGTGCTACACGCTAACTCAAAACAGTCACAACGAGAGACAGGCGGTATGGATCTCAACCGCAAAGATACTCAGAGCTTGAAAACACTTGTGCACGCATTGAACTCAATAAAAGGAATTCTGTTCTAGGGCCTTTTCACATGTTTAAGAAGATGCCTATTAGGATGACAGCACAGACAAAACCAGTAAACTTACAAAGGATGCTTTTACAGAACAGGGAAGAGAACAGAACAAATCCTCCAGAACAAACTGTATTTACACCACCAAACTATGCATCCTTTCACAAGGATTTCCTCCCTTTAAATAAGATTATGATAATATTTTCCCATCCCCTGCATATAATACCAAATTTAAATCATTCTTCTTACTCACTAGTATTTCACATGAACTTCTAATCTGGTTGCATCTAGGGTCTCTATTTTTTTCAAGCCAACTGCCTCCCCTCCAACCCTCCATTTTAATAAAACCTGTTAACACGCTTGAGAGTCAAACATGAATAAAAATCTCCCATTCCCTCCAAAGTATGGCATTCATGAAGATGTCATGAATAAATAAACATTCTCTAGTGTTCTGTTTCTTTTGTCTAGCTTATTGGTGTTGAGAAACCTTCTTCTTCATTTATTTATGTTGGTATTTGATTTCCTTACTGAGTTTCAAAGACGAAAAGAGAAAAATAAGTACCAAGGAAATAGCTGATAGACTGAAATGAGCAAGAATTTTCCCAGGGAGGTTAAAAAAATTATGCTTTAATACAAAGATGTTGGTATCTCATAATTTCATTTAATACACCTGTTTTTAATATGGAATGCATGACATTCTGTGTATGACAGTAGACAGCAAGCCAGTATAGCAAAATCAATGTGCAAGAACGCAATTTCTCCCAATTCTGATTTAATGATATTGCATTGTAGGTCCCTAAATTACTATTGTACTTTGAAGTGAGGCAATCCTGCCTAGTCCAGGCTTATTCAAATGGTAGAATACGTACAGATCAGACAGCAGGTCAGTTTTGCACAGACCCCCCGAGGTCCCACACAGTCGCCTGCAGCAATGCAATATTCTTACCTTTTTCCAAATTCCCTAGGGAAACTCTGCATGGCAACATACTTGCAGTTTCCAGTGAAAAGGCAATGTGCAAGATCAGGTCAGCAAGTGGGCTGATTCTTTTTATGTCACCTTGTTGTACTCCATAACAGATCTTGGTAAAGTGAGCAAATCTTAGAAAAATTATTCTCAGACTCTAAAAAGAATTGATAAACCTCAGGGAAAATTAAGACATTGACAAATGCTAATTGGGTAGGCAGGATGCTTATCCTGGGTCTCCAAATACAGTCTACATTTTGTGACTTAACAAATCTAAGCGCTAGACCTGATTCTTACATGAAATTAATATGAAATTTTAATTGTTTTGTGTTGACAGGGTCCATTTTGCAAAGCCCTGAAAATTCTTTGGTAGAGTTAAATCCAATTTGATCTTTGTATGTTGCTAACCAGAGGACAATGCACTATCCTTTCTACAGCACTGTTAACACATTCACAGCTGTATTTTCTCAGCAAAGGTCCTTTCCAGAGGTGAAAATGGAGGCACCAGAGCATGACATGCTTTTTGTGTCCTACTTCATAACCGCACACCTTATATGAACTGTGAAACTTAAGACTAAGGGACAAACATGACAAACCAGCCAAACAGTACTATTTTTATTCTCATGACAAAGCCTGAGTTTGGTTGGTTGGGTTTTTTTTACTTCTTTTTAAAGGCAAAAGTCATGCCTTTTCCAAGTGAGGACAATAAAGGCTATAAGAATGCTTAGAAACCTCACATTACCTTACTGGGTTGCAGCAATGACTATGTAGATGCTACACTGATGAAACTCCCGCTGCTCAAGTGGAAACACGCTCAAACTTCCACTTGTACTGCAAAACAAAACAACAAAAAACCAACCTGCTGCATAGTTCTGAAGCTGTAGCCCTTGGGGCTAGGATCTTACAGGTTAAACTGACAGGTAAATTTTTGACAGAATTTGACTTTCAAATTTGTAGGGCAAATATAGAAAGCAATGGTGATTCAGTGCAGGCAGAGCTCCTCCCTTCTGAGTCACTTCTGCTTGGATATCACAGGAAGAAGGGAGCAGTGCTGTATACCTGCAGGTGTCACTTTACCAAGGGATCATACTACAGAGATCCTGACCTTTTGGAGGGGTGTGAAGAAAGCCTCCACGATCTTTCTCAGATGGAGGTTTATTCCACTTCAGTGTTTGGGCAAAATTCTAACTTATCTCGTTCTACCTACCAAAAAGAGGGGAAAAAAACCCAAACAGACAGGAAAAAAATCTCTCTGAACAGGCAAAAGTAATGTGGTCTGACAGTCCTTGAAGAAGAGGAATGCTGTGTCACAGAGGAGTGCTGGCTGTCCCACAGCAGCAGGTGGTGAGACTCAGCACAGGGTAGTAAATCTCTCCAAGGCCCTTCTGGAATGAAGGCACCAAACGACCATCACATGCTGCTATTTTTATTTTTTTTTTCACAAATCACATCTAATCCAACAAGTGGAACTACCTAAAAGCTATTGTTGTCTTGGAGCTATTTTTAGCTGAAGAAACCAAGTCTGCAAAGTAAACTGGATAGCAAGAAGCTCAGACTAAAAATACTTGACAGCAACATATGATAGCTTTGGATCAGAAAACACGGTTGAACTAGTAAACAAGCTACATTCTCCTACAAAACAACGCAGGAGCACATTATGGGTGAGGTCACAATAGACGGTCTATCCAGAGAGAGGACAGCACATAAATGGGATGACCCCTGGCTAAAGTCCATCTTCCCTCCTAAATGCTCTCTTCAGCCCTTGCAAAGGAAGTCTCCAGCTCTTGTTTGATTGTCAAATCACAACAGGAAGAACTCCTCCACATCCCTAGCAAAAGATGCTATGAGAAGAAGATGAAGCACAAATTTAATTAATCTGCTTTTCCTCTACATGCCTTTGTGCCCCAGATACCTCCCAAAGAAAGGAGAGGACAGTTCTGTGGAGCAGTTCTCTCTCTTTTCTGCTCATGTTGTGATTAGCAGACATGTCACTGGGTGAGGGCTGAGGAACACTGAAACCTCTCTTTTCTCTTAATGAAAAGGTAGTCAAAAGAACATTTTGGACTCTACTTTAATTGCTTCAGCAGTGAGTTGACAGCAAATTTTCTTGCCAACTCAGTTTCCCCCGTACAAGCAATACAAGAAGAACTAAGTCCTTTAAAAAAAAGAACTGGGTTAGGTTGAACTTGATAAATGAGGATGTCATGTCTTCTGGCCATAAATTAGAACCTTTCAGCTCTGTGACAGGAAAGCCCCAGTCATTCCTCTGGAGGGCTGAGAGTGCCTGTGGCCACTGACATGGCAATTCCTGAATCCAGAGCTGCAGTACTACGGTATTCATGTGACAGCTCATCAGTTTCTCACTAAGGATTAAGGGGCTGAAGTGTGTTTGAATGAGCTCTTCTCTGCATTTCCATCCACCTATCCACGTTTCTTTTCTTTTCTACTAACCTACTTCTGCTAAGAGATGTGCACTGTTCAATGAGGCTGATGTCTGGCATACAGCTTGTCAACTGTCAGTTTAATCCCTTGTAATAATAACTGGCTAGGGTTTAGTGGCTGTCTTTCACCAGCATCCCCATATTTCTGTTGCCTTTTTTTTTTTCTTCCAGTTTATTTGACTGCAGGGCAGATGTAACCTGACGTAATTTGGTTTAGTTTCTTTGCTTTTAGCAGTGCTCCACCAATTTAGACTGGTTGAGAATTTTTTCTCAACAGTATTGTGTGTACCAAGACTTCTTGTTTTGCATACAAAATACAAGCAAGCAACGGTTATATCAGTCCAGGCTATGTGTACATGGCTGTATATGTCTTAGCAAACAGCTCTGAGCACTGGTTTTCCCATCAGGTATTGTGATGAGGGTGGGTGTACATTTTAAAGATGCACAGGAGTATGCTTAGCAAACAGTCATTCAGGACATTCAGCTGTTATGCCACCTAGAACATCAATGGGGTTCTGCAGATTTGTTAGATGTCTGTCTCTTAGTTGCCTGTGACCAGGACATCTAAGTATTAGAGTTAGGCATTTCACACCCCAAATTCTAACCTTCAGCCACTCTGCAAATCCCAATTTATTGCTTCCCCTGCACAACTGCCTTGGTTGTTGTGAACTTTAAGAATCACTGTTCTGACCCTGAGTGTGTCACATGGTGGGTGTGAGAGCTTTGTGATTTTGCAGGTTCAGCCTCTGGTGTCAGCTCTCCCTCCACTGCAGCATCATAGGACAACTTCAATTCATGCCAGGCACCAGCCTCATTCTACCTTCTGACCTGTTCTAGCACTGGGTAGCACTATTCAGTATAGCACTCATGACTTGGTATTTATAAACCCTTTCCCTTGGTTTTTTCCTAACATATCTTTTCCTTATGTTCCCCTATCAACATTATGTGCTCATTGTAATTTTTATGGATGCATTCGACCTTCTGGCTACGTTTATCATTCACCCCTGCTTCACCTGAAATATTTTCCTACACACAGGCAATGTGTCTTAAATGTACAGTTTCATAAGCTTTGAATTTTGTTTGCTGGATCACTGAAATTCTGTGTCACCTTTTCCACTGCCTTTTAAAGGGAAAAATTTTCCCATCAGAAACTACCCCTGGTGGTCGACATTTGGTAATTTAATTGGGCATTTAATTTGGAATAAGGACATTACCATAGTTGAAGATCATGTGGCTTAGAGCTCAGATACTATAACAAAAGGGACTTTGGAATATGGCAACATTAATAGTTTCAGGGGGGAAAAAGAACCCTATGATGAAATCTGTTATAATGGGGACACTATCAGGAGAGAGGTGGTAGAAGCTTCCCCAGTTAGGAAACTTTTAGCAGAAATTCACAATTCAAGAACTTATCCTACATAAAGATTGCACATCAGCAAGATGAGTGAGAAGATGACGAGGTTTCCAAGTTTCTCACACTGTGATCTGTTGGAACATGAGTGTACTACCTACTTTATGCTTCCCTAGACAAAGTCAAACTACCATCCGTGTAACACACACTGAGCAGAGCAGAGGTTAGACAATCTGCTCCTCTCTGTAATGGGATGTGGTTGGTGGAAGTGCACAGATTAGCAGACAAAGCCGTGCCTAATGTTATTAGCCGAATGCTTTCACGGAGCTATGGCATTATGGAACTTCAGCAGAAATGTCTCACTGACCAAACTGATGGTGTTACTAGGTTAACAGAAAAGTAATTACTCTTATTTTCAGCCCTACATAAAAAATCATGGATTTTTAGGCCCCGGGCATTCTAATAATAGTATTAGCAAATAAAATGTGTGTGTAAGTATATGTGTATGTTGATATATAGAGAAATTCCAACTGCATTTAATTGATGGTGTACTGAATGTTCTGAAGATCACTATTATTTACTGAAATAAAGCACTAGCAAGAATGACTGGTGTGCAATATAATCAGGGGGCTTTGTTGTTTTCAGAAACGTAATGAATGAACACATAACATCCATTGGTTTCCGACATGACAGGCATATGGTGCTCATAAATAAATAAAAAGCATGATACTACAGTTACGCTGATACCAGTGAGTAGCAACATTTGGTAAACTGGAGAGCTGTCTATTCTATCCTACCTCGACAGCAAAAACACAAAATCTCTGAGTAAAAACGATTAATTGTGACTGATAGGTTTTGGGGTTCCCTCCCATTAAGCCATGTTACTAGGTTCCAAATGAAACACTGAATCACTTTTTAATGGACAGTTTCAGATATATATTTGAAAACCATTAAAATTACATGGAAGGTAATTGTCAACTATGATACCCTTCAGCAACTATAGCTCCATACCTAGGAGAGATTCACAGCGATACAAAAGAATGCAGCAGGACCTGGGTGCCTGCATTCTACATTGATTCATAACAGAGTTCTTGAAAATGCCTAAATAGCTGCTTACGGGACCAATACTGCTCTTTTACAGTGGTCTACTGTCTGTGGTACTTAGCAGAACATGGTTTCCCCTGGTTCAGTTTCCAAATTTCCATGGGTTTAGGAACCTCAGTTTCACATCTCTCCCAGGAAAGCTCTACCTATACATTCCTCTTTCCACATGTTCTCACCTCTTGCCCGAACCACCATGCTTTCACCAGTGGCATCACTACTGCAAAATTTGCAGCATATAGGAATACATTTCTTTCTTCCACACTTGCATTCCAAAACCACAACCAGATCCCTAGCAGTAAGTCATGCAGCTGACCCGTCTCAAAACACAAAATATATATTATCTCAAGCAACTGGGAAAATTGCATTGCTGAAGTTGTCCACTGACCTCCCTTCAGCAGAATAAATGCTGTACAGTCCATGCCTTTAAATCTTAAAAGCCATTTGTCTGACTGCAAACTTATCCAGACATCCAGTATGGCCGGGTAAATACTGTCCCATCAACTCAAGATAACTCAAGTCTTATCCTCATCTAAGTTCATCCAGATGCATTGTTTTCTGTGGTACCTACAGGTTCCATAGATGAACCTTGCCCTTCAAGCTTTGCTGTACTGAACCCTAGCCCTAGCCCAAAGACACAAGCCCTCATCAGGCCAGAACATTTTCACAATGGGTGTCATCTGAAAGAATTACCCTCCTGGGCTCTTTGTGGTAACCTACTCTGGGTTAAGACTAACCCAAAATTTGGAGTTAACATATTCCTGATCACTAATATGTTCAAATGGTCTTTAATTAATTTCCATATGATAGAGGTCGCCACTCTCTTTGGATAAAACTGAAGTGATGATTAAGACTGAGATACAGTTGGAAAATATTTTTATTTCTGAGGGCTGCTGAAGGAATAGGTAGCCTGATGCCAGTAGTATCAGATCAGCCCCTGTTTGGTCATAAGACCATGCATTCAAGAGCTGGAGGCTTGTGCTTGTTTTTTGAGGTTATCCCATGCAAAAATAAAGGCTTGTGTTGACAGCGGACTGAATCGACTAGAGCTAGTTGCAAATGGCAAGGTATCCCTTCTCTGGGATTCAGGTAAGAATTCCTAGGAATCCTAAGGCTGGAAAATTGTACCCTAGGTTCTGTCAGGACCACCAAAGCAGAAAAAGGTCTGATGCTATAAGAGATGTAAAGTAAAACTGAGTTTTGAGGCATTATCCTTCAATAGCAGGGTTCTTTTTTTGTGACAGAGTTCGTGACACAGTTGGGTTACAGGAACAAATGGGCTAAAAAATTGTATTTATTCCTGAATTTTACTGAGATTGCCATCTTAAACTGAGGATGCTAATGCAGTAATAGAACTGTTGTAACATAGCTTATAGGATATATTTTGATCTGTTAATGGCCAGAGTCACTTTGGGTTTTACCAAAGAGAACGTGTTAGCCTGTCAGAGTAGGCTGAAAACTGTACTGTAGATACTTTGAATCATAGCAGTACAAACAAGGGCTGCCTGATGAACCCTACCTAAATGCAAGAAGTTTGTCCTTTGTTGAGACAGAGATGTGGAAAGCCAGGTTTTGTTTCTGGATCCTGGAAGACCTGCTGTTTCTGCTAGACCAAAAAGGTAGGCTTTGGGTTTGGGTCTGTCAAAACCATCAGTCTTCCACTTGGGCTGAAAAATATGAACTCCTAAATACACCTGCAATTAGTTCTGGAATACCCAAGTGTTGCTTTTCTGGCCTTAATACAGGAGATTTTGTAATGACTGCAAAACCAGGCTAATTCACTCTTCCTGCACATGCCACAAGACACTCAGGAGTGCTGGGCACAGCAAGGGAAAGGAAACCTGATGGGGTGGACTATATTCGGTTTTAGGTGAAGTTCATCTTCCAGGTCCTCAAAGGTCCAAGAAGTTAAATGTGCTCCTAAGTGGATTGTGTGCTGCAGGGCTCCATGGAGCACTGACACCCTTAGCTGGGCCAGTATTTAAGTTCAGGTCACTGGGCCAGAGTTTAAAGTTACCATTAGCCCTTGGAACAGCAGTGGCTGGAGTGTCAGGTTTAACACAATGTTCCAGACCAACATGAGAGTCATGCTGGGAGACATTTTGGGACAGAGTTAGCTGACCTAACTGGATTCAGGTCACGGTTAAGGGCTTGTCATCATTTCAGCTGAAAAGCAACATTTATGTCTCATCCTGCTAGGGTTGCTAGATTTCACATGAGTTAGTCCTAACATATTAAACCTATTTAATCTGAAGAGTCTGAAGGATCAAGTAGGGTTTAGTGACAGCATGGCTTGGTATTGTATATGCCATTAGGACTAGGACAATGACTGAGGAAAAAAATCAAATGGAGCTAAGGTTAGAGCAGAGCCTGAGTTTAGGGCTAATTGTTGTCATTATGGTTAATGTTTGGTACTAGAGGGGGCTGAAGAGCTTTGTGTAAGTCTGTCCTGCAACTTATGCATTGCTCTTTTTCCTAAGGGAGAAAGAGATTTTATAGAGAAAAGCCTAGCAGACAGAGGAAGAAGGAGAAAGAGGAGAAAGAGACACCAGTACTTATCAAGACTTTGGGACCACAAGGGAATGGTTTAGAAGTCTATACACATATGCACATCTGTTTTCCCCAATCTTTAACCTTCCTCCCATCCTTCCTGTCTCCCTGTGAGTCTCCCTTCCCCCTAACTCCCACAGTCCTCTGCCTCTTCATGTCACGCAGACATTCCTTTCTTTATGTTTCTCTTCATCCTTCCCAGTCCCAGCATTACGCAGAGGCAATCAGAGAAGAGAAAAGCAAGGGAAGCAGCTTTACCATTTTTTTTTTCGTCCTGTGACCAAACCAACAACAAGAACCACAACCACCAGCACCACCAGCACCACCAGCACAATAATAATGGAAGTGTTGCAGCACCATAACTATGCTAGCTTGGAGATAGCGGTAAGTGAGGGTTGCACGGGTTTGACGACAAGCCTTCGGGGAGGGATCAAAGCATTTGAGGACCGCCAGCAACCAGTGAGCTGGCTCTGCCCACGGGCTCTCCGGCCGGCCGGGCAGCGCTGACCCCACCGGCCCCTGCCTCCTGGCACTTGCTATTTGCAGCAAACCTGACTCGGAGGACACCGGGCCTCCCCGAGAGGCAGCTCTGAAGCCGCCTCTTCGCCTGGCGCCCCGGAGGCCCGGCTGCCGCCGCACGGGGGGCATCCAGCTGTTGCCAACAGCTGTGTGTCAGCCCCGGCTGCGCCGCGGCCGAGCGCGGGGTCCGCCCCGCCGCCGTCCCCGCCCCTGCGAGGAGGTGGAGGAGGAGGAACCGAGAGTGCCCGACCCGGTGGCTTTTAGGGGGGGGAGGCCACTCAGTTGTTAGAGCCCAGGCCCCGCGCTCCTCTTCCAGCTGCTGCTTCTGCTCGTTTCCAGCGCTACGGCCGCCAGGCTGGCCGCTGCCCGGCCTCCCCTCCTCCTTTTGCCGGTACCTACCTCAAAACCGCCGGAGGCTGCGAGGCTCCGCTCTTGAAGGAGGAAGCTGGGTCTGCAAAGGCAGAAGGGAATTGCATTGTAGCTGGGTGG
>VZRZ01007319.1:916063-933782 GCA_013398175.1 Climacteris rufus | reverse complement strand
CCCCCCCCCCTTATGATTATCCTGTACTGTATTTTGCTCACTTCTTTGAAGTGTGAGGAGATGACAGTGTGTATGCAGTGATCAGTTTACAATGCCGGCACTAAGGGAGGCAGGAGGCAGAACACCTCACCTCCAGAGCAGTTAAAACACTTGTTGAGAGGGGAACTACTGAATTGTGCAGGGATCAGCTGTGGTGAGACTGAGTATTTGCTGAGCACAACAGAAAAGGAGGACCTGTGCAATCCTTTGCTTAAAGGACTGTGCAAATGTAGAACTCTTCCTTGCTTTCCTTACCCAGAGCCAACACTGATCACATAAACCATGTTTAGGTCAGGGAAATCCTTCAGGCAGACTGAATAAGGTTGTATTTCTGTGTATTGTACAGAAATCTGAAGGAATGTTGATCGCAGGGTCATGTATATATCAAATTGCTCATTTTTGATCCTTGGCTCTTGCCTTTCTTTTACTACATGCAAACAACACAGATTGCTAATCCTGCTTCCTCCTCAAAATTTCCAATGACCTGTACTTTTATCTAAAGTATGTAGTTCAGATTAAGAAGAACAGCATTCATTAGGATGAATGAACAACTTCATTCACTTCATTGACAGTAAGAGGGGATGTTTCAGTGCTTACTTGAATCTCCTTCTGTTGAAAAGTTCACTCTTCGAGGTTGCTGCATGGATTGCACTGAAATATGTGGTCACCTTAAAACCTCCTTCCTGTGCAGTTGCACTTTTGAAGTACACTTTACTAATATGCTACATAAAACAGGCTGTAGTGGTGATTTATTACAAATACTCTGCTAATCCATGCACAAAAGAGTCCAATGTTTTGTGCCTGAGTTTTGGGTTTTTTTCCCTAAAAGAGTGCAAATTAGTGAGGTGCTGCCATATTTTGGTATGGTCAGATGTGTTTCAGAATCACACAGTCATAGAATGGCCTGGGTTGGAAGGGACCTTAAAGATCATGTCATTCCAAGTCTCTGCCATGGACAGGGACACCTTTCCCTAGACCATGTTGCTCAGAGCTCTCTCCATCCAACCTGGCCTTGAACACTTTGATGGGGCATCTACAACATAGGGTTTACCACCTATCAAATAAGAAACTTATAATAATTTTATTATGTTGCATTACTTTTACTGAGAAAATACAGAAGTTCAATATTCTGACTTAAGTACAACACTGTTGCGGTGGAGGGAGGACAGAAACTAGATTAGCCTCAATGCATGATGCATTTAAAATGCTGGGAATGGTTTTTTTATACAGTGCTGCAGAGATCACTTCATCCACCAAATATAATTTCTTCCTGCTTTTCACATTCAGCATCTATCTTACTCTTGCTGTGTTTGTAGAAAGCTGTTTGATCACAGGACTGGTTATTTATACAGCTTTGTTTTCAGGATTGTTTATTAAAATACTATCTCTGAATTCAACAGGAATTTATGGAGGGGGAATATGACTTTTCTTCCCAAGATAGCTTTTCTTGTTTTGCTAATGCAATTTTTACTTTAATATTGGTGGGAAAATTTGGGGTTATACAGAGGTATTGGTGTAGGATGTAACTGTTGTGGAGCTACTTTTTCCTTTATTTTCTGTCTAAAACTTGTACTTTGATCAAAATGAAAACATTCCCACAGTTTTCAGTTAGACCATAGTTAAATCCAAAATTATTAAGTCCATTATCAAATGTTTAGCTGATACTACATGCTTGATATCTTCCAAGAGTTAGGCAAGTCTGCCTTTCTTAAGAGAGAAGGAAAAGCCCCTCTTCAGTTTGTGATCAAAAGACCTGTATAATACTAGAATACAGATAGTCTGAAAAGAAGGAATGAAGTTGGAACAGTCAGAAGTTAGCCTGCTGTTATGTCCTTCTACTGGTTATCAGATAAAAGGAAACATATTAGGAGTCTTGGATGCTTAATATATACGTAACCTATTTGTGTTAAAAGGAAAGCTGTTCATTGGTGAAAATCGACTCTTTAATAATGCTTATAAAAGCAGATGATGCTGTGCAGGGGCCAAAGCAAAACATTTTGTTTAAGGTTAAATATCTAGTTTTGTGAGAATGTAGTGCTGAGAGTTAAAGTTGTGCTACTACAACTGAATTTCTATATGCTACAGCTCTCTGCATTAGTCTTAAAAGTCCCTCCTCTCCTTTGAAACAATTACCATTCACTTTATTGTTGCTTACAGGATTATTTTTGAGGTCTTAGTTAAACATAAATTTTCTGTTATAAGAACAAAGAAGGTCTTAAGGCACATGGCAGGGGTGTATGTCATTGAATTTTGAGTATCTCAAAGCTACAGTTACTGCTAAAGTTAAATGAGCCTTCCATTTTCCTTTATTGCAAAAAGCATAAAACAGTAAATACACATTCCAAAATAAAAACCACTGCCAGGAAAGAGAGCTGAAATCCCGTGCATTTCTCACACTATTACTCTCAAAAGTAAAGCAGCAGCTTTCATTTAAAATTAAGGCTACTAAGAATTTCCAGTGTAACTGGGAATTGCTTTTTCAGCTTTTGACCTGGCAGAGCATGAAAAGCAGTTGGGTTCTGAATGGCTGAGATCTTCATGTCCTGGCCTCTGCAGTAGGTAGAAATTTACTTTGGCCATATAAAGCCATTTTACTTGACTCAAAACAGTTGTAGCATGACAGATGATCAAAAATAGCCCTACTG
The DNA here is from genome assembly GCA_013398175.1 of Climacteris rufus. Lineage (NCBI taxonomy): Eukaryota > Metazoa > Chordata > Aves > Passeriformes > Climacteridae > Climacteris > Climacteris rufus. The sequence continues at coordinate 931,098 of VZRZ01007319.1, read as the reverse complement.
CAGCTTATGCTGTCAATCATCATGTGTGAAATGGCATGGTGGCGAGGAGCCTGCACAGGGTTTATGTTTATTGTAGGGTAAGATGTGGCAAACAGATAATGTTTCATAACTTCACCACCTGTTAGTTTCTTGGCTTAAATAAACCAAGTCACAAGAGCTTAAGTGGAAGCACATGTATCTTTCTGTCTTGTTCAAGGATATGGCCAAGTGTCCAAGTGTCTTCAGAAAATCTTAGTAATGTCAGTTCAACTCAACAGCAGCAGCTCAATAAGCTTGCTTACTGTCCCTTCTGTTAGAATTACTCTCTCCCATAAGTGCTGAATGTAAAGATTCTTTCCATGTGGTGTTAAATGCAAAAGAGACTCTTGGTGACTTCAAATTTGGTTTTATACCTCTTTCCTTAAATACTTAAAAAACATGGGTGTTATATTTATTAGAATTGTACTTGGTTGGTAACCAATACAAAATGCTTGCTTATGCTCATCCATATGGAGAGCTCAGGTAATGATGTGTATTTAAATGCACAGAGCCAGCTTAAGTATGCTTCAAATGCACTTCTGGCTATTCCCTTCATAAATTAGGTGAGTGTTAAAAACCCAACTTATGGTTTTGTTTTATGTTTTCTTTCCCTTCCCAATCCCTCCCTATTTGTCACTGCTTTTTTTTTTTTTATAATTTCTCTTTCACACAGTAGGAAATGAATTTCATTGACATGTTGGGTTTTTATGATTGTGGTGTTCATGTCTTAAACACGGCAACTGAGCATTTCTCTCTGCTAATACTCCTATTCAACCAACTGAGCTCTTTTTTTCTGAAAAAAAACCCTAAGCTGTTTTAAAGTCTATCACTTATTTTAAACTATGTTTTGGTATGATTCTAGTTGACAGTGTCCCTTCTGATTGCAAATGTTTCCTTGTTGACCACTTAAGCACATCTTGAAGCTATTTTAAAGATGAAACAAAAAAACCCCAACAAACCCTTTCCATGAAGTCTTGAATTTGGAGAATTGAGGACACTTTTTACCATTGCAATTTTCATCTGTGTTCAAAGTGTGTTAAAAAGTTGGTGCAGTCTTTAGAGTTGTCTGTAAAGGTAAAGTTCAGTATGAAATAGTAGTGGATCTGCACAAGAAGTTTTTCATGCATTTATAGAGATTCACTGGCTGGGAGGGAGTTGCATATATGAAGGACTTCTCTTTGGAAATCCAGATGCAAGACAGGGTTATGAATGTAAAATAGGAATTACATTGAGTATATTATTTTTTAAAATTCATGTTATATGTTAAAATACAACTATGAGATTAACATATATGTACACTTGTGTGCTAAGACAATGATATGACCAATTTTTAAAACTAGAGGGCTAAGTAAACAAGCCAAGAAGGCAAATTTTGTGACTTGGAGAAGATGGGAAACTGTGTACTCATCCATTCAGAATGGTTATTTCTTAAACTGTAAATTTGTGGTTTTTTGCTTTTGTTAAGCACCAGATCTATTTAGACTTAATCTTACTCCCACCTCCCAAAAAACTCTATGCTGTATGTCTTGCATAGAAATAAACAAGCTGGCACAAAACAGGACATCAGTGACCTGATAATCAAACAGGTTTGACCCTTGTGTCCTTATGAACTTTTATAAAAGTGTGATGCACATGTACTTAGGAGTCACTGTTATGGATTTTAATAGCATCTATGTAGCTTCCCCTCAATGGCCTCTTGTGACGGAGTGAGCTGCACTATCATTCGTTTGGGAAGTGTGATTCTTGCTGTGTTTACCACACTTGTGAACTCTATTTAAACTCCTTTGTCGCCTGTGTTGGTTTTTTTCTTATTTTTTAATAAGGGTGACTGAGGTTGCAGAGAAATTAATGTGTGCTGAGTCTGCATAGCAACTTAAGTAGGGTTGCCACAATACGCTCTCCCTGCCTCCCTGGGAAGACTTGACATAAAGTCAGGGTTCAACCATTTTGTAGCCTTATTGGCTGTTGTCAAACTCGTTATCTCGATGCTGTCAAACTGCTCGGTTACTAATAATAAAAGTATTGCAGGAAATAATTTTACTAAGAGTCGAGTAGTTAAGAGAGAAGCAGGGTAATAGAAATGACTTACAGGTGATTTAAAAAACAAGTACTGCAATTTTCCAGATGGAATAATCAAGCTTAGTCCTTCGGAGCTGTCTTAAAACTGACATCAGTAATGCTGGTCCTTCTAAAGATTTTAATGGCATCAAAGATATCATCCTCAAGCCACAAGGAACACTCCGACTTAGCTACAGCGCTGCGCTTTGGAGCGATGCATCTCTTCGGGCCAGTGAACTGACAATCGGTCCATTGAGTCTGGTTATTGTGGCAACCCTATGCACATAACAACAACTAAATTGAGTTTGTTTTAGTTCGGAGTATGGATATGACGCTTCGGCGCTGACTCGCGTACCAACTCTAACTCCCTCTCCCATCTTTCAACAGGATACCCGCTCACTATGTCTATCCACAGGCTTTTGTGCAGCCCGGAGTGGTAATTCCCCACGTGCAGCCCGCGGCGGCCGCCGCTTCCACGACGCCCTACATCGATTACACCGGAGCGGCGTACGCGCAGTACTCGGCGGCGGCGGCCGCCTACGAGCAGTACCCGTACGCCGCCTCGCCGGCTGCCGCTGGCTACGTGGCGGCCGGGGGCTACGGCTACGCCGTGCAGCAGCCCCTCGCCGCTGCAGCGCCCGGCACGGCCGCGGCGGCCGCGGCGGCTTTCGGCCAGTACCAGCCCCAACAGCTGCAGACAGACCGCATGCAATAGCACAGGGACTCCCGAAGGACGCTCGCGCTCTCTCTTCCTCTTTTTCAGCCTTCCAGTATACGTAGTTAACAGAGACAATCCGTAGTGACTAAGGAGCTTTAAGGAAAGCGATGCTATTGCGAAACTAAAGATTTTTATTCCACTGTCTTCATACAGTATGCATCCAAATCATGTTGTTAGAGGGGAAGGGTAGTGCGGCACGTCTAGTTTCAAGTATCGAGCCAGAAGAAAATCGGGGGAAAAATACTGTACTGTCATGAAAGAGTGGCAGGNGAGACAAAAAATTCAAAAAAAAAAAAAAACAAAAAAAAAAAAAAAAAAAAAAAAAGCAAAGGTGTACTTATTACAGTATCAGGGAAGCAAAACTGCCTTTTATAAGTAAGAAAATGGTATTTGAAAAGTTTGAACCAGGGAAAAAAAACTGAGTCAGCAATATGTAATCATTATCCATTTTAAGAGGAAATGAGCTTAAAGCACTGATTGTCCTTTCTAGCTCTCAGAAGTTGTCTTCGTGAGGTAGGACCTTGTCCCTGTCTCACTGACAGGCACCGAACAACCCAAGGAAGATGGCCGGCTAGTAAGATGGCGGACAGGCACCGAAGTTATTTTCTTCTCTGTCCTCTGGATGAGTGGAACTATGGAGCAAGTGATGTGGAAGTAAGGGGTGCAACAGCTGTAGAGACAATCAATAACACAGACAGTTCTGGACAGAACACATCACTTGTGCTCATGTGATGAGCTTGTCACATCCTAATCCCTCGCCCCATCCCGTTTCACTTTTGGGAAACTTTAACTGCTGGTGTCAGCTATTCTGATTCTAAAATAGGATCAGCCCTTTACTACGACAGCCTTCTCTTTCTATTTATTGCATCTATTCGTAACTTGTGAATAAAGGCAGGAAGAAGCCTAATGAATTAAAACCTTTTAAGAACTGTTTTAAGGGAATTTTCTTTTCTGAAACCATTTGTACAATTTTAGTATCTATTTCAGGATTATATTTAAAATATTTATTAGCAAACATACAGTACACAAGGCAACTTTTTGTTACCAAGACTGCAGTTCTTGAAGGGTTAATGGTATGTGATTTATACTGTGCCTTAATTGTTATGCTATTTAAAAAGAAATATTTATTTTGAAAGTTTTACTATGCTGCGCTCTAAAGAAAGCGACTTTAGATGTGACACTGTAAAATTATGTATTCATCTCATGGTATAAATTATTTAGTAGGCTTAGATGTAGCATATTAAATATTAACCTAATTAACTAAGGATGTTGACTTGGATTTATTTAAATTCAGTATGTGCACTGTATGAGGGTACTCTTAAATTAACACTTTTTTAGGTTTTTACATAAAATATTGCTAGTTCATTCTTTTCCCTCTACTAGTTATTCATCTAGACCTCAAATACATTAGTGCCGTTTTCTCACTCATCTGTATGTAGACTGACTATTTTTCCCTTTGCTAGGAAATGCTGCTTTACATTGTCCTGTGAAACTACAATACTTGCAATTTTTATTCTTGACCGAAATGGAATTTAATATTTTACACTGTATTGGATTTTTTTATACTTGAACAATTTCATACAAGGGAAGACAGGATAGCATTTTTATGGACTTTATCCAATGTCACTGGATTTATTTGAAGTATTCTGAATACTAGCCAGTGTTATAATGTAGACATGACTCTCCTGTGCATATTATTTATTCAATATGTATATTGCTTTACAACATTTCAGAACTCTTAATCTATTCACTCTTATTAAAACAATAAAAAAAGTTGTCTCATCCTGTCTAATGTTGTTCTTGCCCAAATTGTCTTAGATCTTTCTTAGTTAAAACTAGAGGGGCAACCTTTTATGTCATTTTCCTGGTGTGTGGGGTGAATAGCAACATCTACACTGACTTCAAATACACAGACTGAGGCAAACTGTGTTACACGGAGGAAATTCTACAGAGGAGATGGAGACCTGAGGTTTATCATAGAATCATTTGGAATGGAAGGGATTTGGGGAAGTCTGACAGCCCTTATGTCTTTGTCCAGTCAGGTCTTAAAATCCCCCATGTGGAGACTGCACGAGCCCTCTGGGTAATCTACTCCACTACCTAATTATTCCCGTCATGTCATTTTCTTCCCGCCTTCTATCTAGCCAGCACCTCCCCTGTTGGTTACCGCCTTCATCTCTCATTCTCTGGCAGAGAGCCCAGCCCTATCTTCTCGGTAACCTTCTCTTAGGAACTGGAAAATTGCTGTTCTCTTCCATAGGCTGAACAAAGCCCAGTGCCTCACCCTCTCCTCACAATTCTCATGCTTCAACCTCCAGCTGTCCTGCTGCCCCTCCAGTGGAGTCACTCAAGTTTATCAGCTGCTTTCATGTACTGGGAGACTCAAGACTGGAGCCACTGTGCCAGCTGTGGTCTAATGAGTGCTGAGTAAAACAGAATAATCAATCTCCTTGATCTGCCATCTGTGCTCCTGTTGATGCAGTCTGATGCACTGTCACTGCTGCTCACTGCACTTTACCACTGTCTCCTGTTCAGCCTGCCCCAAGCCTCCCAAGTCCTTCTTAGCAGAGCTGCTAACCAAACCCGGGGAGTTAGTCCATCTGAAATAAAGAACTATTTGTCCTGACTGAACTTCATGATGTTCCTGTTGGCCTAGTCCTCTGGCAAGTGTAAATGCATCTGAAAAGCAGGTGTGATCTCTAGCACATCATTAAGTATCACTCCTGACCTGACAGTACTGCATAGCATCTCTTCCTCCAGGTCGCTGATAAAGATATCAGACCAGCCAGAGGCCCAAGGTCTGTAATCAGCCTCCAGACAGAGCATAGGCCCTTTTGACCAATAATTCAGTTCATTTTTTGCCTAGCTGGACTGGACTATTTGAAATTGGATACAAGGATTCTGCAGGAGACTACAAGGAAAGCCTTGCTAAACTCAAAGTAGACAACATTGTCTGCTTTCCCCTCTTTGACAGATGGAGTCACCTCATCACAAGAGACAGTTAAGTTGGTCTGGTGTGATTTACCCTTATAAAGCCATGCTGGCTGTTCCAAGTCACCACATCCTCCTTCATGTGCCCAGAAACTTCTGCCAAGATGGAACACTCCATGATTTTTCAGTACTTCCCTATATTGTCCTGCATGCCCTTTCTGAAGATGAGTACATCATCTGCCTTTGTGCAGTCATGGAAGACCTCCCCCATCTCCGTGACCTCTCAGTGATGATAGTAAGCAGCCTCAGAATGACAACACCCGTAGGTGCAGCCCATCAGGTCCCATGGATTTATGTGGATTGAGCTTCCTCAAGAGGTGCCTGAATCAATTCCCTTCCACACCTGGCAGTTGTTTTGGTCCTTGAACCCTTCCACAGAACACAAGCAGAGTGGTGTTACTAAATACCTAAAGGTTGGGACACTTCTTTGCATACAGTAATTGAACTGGGAAGAAGTGAAGTAGTTGCTCAGATCCTGTTGATGATGGATTTGTAATCTTCAGGACTACTTAACATTTCAATGTCAGTCCAAGCCACTGATGACCAAAAGGAGTTGCTACCTGATGTCTGAAAGACAGCTGTGAAATGCATGGCAGTCTTAGTTCTTTGAGGAATGTGGGGATGTTCATATAATCTTCATACTGAAATTCATCACTGCAGCTGTCACTCTTACTGTGACTTCAGCAGAAGCACAGGCTTGACTGCAGAATTCGAGCTGCTCTTTCATCCACAAAAAGGGTCTTTTTCATCTGCAAAAGAGAGCAGCAGTGAAACTGAAGTGATAGAAGAGATTTTTCCTGGTCTAAGGGTCAGACTTCATTTCACCATGGACGATTATGAAACTCCAGGGCTGGTACACTCACTAACATCCTGGCCTGATGCTGCCATGTTCTGCTCTTAACGAGTGCTTCGAGCCTGGCTGCTGAGAAGTGTGGCTGAACTGCCTTTTGCAATCTGACCTTAAGATCTGCAACCTTGCAGAGCACACCACAGTGCTCCTTCTGCTAAGAAGCATGTAAACAACCAGCAGGGAGGTGAGTAGAAAACAATAAATGCAATTTTCTACTCTGTTCTCCTATTTCCCTACCCTGGTCTTGCTCCAAGGGGTTTGCCTACAAGACGTGGTATCAAGTAGGAATTAAAACCAAAAGTTCCTCTGAGAGGAAGGCAGAGCACACTGATGGCACACTAACCTTTTATTTGATACAGGGGGAAGAAAGCATCTTTTCCCTACTGATACATGCCCTGACAATTTCCTTGGGCCTTCCCCTGCCTCCATCTGGAGGTGATAGACACCCCCAGGATGGGCTGTGAAGGGGAATGCTTGCTGCCCTGGAGGGATCTGCGTTGTGGTAAGCCACAATGGGAATAGAATAAAAGTTTATGACTCAGCTTATAAAGGTCAATTGCATGCTGGCTCTGTAACTTGACAGAATAAATAACATCAGCAAAAATGTAAATGCGTGAGCTCCACTAGCAAACTTAGCTTTGGGCATACAACACGAACACTAACTCTTGTTTTTTGATAAATGACTAGTTGAACAGACCTTTGTACATACAATACACCTCAGTAACACCTCATATACATGAAATGCCAACAGTTCACGTTACCAGGACCAAATTAAAATGACTGAGAAATTGCAGCACATAATTAAGAAATATGTGAATACTCAGAAAAAAACATTGGCATTTTATTTGAGAGATGGCATATATACAAGCAGCAAGAAATTGCCCAGAATACAATTTCCAGTTGAGTTTCTAAAACCTTCAAAAGAGTTTCTATACTGAAAAGTGATCAGTGCTCAGTTCTGTGCAGACGGAGAGAGAAGTTGAAACTAGGAACTACTGCTAAGGAATGTGTGGATTAAAAATGGTGAAATGACTTTAAAGGTTACACTGATGACCTGGCTGCTAGAATTTTAGCGTTTCACAGTATATTTATTTTCCTATTAAGTAGTTAACATAACTTGGCATTCATAGAGTTCACTGATTCTAATATTTCTTGGATTTTTCAAACATGTGAAAAGACTATACTAGGATGAAAATAATGATGCAACCACTCCAAGCACCTCTTAGATTTGTTCATCAGATGCTTACCCATTTTAAACCAAGCAACTCCCTAGTTATGCACAAACCCTTGTAAGAAAAAAACATCCTATTCTAACCTCTGTTTCAGTTCTAAAGAACCTGCATATATTTTTGAATTGTCCTCGGTTCAATTTCAATTTATTTTCCATGGTTTTGGTATAAATAAACACGTAAGCAGTGTATTCAGATTACAAAGTATGTAATATTTGTGTGCTTGAACTTCAGACTATCAGGTTATACGTCCTCAAACTAGCAATAAAACAGGCTCTGGGCAAAGTCTAAATGTAAAAATCTCAGGCATTTAGAAAATTTTTAATGAAAAATTTATAATCAAGTAAAAACTGAGGATTATAATGGAATTTGGCCTTGTAACTATCACCAAAATACGCACTGCTGTGAATGGGAAGAATGGAAAAATGCAAGAAAAGGAAAACCACTTAGCCTTGCAATAGCCTTTAATATTATAGCCTGTTGACTAGCAAGATTATCTTGCAGGATGTATGCAATAAGTTTACGATCAGCCATTTTTTTTTATCCCTGAAAACAATGGTGAAATGCTCTTTTAAGCTAGTTTGCTACATTCGTGCCACCATGATTGCACATAAGGATCCCAAGGAACAGAGTCAAGATACTACTATACACTACATTTAGGAAAAACAAGAAAACACCTGACAGTAGAAGCCATTAAAGATTTTTGAGGACTTTGACAATAACATGTTATGTGTGAATTTATAAAATGCTTACTATGACTGATGATTGGGCTTTGGGGGCTTGTTTGCAGATACTTTTTTCCCTCCAAAGCACAGAGTAAAATTATGAGAAAAAAATAAGCTTGACATAGTGTCAAAGAAGGAGAAAACGACAACCTTGACTGCATTCAAACATGCAGATGTGCACATAGAACAATTATCAGCTTTTCTCAACATAAAGTAAATTAGCTCCAGAATGTTTCCTGATTCCATGTGCCAATTTTGTTGAGATAAGCCACGAATTTGGGCTTGCTTATGTTATCATTATTTTTGAACTAAACAGTCTGGGAATAGGGAGGAACCCACCAGAATCTGTTTCATGACCAAGCATCTGAAAGACAAAAGATGCTATCCGAATTAACTGGCGAGAGGTCTCTGACAAATACATAACTGAGCTCATTACCCTCATGTTAATCTTTGGACCAGACTTCACTGGGCCTGCTGCTTCTTCTCTGTTCTCTAGATGTGCCTATTGTGGGCGAGGTGCTCCCCACATCTTTACAGGGCAAGGGCTCTTGCAGGTGCCCACTCACTTCCTTCTTAAGAATTAAACTGGGTAAAATAAGAAAAACCAAGTGCGTTTCACCTCAAAATTCACGAAATCTGGAAAAGTCTTTACAAAAGAGCTCTGTCTGCAGCTCACCTTCTTCTGAATTCAGCGACTATTTGAACCAGAGCAAAAGGTGTCAAAACACCCAAACTGACAGAGGTAGGTCACAAGCCAAGCTCAGTGAATCCATCTCCTGTCATTAGGCCGTTAAAAGAGTTTTGTCATTGCACTTGCAAGGACACGAATCAATCTTTACCATGCTCTTGAAGATCAGAGCACATTTTTATGCAGCAATGCAGGTAAGGGATTTCGCCACTCTGTGAAAAACTTCTGCTTGTTGTTGTTGTTGTTGTTGTTGTTGTCATTTGGATTTGTAGTGAAGACAAAAATCAGCTAAAGTTTAAAACCCTGCAGTCAAACAAAATTGTCTCCTAGAAAAAAAACTGGGCAATTTTAAAAACATTTTGTGTTTTGATTATTAAAAAAAAAAATGTTCTAAAAAGATCATAAATTGCTCAAAAGAACTTAGAAGTACCAGAGTAGATTGTTGTTATTTTTTTCCTGACAAGAACCACTACAATTGAATGGTTTTCAACTAACAAACGTCAGTGCATTTTCCAGCTGCTTCAAAGGGAGGACTGATTACTTGCTCAAGGCTGTGGATACTATGATGTTGCCAAAAATTGGGATTCCCTGGCTACTTGTTCAAACCGCTGGAATTAATTTCCTAATTTGCTCACTAGCAACATTTCTGAACAAAGATAGAAATAATGAAAGCCTAGAGGAAAATCTTGTTTTCACTGAGGGTAGTCAGACAATTTGGGAATCATAGAATCATTCAGGTTAAGAAAAGACTTTTAAGATCATTGAGTTTAACCACACTGTTTTATGCAGACAAGTATAAACATGAGCAAGAACAACCCAAACATAACTAAGCTGAAGCACAACCTTTTTTTCATATAATGGCCAAAGCTTTTTTAAGTGATGGACAGTCTCAATTATAAAGTAATTTCTTCATCACACTCGCAATGAAGGACCTTGAAACTGTGCTGCTCTCTTTTTTCAGTATGCTCTCATCCTAGCCTTGGGAGATGGTAAGTAGCACATTAGTGCAATAAGGAAAGTTTACAATTTCTTTTTCAATATATGGTGATGGAGGAGTGTTCATTCCAATATATGAATTTATGTTATGAACGCTATTTAAGGAAAAACTGTCCTTCATAAACCAAGACGTAGGCATCAGAGTATGCAATTTTATGCATAAATATTTCTTGATTTTCATCAATATTGGCTTTTTGTCTATTAGAGAACTACTTTATCAATTAAACTCTTTTCTCATTTTCTGTCAAGTGAATCCTTTCACTAACCTGAGTGCTACCATAAATTACACCACTTTTCATGTAAGAGAGAGTAAAGAGATCTCCAGGCTTTATTTTTCTGTAAATGTCACCACTTCCATGTACACTACTGTGTCTTGAAACTGGTTTTCCTCTGACCTTATCAAGAAGGGCTCTTTTCCTGCCTACTCTAATGACACCTGGGATCTTGCCAAAAGAAATCAGAATCTACCATAAAGCTCAGGGAACAGCAGCTGAGTGTGAAAACAGAAGCGTGCCCACCAGCCTTCAGAGGGCTGGTGTCAGAAGGGAGCTCCCCTGCTGTGGCTGCAGCTCAGCTGAGCGGCTGCCTGAGAAGGGCACACCACAGCTGAAAGGCTTTCTTTGCATGGATACATCGGCTTAGCTTCATCAAGGCCAGGCAAAGGGCAAACAAAGCAGCACTGTGGTGTCTTTCTGGGGAAGAAAGTCTTGGTGCCCATTACAACTTCGAGAATGGAGCTGGCTTCAAGGATTTTGTGTCTTGTCTTCGATATAATGCAAACTGTATGGAGCGCATTGGCCTCATCCTGACGACAGCAGTGGGGCTTGCCACCAGTTCTCTGAGAATATAGATTGGCAGAGATACAAACAGTGTGTGGAAGAACCTCAAGGAATCTGGCTTTCCTAAATGCAGTGCATGGCAGTATTAGGCAGAAGTGGGCACTGTCTCTATTGCATTTTAGATACAGTTTATTTGAAACGTGGCAGCACTGTATTAATGATCCCTTGTTGCAGCAGCACAGCTGGGATGCTAACTGCCACAGCCATTGCTGCACAGACAACAGAATAGCAAGCTTTGGCCACAATCAAGATGAGCTTGGTATCCAGCCAGGGCCCAGACTGAAAACAGAATATCTGCATGAATATGCCCTGGGAGAACTGCTGGAGGCCAAGAGTTTTGCTCCAAAGGGGTAAGAAGTACAGTTTGCTTGGTGGTAGTGAAAGTACTGCTTGCAAATGTCAAAAGATTTTCATGTATGCTCAGCATTGAATGTGATTATAAGGATGGTATGATTGTCTGGAGATTAAAAACTAAGAGGACATATTCCAGCTATTAAATGGCTGAGAAGAAGGGTAGTTATTGCCCATTTGGTGACCCCCGAGGACAAAATCATAAATATGCCAACATGAAAAGAAATTGTTTCTCAGTGGGATGTTCTTCAATCTAAGCAGCTTTACCTGCAAATTCTCAGGTTCTGTCAGTCATACAGGTAAAAGATTTAATGATACTGACTTTTAATTCCTAATTCAGCAATGATCTCAAGAAAAGAACTATTTTGCTGCACTGCTCACTGATCCTGGTATTCAGAGGATTACTGGTGCAAGACCATTTAGCTACTCCAGAAAACAACTCATGAAGGCCTTGTTGCTGAGCAGAGCAAGCTGCATGTAAACCCTTCAAACAGCTCTGTGTTCTAACAGGCACTGATCTGCTCTCAGATTGGTAGACTAAACCTGTGTGGATTTAGTGGAAGAACAATTCTGCTGTTCAATTTGATGTGCTAGAAAGAAGAAAAGGGCAGGAACATGTTTATGTTTGTGATGAACTTTGGATCCTCTTTGGGTAATGACTTGGTATAGAGGAGAGGAGGGGAAAAAGAAATATTTAAGTGATGCTGGGTTTATTTCCCAGAGTTTGAAGGAAATAATCAGTGGTGACATCTCACATGTCATTCTCATTCTTGAGGAGTGGTAGAAAGCAGCCCATCTTGGGATTGTTTGAGAAACAGAAAGTTTTGAGTAAAATCACTCAAAGAGCAGGATGTGGGGGGCCTAGGCCAACTAAGAAATGGAAGTATTGTGCTCCATTTAAATGGAGCTGCCCAGGAACATCTCTAGTTTGTACATCTCACAGCACCATGTCTGGATATAGAGGTTCATGCTCCTGCTGTAGGAGGTCTTGCAAATTCAGTCTCTCCATCACTCCCTCATTTTAATTAAAAATATAACTGACCAAACCATTCTTCCTTCTGCAACTGGAATCCTCCTTCTTTCTCAAGGTCTACAGCTACAAGAACCTGGGCAGCTTTCTTGGGGGTAAGTTTGCCTAAGTCACAAGGTGGTGCAAGCCACTGAGAAAGACCTTCTTAAGCTACAGGGTGGAAAGCAGGATGTGTAGAGGGCAGATTATTTCAACTACCAAGGGCAATGCTTTGAAAAAAACGAGTTGGACAGTGCCTCTCCCCTTATTTCTCAAATCCTCTCTCTCACTTCTTTTCAGATAAGTGCACCTGCACTCATTTCTCAACCTTTTTTTTTTTCCTTAAACAGAGAGAATCTATATTTACACCAGAATGTAGAATTATAAATTGCCTAGTCTGCTGCTATCATGGAGAAAATAAGAAAGGGAAGATAAAATTTCTTATTCCAAGAGAATAATTTACATAAGCATAAAAAGTGCAACACTACATCTTTTATGTAGAAATTCTTGCAGGTTTATGCTTTTGTTTAATTGTTCCTGTTAGAGGTATATAATGTCAAAGGCTTCCAGAACAATAGATCTTATTTCGAAGACACAATCAAAGGCATTCAGGTGACTGAAAAGTTAATTTAAATGCTTTCTTTGAAAACAATTAATCTGCACCATGAACATTTCTTTTCACTCAGTCCAAGTATTTTTTCCTTTGCCAGACAAGCATAACTTTCCCTGGAAAAGGGAAAGTGCTTCCTGTGCTTTCTGTCTCATTTAGTATTTTATCAGGTTGGATTGTAATCCTTTGACCTGACCATATTATTTTCTTTAATTAAAAATTTTAGTATTAGATGCATAATGAATTATATTCCAGCAATAATAAGTGGTAGTAATTCAGATGTCTTTCAAAAAAGGCTCATTCTAGTATATTTCAATATGCAGTTTTATTCTCTCTCCCTCCTTCTGTTTGCTCTATTATTTTATTATTCTGTGAGTTTATTTTCATGCCCTCCAAAACTGCTGTTGCTCTTCCTGGACACAACAGTGTGCTTCAGGCAGCATGAAAGGTGTCAAAAATTTGATGCCTGATTATGGCTTTGTTGTTGTAAAATAATTATGAACTATGTCCATTCTCTTTCACTTGCTTTACATCCTTCTCTCAGTCTGCTATTTTTTCTTCTCTCAGGCTTCAAGCTGAGACTACGCTCTCTAACATTTTCTAGTTCATTGGAGGTCATTAGCAAACAGCTTCAGAGAAGCCAGACAGCATGTTTGCTCTTTTCATGTTGCTGTATTTCAGTATTTGATGGGACAGAATCTATTAAGATCTTCTCCTGTACTATTTTTTCAAATAAACTCTTTGTTCCTTATGATCTATGGGGAGAAAGTACATACATACTGTCTCTTGCTTTCACAGCTGAAAAACAGCAGACACCATTTCAAAGGTAAAGAACATGCTATTGTAGCAGATATTGGCATATGTCTTTACATCACTGATGCACACACCTAGACTAGATTCAAATATATAATCAGATCAAAAGAAATTGTAAATTAGATGTATAGTAAAATCCATTAGAAAATACAGCTGCAAGTGTAATGCATAAAACCTCGAAAATCTGCCTTACGGTGTATTTTTTATGCTTACTTTCCAAAGTCACCATGTTCTTACTACAAACTTGGTTTAGACTCTGCCAAATTCTAGAGGTAGCTCATCAGACCCTTCAAGCCTGCCAACTCCTCCAGCTAGACCTCTGTAATGCAAAGCCACCTAAATCTTAAAGGTCTTCCCCAGAATGACACTTGGAGTTCTTCAAATCAATTCTACCTGCGCATTTCCTTCACAGAAAATGGTGTTACACTGAGAGGTTTTCCTCCTCAGAATAATAGGCAGGGAAAATCTCAATAAGGTGAGGAAACAGAGAAATAAGCAGTTAAAATACTGGCTTAAGAGACTATAAGCAAATGAACAGTATTGTTCAGAGGTACCGATTTTCTGTGGAGGAAACAAGCAAGAATCAGGAGGTCAAGAGGAAGAAGAGGTAGCAGAAAAGGACACTTGCAAATTCTGCAGAGAAAAGGTCATTTGTGAAAACAAGAGGAACTTATGTAAGCAGAGAGGGAAAAGCACCCAAGTAATTCATTTACTCATTCAGTAGTTAGCAGAATTTGCATATCCATCCCTGCTTCAGAGGCTTTGAAATTTTGTTTTTCTCTAGCTGTTTTTCTTATCATTTTGGCATGTTTTCTCATCACATGCAGCCATTTAGCTCTCAGATGCTCTCACTAACAGACTGCTGGCACCTTTCATCTGCTCCCAGGCCTTCCCTTTTAAATCTCCCAGCTGCCTCTCTTACCCCTCATAACAGGACTGGCCTAACCATCTTGTGTATTTTTTTAAATTGTTTCCAGCTGCCACAGTTGGTGCTCTAGATACTTTCCATTCTCTCCCCCAGAATATGGTATTTTGGAGTGTTTCTGTGGGCTGATGGGATGACAGCAGATTTCCAAAGCTTATTTCAAGATTTTCATGCACCAAACTGAATTTTTTTTTTTTTTTTTTTTTTTTTTTTTT
>VZRZ01007319.1:898604-916052 GCA_013398175.1 Climacteris rufus | reverse complement strand
AAACTTAATTTTTTTTTTTTTTTTTTTTTTTTTTTTTTTTTTGCTGTTGGTGAATGCTGGGAAGCTGAGAGGAGGAGGAGAGAACAGTGCTAAATCACCACGGTGGAAAAAATACAATGATACAGATAATCAAATCTCACCTCTTGCTCTTTCACAGATCTCATGGATCTTGATTCTTTCTTCTCTTAGAACCTGTCCAATCTGCCACACTGGATGCAAAACCTCTGAAATTTAGAAGACATTTCAGGCAATTTCAGCTTACAATTTGGAATCACTAGCCCAACAGCACCCCAAATCCTTACACTGCTCCTGCAGACTGCAGCCTCTGGAACTGATATGGAAAAGACTCCATGTGTATTTAACAAACATACTTTGGGATATGTGAATCCTTTGACTTTCAAGGTCAAGAAAAAACTTCGGAATCTTAACTGCATAAGAGACAGTTTAGACACACCTGGTGGTGACTCTCATGCATTCTTTTGTGCTTTAAAAAGCAGGTAATGCTTTCATGTGAATGCTGTGAAAAATTTTGTCCCAAACCTGTATGGTTATAGGAGACTCTAATTGCCATCTAATTAAATGTACTCAGAATTTTCAAAGATATTTGTCTTCCTTTTTCTCTAATTTGGGCAGAAGTAAAATGAAATCTGGTCACTTAAAAAGTATGGAATCCTAACTGGATTTTAACAATGTCATTTGAATAAATATGCTTGATGTTCAGAAAAGAATAATAATTTTAAAAACCCCAATGATTTTATTGCATATCTTCTATGTTTCTATGTGATTCACCAAGGGCTGTTCCTTTTTATTAAAGACCTTTTCTTATCCAGATAGAAGCTTAAATTTATCCACTGGAGAGGCCTGAGTGACGAATCTTCTCTGCAACAGGTGCCCACTGCACCCAGATGAGCCAGGACAAAATGTGTTTGTTGGCTTCCAGCACTTGTTTTGAAACAGGTCACGAACTCAGAAAATCCATTTATAAACATTGCACCAGGCTGTAGAACAAGGCACATGTTTGGAGGTGTCTGAGAAAGGAACCCTCCACTGTGGAGAAATGATCCTCTCCTCATCTTCCATTCTGCTCTCTGAAACTCGTAGCTGCAGCTTAATCCTAACCAGCAACTAACCAGCCAAAACCAGGACACGTGGGAAGAGGAAAAAGAACTTCTGGATCTCTGTGCTCATTCTAAAATGGTTAGAGGGAGAAAGGAACTGTATCACAAGGCTCTGAAAAACACCAAGAGGAGCTTGCAGCTTGGGTTTAAGAACCAGTTAGGTCACTGCAGTGGTCATGAGAGAAGAGACCATAGAATTGGCAGGTTCAAGCAGAGGAGAGGCTGGAAGAGAGGTTTTTAACAGAATCACAGACATTTTCATACTGACTGAAAACAGTTTCCCTCTTAAAGGGTCTAGTGGTCTTCTCCACAGCACAGTGCAATTACAGATACCTCTCCAAATACCTTCAGAGAACTTTGTGTTGGGTCTTGTGGTCTTGTCTTCAGATTAGATGGTTTTAAAAAGGGCATTAGCAGATGTTTTCAAACACTTCTAAAGTCAGAATAGGTGTGAGATCTTTGCAAGACCTGAGATTGTTATCAGACCTGAGAACAAAAATCCCAGGTTCCTTCCTAGCTTGGTTTTGAATGCTTGCAAAATGCTTCTCTGGTACAAAGAGAAGGAATTTGCAAGTCAGCTCATGAAATAAAGGAGAACCAAATTCCACAATTAACTAGGCCATCATCTAGCACACGTAGTTCTCTATTCCTGCCAAGTACTATCAATACTCTAAGAAGAACCCTATCCATAAGAATTGTTGTTATTTGGAATAGACAAAGTTGGGGTTGCCTAGTTCCAAAGAAACCAAATATGCTGATTGACACCACTGAACTTTCCACATGAGATCACTAGGTATCTTTGACAGTGAGAAATGGGAATGGGATTACATATTCAATATACAAAATACACAATCACTTTCTATATCTAGACTGCAACAAGTTAAATGGCAAGAATGGTTTTCCCTCTCAAAAAAAAAAATTAAAAAGACAATAGGATATATGTCCTCTTGCTCCTGTAATTAATTAGACAAGCACCTAGCAGCTAATGCCAAATGCCATGATTCTCTATCTTACATTTTATCAGCACTGAATACCATAGCCTGGTGCAAAGCAGAACTTGTTGCTAATAGAAAAAATTGAGAGTCATTTCCATGGGCTTGACTTTACTCCAGAAAAATTCTACCTAGGCCTGCTCTGTGGTCAAGAGCCATAGCGATCCTCTGACACATTGTCAGAAGGAGCCTCTTTCTGCTGCTTGTAAAAGGATGCAAGGGGGACTAGCACACCTAAGGTAAAGTTTGCATCTGCAGTGTTATTGTCTTCTATGTAAAAGATTTGCTGCTGATTTTTTTTTTTGTTTTTCAAGTAAAAGACAGTGATTGCCTAGCTTTGCCTCTCAGATTAACACTGTACTAAATCCTAAAGACATTTCCTAGAGACAATCATAAAAGCAATATAACAACAGGGTAAGTTTTCCCTCTCTTGTATTAACAGTTGTATTGTATTAACAGATACTCTGTTGCTACCTCTCTATCAGCTTGAGATGCACTTAACTATGATATCAAAAAGTGACATCTCCAGTAAACAGTTGTTTAAAGAAAGAAAAACTGTCTAAGAGGAAACAAAAAATAGAAGGAACATACAGCACCACACTTGTCATCGTTTGAAACAAAGTTTTCTCTGGAAGAAAATTGTTATACCAAAATTCTGTAAGCACATAGTCCAATTAAATGTTCTTTTATGAGAGCAAATGGAAGTGCTCAATGATCTCTAAGTGCTTGGAGAGAACTACATTTTTGAGACTTTCAAGTCTTCCAGTAAATCCAGTGTCAGCATCTAGTTAACAGAGCTGACACAGCAAGGATGCTGCACAATGTTTACATTACACGTGATACATACTTCCATGTAGCTTTTGCAAAGGAACATTTGTAATTCTCTAAAAGCCACAGACTGTAAGTCAAGAACAGATGTCATAGACTTGAATCAAGTACTAAGGTATGAAAGAATTAACCAAATATAGTAAAAAATAATATCACATAATTGCATATTGAATTTATCTCACACATGCTGTGGAATACCAAACAAGTATGTGACACATTCACTTCATGCATACAACATGTATTTTGTAGATATTGGTTATCTTCTTTTAATCAACAAATTCTTTTAGTGCTGAGACAAAGTTGCCTGTTTTCACTTAGGCACATAGAATAGAACAGAGTTGTTGAAAAGTCTTTTCTACGTAGCCTTTTCCTCAACATTTCTACTTTGTTTAGCTGCTGACTGTGTCAGTTCTGTTTGATCACTTCTGCATCTGTGTGTGGACTGAGGGCCACATAACATGTGGAACACAAAAGATGTGCTCACCAGGTGTCTAACACAGGTGGGGTAGTGAAAAGCTGCAAACACAAAGGCCTCGGATGTGCACGAGGGGAGTTTCAAACAAACTCAGTATCCGTGGGCCAGGTTTTGTCCTTGTGTAGCTTTCACTGAGTTTATCTTGTGACATTCTGCTGAATCTGTGGCTGTTGGTAAACACAAAAGCAAACAAACAAACACCACAAAAATTAAATCGCTCACCCCCCACACACAAAAAAAAAACCCTGCTAGAAAAATACAGCCTTCTTTTTACATTAAAAAGACAAGAGCAGATTATACAAGTTATTTCAAAATACTTGAGCTGGAATTATTGTAGTTTTAATGGCCATTTTACCTAGCCAAGTGCGTGAATCAATACTGTGTATCTGTTTGTTAAACAACTTCTCTTCAGACAAAAAATTGTAGCAAGCATTTTATGAATGCAAACCCATAACTTTTGAAAGATGGGCTAAGAAGTTGTGTAGAAGTGCAAGAAGTTGTGGCACATAAGCAAAATTGTGAGAAAAAGTTTCATCTCTTCACAAAGCTGCACCAGAACTTCAGAGCTGATCAGGAATCATGCTATAAAATCCAACATTGCCTCAATTACTGAAACAGTGATTGTAGAAATTTGAGCACTGTGTTAGGCATTACCACTAGTATCCCTCCCCTTTTTCGGACAGCATCACAGCTATACTGTCAGTAGAGCCAACCAAATGTTTGCTGCTACAACACCTGCTCAAATATGCCACTGTGTCTTCCTGATAATACAAAAGGACAAGAGCCCCACAAATTCAGATCTGAAACAGATGGAACTTGATGGGAATATTCTCATAAAACTTGACTTTGAGTCAACTGAGCCAAATGAATCATGAAAAACCTGAACAGCCAACTGACGTATATTCCCCTGCCTTTTTGCCATAGGCAGGAACAATCCATCTTTATTCACTGCCTATATGGTTACTGGTATTCAGGTTTGATGACAAGCTATTCCTTAGAGCACAAAACAAATTCCAAGTGAGTGTATTTGTGCTGAGCTGCAACCCTGCAAAGCCATCTGAACCCAGGCCCTGAAGCAGCGACAGGTATCGCTGGAACTCTCAAGTGCAAGTTGTTCTTATAAAGCCCAGTGCAAAGTTTAGCCACTGAGCTTTTGATCCACAGAATCTGGTCTGTGACTCACATAGGAATGTGACATATTTATATCTTGCTGTTAAGTACCTTGATTGAGGCTTCTGGGGTTAATGAAAACTTAAGAGAGTAACATATTTGACTGGTATTAGTCCACGATTCACAAACCCCTGTCAGCACCTCAGAGCTCCCACTTCCCAATGCCATATCTGTGTCCAGAGTCTGAATTCCAGGTCTATTACGGAGTCTGTGTGGGCATGACTGGACAATGACCTGCCAATATTCAATATAGAAGCTTCTTTTGATTGACATGTATTTTTGCTACACCAGTCACATAAATAAACTTTTAAATCCTTAGCAGCATACACATTCCTAGTTTCAGATTATATTTCAGTGAAATAACTGCATGGACACTGGGTCAGATGTGCAGTGGCTATAAACCAGCAGATCTCTGAGCTTTCTGTGAGGCCTGGAGACCTAGAAAAACTGAGAAACTATCCTAAGCATAATAAGTAAAAATAACTGTTACTGGTAAGAGTCCACTTCTAAAATATTAGTGGAGAAGTTCACTGAATTGTCTTCAAAGATATCTTGGCTAATTAATACTACCTGAACACACAGTTCTTGTCTTAAACTCTAATCTAAGATGCAAATGAACAAAGATAAAAGAAAACAGATTAAAATATTATGCTGGAGAGATTTTATACAATGAAATCTTCAGCTTTCACAGCCTTTTCAGTATTAAGGCCCACTTCTCAAAAAGAGAAGTCTGAAGAAAGAGGCTGGGAAGATCATACATTTGTCATGGCCCAAATTTAATCTTCAGTTAAAACCAAAAAGCCCCAAGACACTGTCAAAGCAAAACTGGCACCCCAAGCCACCTCCAACTGTCAAAACATTTTTATGATGTTTAAAATAACTGGTAATGGCCTGTCCAGATTTTGTACCCTAAAAATGCTCCCCTAAAATAAAGGAATTAAACGCCTGTGCTTAAAAGGTCTTTGGCAAAGGAAATAATAAGTTAACAATAATGAGGTGTCAGTGGCAGTAATGAGGTTATTTTCTGATCCCAAGCTAATCCAAACTGTTGGAAGATCATTCCCTAATGTGCCAAATAAATTCCATCCCTCTTAACTTTTGGAGAACAAAAGACCAAGTATGAAAATGGGACAGTGATATTTGTACAGAAACACATCCTATAAATGAATCTAGGGAATCATTAAAACCATAAAAAATGGAAATAAGGATGGATTTTAGTATCTTTCAATGCTAGAATTTACTTCCATTTACTGAAATCGCTCTCACTTAGTATGAAACTTCATTCCACACACATGCTGTGCCTGAAACAACAAAAAGCAGTAGCTTGGCCAAGTTTCCTAACAGATCTGTGGATAAGACCACAAAGCTTTAGTCTGCAGGGAAAAGCAGTTGACTTGGCAAGTCTGCCTATGGCACGCTGACCTTTCTTTCAGAAAAGGTCACCGTGGAGTCAGGTTCCTGAACTTCCCAGGGATTCTGCAGCTCTAAAGCTAGGGATCTTTTAGACTACAGCATCCTGATAGCCTAAAGCAACATGAATTAATATGCCTTTTTTTTTTTTTTTTAATTCCCACAAAACCTTTTCAGAAGTCCAGGAGGAATGAGGAGTGATGCTGGTCCAGTCTGGTGATCAGCGACTGAGACATTGCTGAGAAGTGCTGTAAGAACACACAAAACCAGCTGCACGTAGGTGAAAGGCTGAAGGTTTCTGTGTCTGTTTGAGGAGCTCTGATTGTCTGTTGTCTGCCCTGAGCACAATTATGAGAGTTTAGCTTACAGTGCTATCAAGCTGGCTCTTCTTGTTACATTCAGTGCAATGAAAACCAAAATAAAAAGGCAGTGATTTTTTTCCCCAATTATTTTTTAGTGGAAGAATACAACACTATACACCTTGGACTGCAGGAATCAAGTTCTAAGCCATGGCAGATTATAAAAAATGGATTTCCTAAAGGAGCAAAGAGAAACCCTTCAGTTACACAGCATTTTAAGCACGAGAATGACAGACTGAAACAGGTTTAACACTGATACTAGGTGAAATCTTAAATTAAGCATGTGCAAAGCCTTTCGGTTTTCCAGGGTGTGGCTCACACATGGAATGAACAAACCAGTTTTTAAAGAGGTAAACCCTCCACAATTAGAATCATTATGTTAAAGAATCATAGAATAACTCAGATATGGAGCTCTAGATGCCATTAAAAAAAATAATATTATTAATTCCAAAGGAGCAATAGCTACTTACACTGCTGAATTTCGTGATAATTATTTTTGATTTTTTAAAAATGTTCTAAAAAGTGCATTTATTTTATGTACTTCATGTAATTTATATCCTTATCTTTGGTTTCTCTTTTTAAAAGACACAACAAATAAACAGTTTAAATAAGGCAGAAGAAACTGCATGAAAGTAGGTCTGTTGCTGAAATGAAAAAGTTGCTCAGTTGTGGAAAAAAAAATCATTTTGGGGTGGGTTGATTAGATGACCTCAAGAGGTCAATATGAACAATTGTGTGATTCTTTGATAGATATTTTTATACATTGTATGTTATATACCTCACGTTACATACACAATATATTTTATTCTGCTTATAAATATTAATTATTACTATTAAATATATTTTAATTACACATTACGTAATTATTATACATTGTGTTTTATATATTCTATACATCATGCAAATAAAACAAAATTAAAGAAAAGCTAATGTGGCCATTTCTCTTTAAATCAAATTACAAACTATAAAGGTATTAACAAAGAAAAAAAAGTAAGAGAGAAAAACAGATGTTTCTGTGATCTTGACTGAGTATTTTAACAGCACACTCTCCAATGCAATGTGTATAGTGACAGCAGAGAAGCAGCTACTCTGCCTATTAGTCCTGCAACTCCTTATACAAAACAGATCACTCATATGTGTCTATACCTTTATACATACACACACATGACAAACCAGTCCAAATAAAATACTGGTTCATTTCTATTGATCATTCTGCATTGAGTCACACCTTTCCACCTATTCTGAAGGTCATGACTTTGCATTTGGGGAGAATGGATTTGTGTTCCCAGCATCCAAAGGTTTTGAAAAAGAGAGCCTGCAACTGCTTTCCAAGCAAGTATTAACAGCAGGCTGCATCCACTGCTGCTGGAGAGAAACTGAGTAATCGTGGCCTTCGCAGGCGGAGCGTGGGAGGTGAATCCACAGTCAGGGAACGAGGTTGCCGGGCAAGACACACACACACTCCCACACAGCAGCTGCTGCTGCTGCTCCTGTCAATAGTCCCACCAGCTGAAGGAGAGAGGCCTTTTACAAAGGTGAGCTGATTCAGCTGCACAAAGGTTTACGGACATTTTTACTAATTACTTCCTGAATTACAGCTATCTTCTATTAAATAATGGCAGCTACTCAAGCTGACTTCAGTTGGAACAGGAGTGGACCCCCTAAGAACAGCCACCCACACTCTCAAACAATGACTAAACTTGTGCTCACTTCAACCACCCTGGAACAAACAGGCCTTTAAACCTGAAACAAAACAAAACATTCAAACAAAAATGGACTAAAATCAGCAGGTGTTTTGCTCAGAAAGGCTCCGGTATGAAGTTCCAATTACTAAAAACAGCCCCTGGACACATACAGATGCACTGCCCATCAGCTATCAAGTCTCTGTACTGAAATGTATTTTTGCAAAAGACCTAAACACCACTGAGGATCTCAGCTTTTCGTCATCATTCTCCTCCTGGAGAGTATCAGAAAACACGAATATAGAAGTGTATTTTCACCTATACATGAAATGAATTGGTCTAATGCTTGTTATTTGTTGGCACTCAGCCAACAGTCAGAAATGTGACACGGTAACTTTTAATCTAGGTTTTGGTTGTACTCTTGAAAATGAGTATTTGCATTTGAGAAAATGAAGACACTAAAGAGGTTATGATTGATCTTACAAAACTGACATCCAAAATGACAGCAGGAAAGTGGGAAAATGTAGTAACAAATACCAAAATAACTAGTAATAGCAAAACAACAATAAGTCCCTTCTGTTCTGCTTTTCTTAATTGAACAGTAAATTACTATAGAAGATATACAATCTTTTGGATGGGGATCTGTATCACACAATAATCAGGATGATCAATCTGGAGCAATTCCCATATGTGGACCACACCAGGTTCTCTACCAAATTTGTTCAATAACAATAAAATGAATGTTTTAAGGAAGATACATTATTAATACCACATGGATTCCTGGGAAAGCTGCACTTCAGAAATATTTATTCTTAAACTTTAGGACATTAATGCTGGCAAACTATTATAAATAGTGATGAACAACTCAGGAAGGGGATTGCATTTGTTGCTTACCACAGCTGATGATGTAGATCAGCCTGTGGTTCCAAGAATGTTAATATGGGGACCATCTTATCTTGTGTTTTCCCCAAAGATTTTACTCCATTGTTTCTCTGACACATTTTATTTTCTTTTTATTAAGTGCTATGCAAAAGAACTCTCAAGAATGCATTCCCTGCTGCTGCTGACCCGGAGGTCCCCTGATGTAGCCCCTGACTTTGCTGATCTCTAAGGTGCCTACACAGGAGGTGACAGAAACCACAGCCAAACCACCCAACCGTGCTGAGGCAGGCAACCACAGGAAAGCAAAACAGGTTTAGCTGATTAGTACAGGCTGAAGGAAGCTGGTGGCTGGAAGAGGCTGGCATTTCAAGATTGGTCAGCTCAGAGACATGGCACAACCTTTTACAGGCCATGGCACAGATGAGTGCCTTTCACGCTGGTTGGACTTTGTAAATACATTCCTCATGGCAATACCTGGCTATGTGGGTTATAACCATTTAACACTTTATTCATACCACAAGGCACATTTTTAATACTTTATACACACTTTATACAATCTGCACTGCCTGAGTCTGTGTTATACTGGGGAAATAAGTTGGAGCTGCTTACAACAATGCTGGGATATATCCCAGCTCAGCAGCTGGGCAGTAGAGGTAGATAACCTCCTACAGATCAGAGGGACAAGACAGAGCTGAGCTTCACCGGGATACTGGAAGGTATCCTGCCAATCTCCTGTGTACATCAAATGAACCATAGTAATTGAATCACAAGCATCTGTAGGCCACAGATTGTCTATGGGTGTGCTTCTAGGTTCTTTCCTTTGTATCTAAACTATATTTTAACCTAATAGGATGTACAGGAACTGGGATTAAATTTTTTTTTAAAAAGCTGTTTTATCAACTATTTGTTTGACAAATATTATAAATTGCATACTATTCACAGTTTAATTTATATGATTCTCCAAGTTTTGCTTTCTCCCTTCAAAACCTAAATATATTGTTAGGCTTATTAGCTTAAGGTTAAATATCAAATCTTCATCATATTTATCTTTTATGTTCCTTTTTCTCATACTCTGATAAGTCAGTTATAATAGTGGAAATCTGTATACGACCAATAGTATTGTTTCAGAGGTACTGATATAACTGAATTAGAATCAAAACTGAAGTCCTTATTCATACCAAGGCTTTATATATTTTTAATGTTCATGGTCTAATTCATAAATCAGCCTTAGAGTGTTGTTTTCCTTTCCTTTCCTTTATGAAGATACAAGAATGGCACATTTGATGAGGGATTAAAAGAGAACTCCAAGATGAATTATTAAAGAGAGCAAACAATATTCTTTTCTACAGAAAATGATAGCTTTTAGAAATAAGATGCAGTATATGCACAGCCTTTGTAAATACAGGAAAGCAATGAAATAAATGACTGGTTTTGAAACAAAAATATTATTTCTGATACCTGAATGATTGGCCTATATTTATTCAAGGAAAACATTATTTCACCTATGTAGGGTGAAATGCTGACCCTGTTCGTGGCAAAACATTCACTAACTTGAGGGGAACCAAGATTTCATCCCATTAGTGTGAAATATTTATAATTCCTTCCAATCCATTTTAGGTATTAAATTTAAACATGTTTTGTTACTTCTCTTTATGTTTCGTTACTTTGCTCCTCCTCCCCTTTTTGGGGAAAAAAAAATAGGAAGGTAATGTGGCTATTTGGACTAGATGATCGTTGTAGGTCCCTTCCAACTGAAATTATTCTATTCTATTCTATTCTATTCTATTCTATTCTATTCTATTCTATTCTATTCTATTCTATTCTATTCTATTCTATTCTATTCTATTCTGTTCTGTTCTGTTCTGTTCTGTTCTGTTCTGTTCTGTTCTGTTCTAGTCCATTCCATTCCATTCCATTCCTTGGCTCAATTTATCCTAAAATCTTTTTTGGCTTTATACTTCCAAAGTTCTTATAAAAGAACAAACCCTTCTTTATTCAACAGAAGAAATCCTCCTGCCACAGATGCACACGAAAAACGTGTATTGAGAGTGATTTCAGAAAAAGGGTCTGGTCTTAAAAAGCTTTCAGAATACTGCAAAATA
The DNA here is from genome assembly GCA_013398175.1 of Climacteris rufus. Classification (NCBI taxonomy): domain Eukaryota; kingdom Metazoa; phylum Chordata; class Aves; order Passeriformes; family Climacteridae; genus Climacteris; species Climacteris rufus. The sequence continues at coordinate 905,034 of VZRZ01007319.1, read as the reverse complement.
AAAAGATGCCACTCTATTTACCACGGAGAACATAAAAGTTGGAGTAAATGACTGTGCTAGGCTCTGTGCTGCTGTGTCTGATCAGCTCTGTGTCCCTAATCTAGGTAGTCATAAATTGCAAAATAATAATTTAGGCTGACAAAACTGCATAATAATATAAGGAATGTACTGTACCTAGGGATCCTTGCCAGCAGGGTCATTTTGCAGGAGGATTTAAAACTGAGATATCCTTACTCTTCAAGTCCTTGGTTGAGGGAGAGGTTCAAGGAGCAGAAGAAAATTCACATTGCTGTCACCCCTGGCATTCCAGTTCTGTATTGAAAAAGCATAAATGACCTCAGATTATTTCAAAAACTAGGTAAAATATTTCAAAGACTCGCATTCAAACTCATGGGTTTGCTCTCCTATTCTATATTACAGTAGTAAATGTATTTACAGAAGATACCTATCAATAGGTAAATGGGTGCTTACAGGACAAGACCAAGCACGGTGACTATGTCAAGGTAAAGATCTCTATTTTCTGCCTGAGTGAACAGATTGAACAGGGACTAAGTGCTTTTCTTGCTTTCCCCTCACCCACAGAGTGCAAAGGAGCTTGGAGATGGACAAACCAGCTAGGTGCAGCATTGGGAGAAGGGGGTAGCAAATGTCACCTGGTAGCTAACTAACTGTTGTGGAAAAACCAGAAAAGTTCTGTTTCTGAGGGGGGGTTTCTTTGATTTACTCAGCCTGCAATGACCACAACAGGGGTTACACTACTTAGGAACCACTGTTAAGATAAATGCCTGGAACACCACTAAATTTATAACTGTCAGAATACACATTAGTTATCTGCCCACATTGCAATTTGATTATATCCTACAAAATGTTTCCTCTGTAAAAAGTGAAACTAAGTTATCAAGTAGTGTGATTTTACCACAAATTTTGCACAATCAGTTGTTTTCTTTAAAGCACCATATCCTAGAATAAGGTGGTTCTGTATTTTAAACAAAAAATAAGTTTCTAGCCCAGTGGTTTGCATAGTAAACCTTGAATTCATTGACAAAAAGAATCTCAAATATCCCCAGCTTTTCAGGAAAAAAAAAGTCTTATTTTCTGTGTGTCTGGATTTTTCACTACTTCTGCTGCACCAGCTGTCTGGGCTTTCCTATGCAACAAGAATATTGATCTCAGGGAATCATTTGTAAGTCTTCCCAGGAAAAAGTTTAGAGCTGACTCTATCCTTCCTTTCTCTATGAGATGAAAAAAAAAAAACATCCTGCAACATGGATTTACTGGGAAAAAAATGAAGTAATGGCAGAACCTCCTCAGCAATGAGCAAAAATGACTTTGATCACTAAATGAGGGATTTTAACTGCTAGTAGCACAGGAAGAGGACTGATGCATTTTACTGATGATGTAGACACAGAAAGTCTTGACAAGCTCTGATCATGACAGTGATGCCATCATACACATGTTGATGAAAGAAACATAGCAGCAGACAGCAAGGAAAAGAATGTCATCTACTAAGAAAAAAATGCAGCCCTAAGAAAACACAGATTATAACACCAGACTTCCATGCCTGATCCACTTGCACATTCTGAAAGTGACTGGAGCTTCTCAGGATGTGGGACACTTGGAATGAGTCAAAGAAGCTGTGGCATGAAGATGACCACAAAGCACTTTCAGTTGGTTTTGACTTTGGGCAGTATTTGGGTAGGATTGCATTTTCCTCTGTCACAGATGGATTACAAAGCACTGACAAAGACTAGGTTGAGAGCATGGACATTTAACCAGCTGCAATTATCCTACAGATGTGCTTCACAGCCCACATCTGGGTCTGGACAGTGAGCCAGCATCGTGGTAAAGCTGTCCTGAAACTCTGTCAAAGCAGAACTGTGTATTCAATCACTAAGCTGGAAGCAGTACCTTGCTCTGATTTGTACTGGTGCCTCACTAGAGAACACTTCCAGTCTCTCTTAAAGAATCCTCTGCATGCCAGATTGAAAGAAAAGTGAAAACAAAATCAGGAAGCTTAAACAGAAATGCTAAGATACTAAAATGGGAAAACTTAACACTGACCAATGAGTAAGACCTTGTTATTCCTTTTGACTACTGCTCCCATAGGTTTCATATACAGCAAGAGAGTAGTTCAAGGTAGTAGTTCAAGGCACAATGACACTACACTCACACACTTGGAAAACTTGCTCTCCTTGCTTTCTCAGTCAAATCATCCTCACTGAAAGTTCCTTGCAAATTTCTGTAATTAACTGAAAACCACAAAATTTCACTTGAAATCCGTATCAAAATGCAGTACTGTATAGAACAGGTTATTTAACAAAAATGCAACACAAGCCTGTGTCTCATGATAATCAATAGACAAGGCAGTGTAAATACTGAGCAGAACCAAGGCCCAAGCCTACCATATTCACTGAGTAGCTTTCCCAAAACCTCTACAGAACTGAACTAAACCACAAAACTACCATTAGCAAAAGTAGTCACAAAGATTTGTATTTGTGAGATCAGAACAATTTCCCCTTGAATTTGGCAAAGCCCTTAAACAGATACTGAATTATCAACAAGCAATTCCATGCCTATGTGACAAGCTGCTTAAATACAATGGGAGTCCTTAAGTGCTCTGCTACTCGGGGATGCCATCATTCACATAAGTAATGATAAGCACGTGCTTATTACTTAACTTCTTATGTTGCCATGCCTAAAAAGAAACATGCAACTAATTAATGTACAGTTATGAGAGTCCACACCCCCAGATCTTACTGCATAAAAGTGAACACAGAGAAGAGAGAAAAAAGCAGCAGAGTGACATCTATGAAAGGAAATGTAATTTGAATCTGCTTGCATATTTTACAGGTGAACAGTTTGAATGATGACAAATTCAGCCTTATTTCACATCAGTTTGAAAGAAGAAAAATAGTTCACTTCTCAGGCAGAATCTTCCCTTTATTTTTTGCTGTGTGTTTTGACACTTGATCTGTACAAGATACCCACAAAGGGCTCTTCACAGATCCATTTTGTTAATTAGCTATATGCTGTTTTTCAAATTCTGTAGACTAAACAACAGATTTGGTAAGCAAAAGGCATCTTGACATGTCCTGAATGTACTCCAGTATTATTTAAGCAGATCTAGCAATTCACACCACCAAGATTTTCACATGATATTCTGTTTCATTTTCATATCAGTAAGTGCTTCTGCAATTTTAATTCATATTTTGTGCATTGCCCCAGCAAAGACAGCCTGCATGAAATCAAGGAAATGAGCAACAATATTTATGCTTTACTCCAGACTAGTCCATGAATCATTTAATGGCAACTTTTATCAATAGGGAAATTTTATAATCATATACGTTGTAAGTCTATTTTCAACATAGACTAGGAAAGTAAGAACATTATTAAGTGTTCTTCTGTGAAAAAAGATGTATGCAAATAAAAGATGCACCAGAGTATTTTCTTTTAAGTAGGTTACAATGCTGTCACCCTATAGAGATTTTGATAGCCTATCTCTACAGCTTATGATGTGTACTTTGGGATCTCTGCACAACTTTAGAAATACAGTCTTCTATAAAAGGGAATAAAACATGCCAGGCTTGGCACAGATTGTCTGCAGCAAAAGAGTCAGTAAGTAAAATAAGAAAAGAATCATAAAGTTATATTAAATGAAATACACTACACTGCGTGAGCTACTATATTTTAACTGGGTAACTTCCTGCAAGAGGGCTATTACTGCTCCTCTTCCTTAAGAAGAGCTCCTCAAAATTTCAGGAGGACCATGGCATAAGTTAGAATTTTAAGGGCTTTTTTGATTATTTTGATCCCGAAGTTGGTGAGCCTGTTCTCACTAAAAAAAGTATACAGATAGAAACCTTTAACATTTAATGTTTCAATTACTGGCATCAATGTACTTTCTGCATAGAAATGTAAGCCAATATCTGAATGTACTGTTAGACTGAGGGAGGGCAAAGTGCTCAGCCCCAAGGTCTGATCTTCCAGTCATTCCTTGCTCAGTGTTTCACTTGATGCCAATTCCAATACCACTTTCAAAACTTCTTCTTTAATGCTGTCCAAGCCTTTTCCCACGATGGGATGAAACAAATGCATGTTATCTAGTCAGTATTTTTGCACATACAATATTTTGTAAAGCCCAAAATTTGCACATCCCTCATTTGTTTCTTCTCTTAAGGGGGATGTTGCTCAGCCTGGATTAAAAAGTACCAAATTCTTTAACAGAACTGCCCTTTCAGATTACCTTTATCTATTACAAAAATTGCAAGGCTTTCTACTCTAATATTGTCAGGCACTACATCTTATATCTTTGCTTGCCAATGGGTTTCCTCCCTTTTAGGAGGTCACTTTACAATTAGTGAATCTCCCTTTTTTCCCTTCTTACTAAATTTGTTACTTCTTGTTGTTCCTTTTACCTTAGTCTTAGCCTTTTATGTTTGCCTTGGGACAAAATTCTCCTTGGGACAAGAAAAAAGAACTTGATTGTTTTGTGAAGAAAGCATTAGAAGACAGGATCAAACAGGGATTACAGACGTATTTAGACATATAGGTAGCCTCATAAAACTTTCCATGGAAAGGAAATGCCCCATAACTTCTCCTTCTTTTCTGCCTATTATGTAAAAGGATGATGTGAAGTGCTCAACTGAGCTCTTACAACAAGAGATTGTAAAACTTCTCATCACTTAACTACATTACATTTTCTCAAACTAAATTGATATTTTACAGGAATTCTATTGCATTTATCATCCTAAGCTTTCAACTTATCATGATGACACTGCACAGGTCTTGGGAGCTCTTTCTTTTCTCTGAGTTGTAAGAAATACGGACCTTGAGCTTTAATCTAAGTCTAGTAGTTTCACCATTTCTTAATCCTTTTGGATGTTCTTTCCAGGAGATCTTCTGGGCTTTTTTCTCATTTCTCTTGAGTAGTTTCTGAGTTCTGTGCGTTTCCTCAATCAGGTCTTCAACTCCACACTACTTTTACCCTCTTCGAAGGTTTGGCAAGACCCTCTGGTTTAAAACATGTGCTGTTCTGTTGATTTCATCTGGCTGCTTATACATGCCAAGGAAAAGTAGTTCGTTTCACTTAGTACAGGAAACTGTGCCAGTGATTTTTTTGCACTTTCCAATGCCAATTACATTGTCTGCACTACTGAGTTTGGATCCCAGACAGATCCCTTGCAGTCTGCTTGCTTTTGCTTAATGCTGACTTTAGGCATGTGAGGTCTGGGAGCTGCTGTTAACTATGGCATTCTTGTTGAAATATGACTTTCCTCAGCCCACATTTAACTGCTGCACAATTAAAAGAAATTCTTATGTTCTATGTTTTATAGTGGTGTTGCCAGACCATCAGAAATGAAACACAAAGTTGTCTAAAATAAGCTATATATTTGATAGAGAAATGTGCTATCAGTTTTTGCCACATGGTTGACTTCAAAAATACATGGACATGAAAAATATCTGGTCTTTTTTATTATTTCTAAGTAATTAATTTTTTTTCCATTCAAGAGCAAACTGTTCCTCTAGAGGCTGTGAATTCATGGTCTTCTCCTAAGCCTTCTGTGCAGAAAGCCAGCTTATTTGATATGAGGATGTGAAGCAGATTTCAGGTGGATGTCCCTTGGGACCATGTGGTGACGAGCACCACATAATTGCAAAACATTCACGCTTCCATTTGGCTAGGGTAGAGACTGGTGGGGAGCCCAGAGAGCCTGACAAACGAGGCCTAGCACGAGGGTTTGCCACTGGGACAAGTCCTAATTCTGTGGTCATACTGAATGAAGGCAGCAGCCCCACTGTGGGCCCAGCTCCAGCTGTGGTCAGGCTGGCACAGTTTAGGCTGGCCCAGAATAGGCAATGAAGAACCCTGGTGTACATGAGGCTGCCTTCGGCCTTCCCTGCCACGTGAGGTGAGGGCTCTGACAGTTTCCTTTCCTTTCCTGCTCTCCTTTCCCACCGTGGCCGGACCAGTGTGGCGTGGGGTGCTCCCTTCCCACTCTGCCAAGCCGTACCCGATGGGCAAAACTGGGGCCACCGTATCAGCGGCCGTGGGTGCCCTCACCCCGGGTGCCGGCGCTCTCCCCGGCTCCTCCGTGATGCTCCACCGCTGCTGCTTCCCCCCAGATTCCCAGCCGCCGCCGTGAGACACCTCTCCCTCTCCCTCTCTCTCCATTTTCACACTCCACCCACTTTTTGCTTTCTTTCTCCATCTCTGCCACCGTCTCTCTCCCTTTCTGGACTTGTCTTTATTTGGCACTCCCGGAAGCTGCTGGGCATTGCTCTCCCTGCCTGCCCGGGCAGCTGATGTGACTGACTGACACCGGCTCCCGCTGAGGAGGAGGAGGAGAAGAAGGAGGAAGAGGAGGAGGAGGAGGAGGAGGAAGGAGAGCAGCGGCGAGGCGAGGGAGGGGGGTAGCGAGTGACCGGCCGC
>VZRZ01007319.1:823112-898279 GCA_013398175.1 Climacteris rufus | reverse complement strand
CCGGGCTCGGCCGGGGGCGGCAGGCCGGCAGAGTAATTCTTTGGGCGGGCAGTGCCCCGGGCTCTATCTGGGTCAGGGACCCGCGCTACCCCTCGACTTCCCTCCTGTCACCTGCGCCCGGCTGCGCACGGAAAGCCTCCCCCTCCCTCCTTCCCTCCCTTCCCCCGGGTGATAAGTGGGGAGGGCGTAATCTGCGCAGGGAGGGGGGAGACCCGAGCGAAATACCACGGCGGATGAGGGATCCTCTTTGGGGCCGAAGCCGGACCTCCTCCGCCGAGCCCCCGGTCAGCGCCCTGAGTGACTCCAGGGGTGCTTTCGGCTGTGCCCCAGCCCCCGCCCCGGGTCCCCCGGGTTATTAAAAATGCCCTCGGCTTGTTTGTGCAGACCTGGCTGTCAAGCGGTGCCGGTCTTGAACTCTCTTCATCAGCGTAAGATGATCTAATTCTGAGGCAGGCGGCTGAAATGCCGGTGGGTAGCGGGGCGCCGAGCCCTTGGATCCCCCTGCCCTTGGAGCCGGGGGTGTTCGTGTGGTGGAGGTGGCAGGAGAGCCTGCAGGTTTAGCCCAGAGGAAAGGGTTAAATAGCATCTCAGGGTGAGGGATCTGAAGGCATAATATACACTTTTACGTAAAAACAGATAAAGGGTACTTCAAGGCAGCGTTCATGGTGGGGCAAGAGGAAGGCAGGAAGGAAGAACAGTGAAGCCGAGGTCCTGCACTTTGCATTAACTTGACATCGGGAGCGCTCCCCCAGAGACGCAGACAAGCACAAAGCCGAGGAGAACTTGTCATGACCTCACCTAAAAATGTGCAGTCTGTCCTTTGCTTTGGGGATTGCTGTAGATTTGTGTCTTGGCACTGCAGCATCAACAGTGAGCATTTTTATCGAGTAGAATTCAGATTTACTAATATATAAGGGCAGTCTTAAAAACAAAGACCATCTGGGCAAGAAAGCTTTCTTTATATGCCTTACCTAAATGTGTTAGTTTCTCAAGGATGGAAAATGTCAGAAAAAAAACCCCACACAGAGGCCAGTCCATTAGGAAATATTTGGAAGGGATCTGTTTAGCAGGGGGTCTGAGTGGGATAAAACAACAGATTTTTATCAGTTTAGTTCCAAGACAGGCAGAAGTGTCAGTGGTTTATGGACTACCATGTTTCATTGTTCTATGAAATTATAATCAGGAAACTCGTCCTACTTCAGAAATGTAACTTTAAAAATAGTTTAGAGTAGTAAAGTGGTAGATAGAATGGGTTGCATATGGTATTCTCAAAGTTAGCCTTTTAAGACATTACTGTGAGTCAGATACCCTATTTTTAATGCGAATTTTATCCTAGCATTTTCTTTCAATTACTTATTATGCAAATGATAATAAACTTTTTTTCCGGTTTTATGCATTTTCAGCACAAGGATTTCATAACACTGGCTCTATTTTGAGCAAGTTTGCACAAGAACAAAGGCAATCCACCTTCCATAACAAAGCCAGGCACATACAACGATATGTTTTTTTTGGTCTTGGGCTTAACAAAAATGAAAGTCTTCAGAATACTCCAATGATCCCTTTGTGTCTTCCCCCTCGATTGCCTCTCAAATGTGGAAGGTGGACAGGCACAACTGCAAACTTAATGAATAAAATATGTTTTCTCAATTAAATAAAAATGAAGAGGATGTGCATTATTTATTATTATAGTAGAACTGACCTATGACATGTTTTCATTATTCCTTGTCAGCTGTGGCTCTCACTTCAGTGGAGAAAAGTGCTTTTTAGTATACCATAAGGAGCAAGGGTACTAGGATTACATGTATGAAGTGCCCTCCCATCGTTACATTTTCTGATAATAATAATAATCTGTATAATTTCTATTACCATGCAAAATACATTGGGCACCCTAAATTAAAAAAAAAATTAGCATTCATTCAGGTCTAAAATTCATGGTGATCTCAATCAGCAGGTACTGCCAAAGCAGAGTGAACAAGGAGTGCTGGAAACCAGACAAATTGTATTCAGCTCTCAGCTTTGACGTTGACTTGCAACATCACCTGGAGAAAGATAATCTTTCCATGTTTTAATATGTGGCCTGTCTGTGATAATAAAGTTATAATTGGTTTGAAGTCTAGACAGAGAAATGGTGAACTGCCAAGTATATTAAAGAATATTCTTTGTGGTTCTGCATGAGTTTTAACGTCATATGCAACAGCAGCAACTTCAATAGCTGCAGTTGCTGCCTACTGGAACATCTGACTCCATGAAAGAGAACATTCTTTCCTTACCATGCTTACTGGGGCAAACCCAAAGACACACCTACAATAGATAAGGCATAATTTATTGCAGTTATTTAGACAGCTATTTTATTATGAACTGGTTAAAAGATTTTGCTTGATGAAGCACCGCTGGTATATATAAATAATTCTATTTCCTTTCTCTGAAAGTTTGCATATTTTGCAGTAGGAGGGACACTTGGGAAGTTGTCATTTTCCTGTGGTACCACTCTGCTTCAGTTGCTCACATAATATGAAATACTTTGAACTCTAAACGCTTAGCTCTTCTTCATGATGTCACTGCTAGACCTATACCCGAATAGCCACACCTTTACTAAGCAGTGTGCATTGAAGTGACAAAAGCATGCATGAGCACAGCTGCATCTATGGCAATGATTACACTGATGCAGATACTTCAGCAAGAGTAGGGAGTTTGGGGTTTCTTAAATCTCTGTGATCTTTGTCACCATGTTAGCATGGCTTTATGGCATAGATACCACCGTAGTCCAAACACATACTGGCTGCTGTTGTCCTTATTTCTCCTGTGGGCTTAAGGTATCCTGACTGTCAACTCCAGGAACTTTTTGTTGCTTAAAAGGTCCCATTGAGACTACTTTCCTGAGTATATGCTAATGGAAATTGCTTTGTCTGACCCACAGTTTTTCAGAGAACAACAAGCCAAGGAGGTTGCTTGTAAAATCCAAAATACCAGTAGTAGTATGCTGGGAATGAAAGCCTTAATGCTTTTGTAGCCTATATTAAAAAAAAAAAAACAACAGGGAAATGCTCAATTACATAATTAAATAGTGGCACATTTTTCCAAGAAGACGTACTCAGATCCTAAGCATTAAGCTATGTTTTGTATTAGTTTAAATATTTAATTAATTGCTTTTTGGAAGGAATGCAAGGAATCATTTACATTTCTGTGTGTAATCCGTCATTGTTTAGAAACAGCAGAGTAATTCACCTAACACCTCTGGGTCCTGTAAAGCAACAGGCATCCTGAAAAAGGCAAACTTGAAAAGCCTCTAGGATAGGTCCAGTTTGATCTCTCTGGGTTTCCCAAGACCTCACATTGAAACGGGGGAGGGATAAACCGTTAATGTCTCAGATCTTGTATGTGAGCAGGTTGCATGGATTATCATTAAAACTCTTAAGCAGTAACCAGGTTATATCAAGAAATAGGTCTTTTTTAGTAGCAGGTGGCCCATTTCATCATGAATCAGAAGCAAAGGCACAATCCATTGCAATGCTAGCAGTATTGCAGAATCAGTGGGATGAATTTTAGAATGGAAGATGGGTGAAGACCTTGAGTTTTTGTGACCAGTAAAGATTCCAGTTGAGCTACAAAGCAATGAGAGTCTTCAGATGGCAGAAAGTTTGCTTAAGCCCTCCTGGGTGCTGCTGTGCTGAAGGGATGGTTACTGGCTGCAGGCTGAGGGGGGCAGCCACAATGAGCCTGAGACCATCAGACACAGATTGCAGCAGGATGTTCTGGTAAAAACAAGAACACTTGTTAACTTGGCTGAAATCAAGCCCAGCTCTTCAGGCTTCAGCATAATATGGATATGCATGAGAAGTAGGGTGTGGAAGCTTTGTGAAAGGCCGCCAGCACAGCAGACCAAACTGTTACTAACCTTGGTACTGAATAATTCCAGGCTTGTCTTTCCTGCAGAAGTAGCTTCATAGATTCTGTTTTAAGAGCTTGCAATACTCTTTTGTTTGGTTGTAGCTTCTCCTTTTTTGTTTTGCTTTCATATCACAGAAGTACTGAACTTTTCAAAAGGGTTTGTACTTAGTAGAAATTACCCTTTTGGAGAGTTCAAATTCAGTTTGTTTGGAACCATATCATAAAGGATCTTACTGTTCAGTTATTATTAACTGAACTGAAGCACTTTAATAAAATCAATGCCTGCATGCAGTATTTTCTCGGTTCAGCAAGGCAGTCTGCTTGCATACAGTAATTGGACCTGTGACAGGTAATTAAATGGCTTGTAAGGCCTTTAGAATGGTTGATTACATGAAGAGCCCCACACTAATACATAGTAAATGAGGTGGCTAAGAACGCTGAGATTCTGTTGATTGGAGAGATCCTAAAGCTCGTACACTTCATTGGAGGCAGAGAAGAAAATAAAACCAAGACAAAAGACTATGAGCAGTGGTGACATGAAAAGGGAACATAAAAAGAATAGGAGAATGTACTTAGAAACTGGGTTGCCTTGGTTATTTTAAGTCAATCATGCTTACACAGACTGTCAAGTCTTGACTGCTTCAGTATATCATTAAATAATGAACTCACTCTTTATGATCACAAAATTGATGACAGTCAAAATTATTCAGCAAGGGGTAGAAGCTCTTCACAGAACTTCCATATAATTAGAAAGTGAACTGATGTTCCAGTAGATACTAAGCACATACATGAACACATGACATGTTTTAAAGAATTCATATTAAATTACCAGAGGCCTAACCACAGTCCATGTTATTATTACATTGACTTGCAGACATGCAGCTTGATGTGCGCAGTTGCTCACCCATAATTATGGGACTAAACTGGGATGTGCTAAGAAATCTGCATCAGCAGTCTTAGGTGTATTTGTCAAAATAGAGGTTGTTTTACAATTTTTTTGAACAGTGGGATAAAAAATGCATCCATTCTTTTTCTGCATGTTTTTGTAGACAGCAGCCTGGTTACTAGGAGAGGGAGAGAAACAGAGAAAGAGCCAGAATGCAAACAGAAAAGTATGCTTTGTGGTGCCAACAGCATAAAGCCAGACAGAGGAAAAAACTTAGGAAGAGGTTCAACGTGAACCTTTTTTTTCCCTTTCTACTCTTTTTTTTTTTTTTTTTTTTTTTGCTTATAAAAGATAGGCCTTTAAAAATACAGAGGGTATGCCAAATAAAGAAGTCCGCACAGAAGATAATTGAGGTAGCACACTCTCATGCACAGCCATAAGGGACTCATTCATAGCATAGCAGTGGGTTTAACACACACGTTGAGCTACAGACACAAGTATTTTATGATGAGTCTGCTAGAGTCAGCCAAGACTTCAAATCAACTTATTAGTCAAAATGGCACATCCATCCACAAAAAGCAGAAGTCACACAGACATTTTTGTCTTCTTGCTATTCCAAGTATAACAACTGTCCATTTTAAGAAAAACAAACAAAAAACCCAAAACAAAAAAAAAAAAGTCAAAATTCTAATATAGCTTGATATTCAAAACGGTATCTTTTAACTAGGTTCAAAAGAAAAAATTCTCTATACTTAACAATGACTTTCTCCCAAATGAACTTGTAGTAGATCTAGGGACAAACCAATAAAAAAGGCTCTGATTTGAAACCCAAATCATTCTCCTCACACAGGGCTTTACTGAGAGGTCTTGTGGTTTAATGCAGTTTGACATTCGTTTGAGAAGCCTCTGTTTACATTCCTCCCATACAGCTAATGGGAAACAAAACACAAACCATACAAGGTAATGTTCCTGTTGGACTACCAACACATGCTTTCTTCTCACCTCTCACCTCTCACTTGCCTTTGCATTCTCCACCCTGAATCTTTTCTTAGAGTAACCCAAATAGCTTCAGGTGCTCCTCCTTACCACTCAGCCAGACCAAGCTGCTGCTGAGCTCTGCCTGGGAATGAGCTACTCCCGAGGCCCCAAGCCAGTTCGTTGTCTGAACCAGAATGGGGTGCAGCTGGAATTTGGGTCTCATGCCAAAGGTGGCAGAGAGGCTGCCCGCTCAACACAGCTTGGGTTTGTACATGTTTGAATGTGATACAGGAAAACCAACCATTTCAGACACAGGCTGGGTTTTTTGCAGAAGTGAAGTGCTGTAAGATGCTTTTGTATTTTGAGGGGATGTTCAGGAATGTGTATGCACTTCCCCTCCCTTCATGTATGTTGACATATATTGCACAGAGGAACTCTCAGAGGACATGGTGCTGTGGACCTATAACCTGTTCATGATTGGCTCTCTCATAGTACCAGCTGGCAGTCTGGGGTTTTGTGTATTTTATTTCATATCTCAGTACCAATTTATTAAAAGACTAAGAGAGAAAGCACATGTGCAAGCTGCTGTACTTCCAGTAACAGTGTGATTTTCCAAGCAGCAATGGTAAATACAATTTAAATGCCACATTGCTGCCTGTATTCTGTTTTAGGCATCTGCCCTTTTTTGTTGTAGAGAGGACATTCAAATCTGACATGTAGCATCCCAGATGATGAGCATGAGAGCGACCTGGTATCATTTTTCAGATGCTAGATTAATTTGGAAGAAAAGTGCTAGGAAGTAAAACCAGCTGTGGAACGTTTTGCTGTCTCTTGCTGATGTTTGTCAGAATAATTTCATACTTACAAGGTGGCACCACTCCTGTGTTCAAAACGACCATTTTTCCATGCCTGATGTGTCATTATATGTTTATTTTTCCTCTTATGCTACTCTACCATTTTTCCATGCCTGATGTGTCATTATATGTTTATTTTTCCTCTTATGCTACTATACTGCTTTCCCCTCTGTGTTTATTACAGCTTGTTTCTTCTTGAGGATATAGCAGTATTGTCCTCTGTCAAAAGTCACATACAGTAGTGACAGGAATAGTCCATGTGTGTTTTGACTTACAGATTGATTGGGATCAGTGTGTCAGGGAATTTTACTTTACAGACAGGTTCTTTTCCCTTGATAATAGATAAATGGTGCGTTGGGACAGATGGGGAGAAAAGCAGTGATCTTCCAAGGCCTGTCTATAAAAAGAAGTCTGCTTTTTGGGCTTCAGCAGGCCTTGTCCTACCTGGTTTTGGCTTTACTTCTTTCACGGAAGAAATGACAGATGGTAGTATTACCACATACGTTTAGAACTCCCAGAAAAGGTATCACTAACAGTAAACAGGGCAGAGCTGTGGATCCTCCATCTTGATTTTTGTGCACAAGAGACAGTTACCAACGTCAGTGTTTAAATGATTTGTCAGTAGACGTGTGTTAACGCCTCTCCTGACTCTCAGGTGACCTTATTTTCAATGAAGGACAATGTACTTCTCCACCAAGAGAACACCTGGATACAGGATTACATGGGAGTTGAAGCATTGTTATTTTTAATGCATTATAGGTGGTCAGCATCAACTCCAGGAAAAGATGTATGATTAACCCTGATAATTACTTCAAGATCAGAGCTTTAATTAAAATCCTAACAGGTGAAATAGAGTCTGTCTTAGTGTAAAAACATGCTTTATGGGAGTGGAAGCACCCCATAGACATATTTACATCCTTTTTACTTTTCATTAACGTGCAGAGATTTAATTTGACACTGTAAGCAGACTGGTCTTATTATTTATTTATAATATAAGCTCTGATGCTATATCATCATGGATAGTATTTTCAGAGTCAAGCTGTACCATTTGTGTTCTGCCTCCTTTTGAGCTGTGGCTTTGTGGTATCTGTTTGACCATGCAGAGTGCAGTGTGGAATAAGTAATCAGACAAACAGCTGAATACAGGCCAAGAAAATGCTGAAGTGTGTTGTAACATGAGCCAAATATGTGAATCCCTAAATATAGGCAAAGATGTCAGTGTTTAGATTGAGAATGAAGAGAGTTTTCATACTATTGTTCAGTGGAGTCTTCAGAACAGTAACATTAATTCCTGGGTTGATTGTAAGGTAGATACCTACACAGTTAATGGTAAAGTGAGATGTAAATATAAAGTTAGTATATGTACAGCTGATTTGCTCTCTTAGTGTTATGTACAGTAAGCATAAAAGTGTACTTGCGCTTTATTCATATATAGGGATACTTGTGTGCATGCACATAAATATATATACACATATATATGTATAAAGTATACATGCAAATGCCATGTACTCATGAGTATATAAGTCCATAGATGAAAAGGTAGACACAGTGTGAACATGACGATTGAGTTATTAAGTGCAATATGCTATATAAAAACAATAGAAATCTGGCATCCCTAATTTTAGGGTAAAAATGGTTTTTACTTCTGTTTAAAAAGACTTTAAGAATATATAATTCTGTGATTGCCTTGCTGGTGATGCCTGCTTTTGGAAGAACAACAGTGTAGTTCTCCAGCTAATGGGAATAGAATAAAACTGTGAAGAATATTGTGAGCAAAAGGCTGTTGCAGCAAAAGTGTTGCAAGAAATGTCCATAGAGTTACTGAGCTGGGTTATTCCCCTGAACTTCTGACACTGTAATGTGTATTATTAATGTCTTACAGAAGGCAGTTTGTTGGGTAGAACCTTACAAATCTGCTCATTTGTGAGATTCCTCAGACCTCCAGGTGGGATTGCTGAGTTTGTGATCAAACAATTCAGTTCTTTCACGGGCAAGATCAGGCTGGAGAGGCCAAAAAGTAACATATCTTCCATAGAAGCTTGTAAGTAATTTTTGTGAAATTTGATTACCTCACCAAGGAAAATTTTGAGGCAAATGAAAAAAAAAAACAACCTACCAGACTGTATCTTCAAATAAAGACAAACAGGAACTATACTGAAAAGAAATCTTAAAATACTGATTAAATTAGTTGACTGTATGTTGTGTTATACCGACCTGACTTTAGACTGGTTGAAGGCATAACTTTTAAAATAGACAACATTTTAGGCTTTTATGAAACAGGGTAAAATGTGAAAAGAATGTATTAATAATATTTTTTAGGATTAACAGTGCTTTGTTTTAAGAAAAGGTTTAATATTCTCATAAAAGTTTGAATATTTCAGAAGCTCCCCAATACAATAATCTTATTCCTGCCAAGATATTTGTAACCTTACAAAAAAATTAAGGTGTTTTCTTTAAAAGTTAATTGATTTTTCAAACAGAATAGTGTGCATTTTCAGTGTAAAGAAAGTACATTGCCAGCAGGTCGAGGAAGGTGATCCTGCCCCTCTGCTCAGCCCTGGTGAGGCCACACCTGCAGTGCTGTGTCCATTTCTGGGCTCATCAGGACAAGAGGGACACGAAGCTCATGGAGCAGGTCCAGTGGAGGGCAACAAAGATAATTAAGGGACAGAAGTCTCTCTTATGAGGAGAAGCTGAGGGAACTGGGCCTGTTCAGCCTTGAGAACAGACACTGAGAAGTGACTTCATCAATGTCTATCAGTATCAGAAGGGAGGGTATCAACAGGATGCTTCCAGGCTCTTCTCAGTGGTGCCAGGCAATAGGACAAGAGACAACGGGCAGAAACTGATGCCCAGGAAATTCCACCTGAATGTGAGGAAGAACTTCTTTGCTGTGTGAGTGGCCAAGCACTGGAACAGATTGCCCAGAGAGAGTGTGGACTGTCCCTCACTAGAGCTATTCAGGAACTGTGTGGGTGCAATCCTGTGCCATGTGCTCTGGGATGACCCTGCATGAGCAGGGAGGTTGGACCAGATCACCCACTGTGGTCCCTTCCAACCTTCTTTTATAAGCAAAGAGAACCTCTCTGAATTTTTACGCTGTTTGTAGGCATGCTGACCTCTTTTGGGGGTTTGCTCTTTAATTTAATGTAAATAGGAAAACCCCATACATTCCAGACAAAACTTTCTGGTGAGAATGGTTCTCCCAAGGGTTTCTTGCTGTAAAATCTGTTTCAGTTTTAGGTCAAACACAAACCTCATTATGTTTATAGGGTAAAGTCTGAAGGTCCCACCTTGTTTGACAGGCAGCATGACTCAGCACAAGCACTCTGCATGTGTTTCCACAGTCCTAGTAGTTAATTTGCTCTCACGCCTAAGTTTTTAAAATGAAAATACTATTTTTTTTTTATTAATTAGAATTAGTAGTACTAGTCTGTAAATGAAAACATTTCTTTCCATGCTACTTTACTTTTTAATTATAACATTCAGGCCTTCTCCACTGGCTATGGGGACACTGAAGCAGCAGTGTTTGTTTTGGTTGCTAAGTGTTGCATAGCGTTGCACAGGCTGTTGGAATCTACCATTAGGCTTTCATATCTCTGCAATACCTGGACTTTTAGCAGGCTGTTCTTTAGGAACTGATACATTTACATATTTGTTCCAGGTTTGCCTAACCAGTCTAGTCTACAAGCCAGACAGGGATCAGTGTCTTGTGGCAGAACACTACACGGTGGTGACCCCACAGAGCCTCTGAGTCCCTGCTTGCCCCAGCTGGGGATGCCCTTGCTGCTCCTGCTTTTGCACATCCCAGTGCTGGGCGGGGGATGCAGCCCAGTGTGGGAGCTGGGCTGGAAGTGGGCACAGGAATCGTGTTAATCAAGAGCCAGAAATCACACACACCCCTTGCTGAGTGTCACTTAGCAGAATCAAACAGTAGCAACATTAAGTGAGGAACATGCACATTAAACTTGCTCTATTAAGTGATGGGGGATTTAAACATAGCTTTCTCTTTGGTTATATAACTCTTTTTCACTCTGAATTGTATATAGCAGGTTTTTTCCCTGAGAGATTGGCCAGTATTCAAAACTGTCAAAGCCTACACTGTGTCACATGTAAGAGAGCAGATAATCATATTGTGGGAAAGAAAGCAATGTGTGAGTTGTTAAAAATTTAACCTAATTTCTGTTTAATTTTAAATCAAAAGCACTGTAGCAATACTGCACAAGCAGGCCTCTGGATTTTTTTTTCCTATCCAAATATTAATTAGTGTTTGATTTAAAAAGCTTGGGATACACTGGTTCACATAAAGTACTTTTGTAAGAGAAAAAGTGATGATAAATCATAACAGAAAAACGGAAGATATTCTTGGATTCTTGTGTAGTCTTCAGTCAAGTGGCTGAGTACTAGTACAAAACATAAAAGACTGAGGCAAATTTCAGCATGTACCTTTTCAAAAATCAGGGAGTATTAATTGGGTCTGCATTTTGGCCTCTGTGAACGGCTGATTCATACCATTGTAGGCATAAGATTTTACCAATTACTTCTATAACTATTCCAGTGATCTGAGTATCTGATTAGGAGCATACATCATACACATTTTGTCAGAAATGGTTCACATACAGACTGTCAAAAGCTACACTAGCAGTGGCTTGACTCTGCTACGTAGAATGAAAAATGAGAGCTGAGTACTGATCCCATTCCCTGCTGACAAAGAAGGAAGCTACCCTATGTCTGCTGCTTCACTGCAACTGCTTATATACCAGAAAGACAACACTTTAAAAATATGAATTTTACCATGAAAGAAAAAGCCACAAGGTGAACAGAACTGTAGCATGAAGCGTGGACTTTACTGAGAGGAGTCTGACACTGTTTCTGTCCATAATGGTTTTTTCAGAATGGCAGAGACTCATGGGTTGATGGAGAGATTGGAGAAAGCAGTGACTCGACTTGAATCGTTGTTTTCAGATTCCCACAGATCTGGTGGAATGGAGTGTGATGGCATCAATGGAGTCAATGGAAGTAAGTATGTTCCTTTGAAGTACCATTTCTCTCTTATTAAAAAATTGCAAGTAATGCATGTGTTTGTCTTCTAAGAGGGAGTGCAATCCCACCCCTTACAAATTCTGTATCAAAATTAAGTAATATTTTTTAAAATTTAAAAAATTTTTTAGGAATGGAGAACAAGCTTAGTAGCACATATAATTCTAAATTAATGTAGTCTAAAAAATGGAAGCTTTGACTGTTTCATAAATATACTGTCCATATCTCAAGCTTTATCACTCTTTCCATTTTAGCACTTATATTGTTGTAACTCACCAGATGAAAATGTCTGCTTGAGCCCAATTAGCAGAAGAAATGACACATCCCCAAAATTTACAGCAGAAATATTCCTGTAGAAGTCACCAATGTAAACACTGTGTTTATTTGCCAGCTTTCTCTGAATTTCCAGACCCACTTAATTTACTTATGTAATATCCTTAATCAAATATGAGTGTGTTTATAAGCATTTGCTCACTAAGAACTGCTATGCATCCATGACCTTATGTTGTTATCTCTCAAGCTCACTTTTCTCAAGTGGCTCTCCAAAGCACTAAAGTGGAGAATATAACAAAAAAGGTCTTTCTTTGTTTATTCACATCATATAATCAAATAATATTTTTTCACTCCTTAATTTTTTGTTGTACCTGAAATTTATGAGGCAAATAACCTTATAAATGTGGTAGTTCTAAATATGATGGAGTAGAGGTGCCCTTTCCTTTCTGCATAACTGCTTTTTTCATTCAGAACCCTGACATATATCTCTTTATTAGTTTCATGTCCTTTGCTTTCTGTATTCCTTAGCCTTTTGTTGCATTCTCTCTGGAGAAGAGTGCATCCCAGCATGGACTCAGCTGCTGTACAGAAGCTGCAGGACACACAGAAAGTTGCAGGCAGCTTCCTTTACTGACACAGCAGCAAGTCAGTGTGTGAGCTGCTTTATTGTCCTCTGTGCCAGCCCTGACCCAACAGCACATGGGGGGGACCTTCCCTGCACTCCCATGTGCCACGGGCCTGCACGCTGGCAGCTGCTGTGGAGCAGCTGACTGACAGCAGTGTGTTTCTGTGGCAGGAAGGGAGCACCTTCCAGCAGGTCCCCATAGCAGATGAGTTAGGCAGTCACAGGAAGCTTCAGTTAAAAATTGCTCACAGTTCAGGGAAAACTTAGGCTGCTAGGAAGCCATAGCAAGGCCATGGAGAAATATCATCTGTGTACAAACTGACAAATAAATCAATCACCAACAGGAATTGTACAATTCTCAAAGACACAGGATTCATCCTTGTAATGGGTCCATTTAGGTGAATCTGTCTATTGTATCCAGAGCCCAGCATTGCAGAACCAGAGCTGCTTTCAGAGCAGGAGATAACTCACCATGCGAGGTACTTCCATGAAAACTGTTTATAATCTTGAGCTAACCGAAGAGCTCAATCAGATGAAAAGATCCACCCCCCCAGGAATGCAGAGCCTTAAACACCCCAGCAGATCCCCAGAAGAAACATCTGACAAGCCTTGCTGAAGTGTGATTATAAAACACAGCCACTGGGAGACTGCGCTGAGAAGCTGAGATGAACAGCACCATGGGGTGCTTGCCAGGCTGCACCGCGTCTCCAGGCAGAGCTGTCTCACACAGGGACTCAGGAATTGGCTTTTGCTGGTGCACTTGGGAAAGTCTTCAGTTTGTGTGACTGGTACTCCCACAGTGCCCCAAACACCATTCAGTGTGCCTGTGTTACTGTGCCTCTGCAGAGGTTCACGTACCCTCCACAGCCACTGCAGGGGATACGGTCTTACAGGTCTCTTTTTTCTTTTTCTCCTTTAAAGCTGACACTCAGCTAGAGTAGGACCTTTTTTAAACTTCCAGTGGAAATGGAGATACATTGCTTTCTTCTACCATGATCCCATCCCCTAAAAGACCGTTCCATAATTAGAATTACTAAAAAAAAACCAAAACAATAAATACTTGACTTTTCAATTAATATATTTTCAGAAACAACAATAACGAGGAGGATGGGAGATCTGTACCCTTGCCGTTTTCCTAAATGGCATTACAACAGCAGGATTGCAAATAAATCACTGAATTGCTTTGCACAGCCCACAGCAAATTCTAGTAAATGCTCCTGGGAGTTAACTGCATTGAATAGTAAAAAATTGCACAGTTACTTTCTGGTTTTGCATAGGACAATTGCCATTTGGTGAACTGTTATGTAAAGCTCTGCTTTAAAGGAATATGTTAAAATGATTCTTTTGGAAACATACACAGATTTTGACAAAGAACATAAATGGGCTTTGGAAAGCATCTCCACAGCTAAAACCTTTTATGCACTAGGTCATTTGAGGGATTTGCACACAAAGACTCATGTGGAAAAAAGCCCAGAAATTCCTCAGAATTATAGGCGAATGGCATCAAGAGAACAAAAGGAGCCTTGGAATCCCACCTTGCCAACTAACTACATTTTCTTTTCCACACAGGCTACTGCCTGTCTTTTCTTTCTGTCATGGAGCCAAATGACTCCTGTGGAATAAAGAGGGATTTCAATATTATGAATTTGGACACAATTGTCATATAGTGCCAAAAGGTTAAAGCAAATTCTCTGGGAAAAGCCGGGTACCTCTTCAGAGCAATCTTCAGGCTTCATTAATGAGGGAGAGAGGCTGGGAAGAATTTTAACCTTGTTCTCTCAGATCCTACACACGCCACAGATTCATATGTCATTCATGCTGGATGTGGCAAAGGTTCTAGGGCATAGACAAGACATCAGGGGGTAAAGGGAGGGCTGGAAAGCATCCAAGGAAAGATTATTTTTGCTATCTTAACAGGTACCACATAGAGCCATGTAGAAGCCAGGTGCTTAAGAAACTGAGCCTCATCTGCGTTTTCTGATTGTCCACTTTATCAGGAAACTGTTTTGGGTACCATATAGCAGTTTTATTCCTCTGTTGTAATGTATAGCATCTATATAGTCAATGTGGTACATCATCTAGAAGACTTGTTTGAGGTTTCCTTATCCAGTGACAGTTTCGCAAGGGGAGACAACAAAATAAGGAGATTACAAAGGCACATCTCATTACATAAATCTACTGTCAACCCATTCCAAAGACTCTCTTACTGGAAATGGAATTGGTTGCTATTAAAAGCCATCAAACAACACAGAGCTCTTCAGGAATGGGTGGGTAGTATAAAAATAGTTAAGTACAGTGCAGATTCTTTTTAGAGGATAATATTTGGTCAAAGTACAACAGGGGAGTTTCGTTAAGAGAGTGATACTTCTCAGGTCACTCCTTTGGAGGGCTGAGAAATGTTCATTTTAGCACGTGTTATTTTAAGACAAAAGAGGTTTCCCAGTACATTATACACAGTAAATTTTCTTCAAGTTCCTATTCAGCTTCTACCAAGAGCAGGATTTTTTTTTCTTTCTATCTAGGACAAAAATAATTATACATCCTTCTTCACAAATCAGAAATGAAGTTACAGCAATCTCCTGAGTTTGTATGATACATCTCCTCCATCTGCTAGACAGGAATGTCCTATGCATTATGTACTTTATGAACCCATTATAATGGAATGCTCTTCTTCTACAGACGTAGCACCATATGTTGAAGCCTTTGATAGGCTGCTGAATGGAAGTGTTGCTGAGTTTCTCAGGTACAGCAAGATTCTTGAAGGTGATGTGAAGACACATGTAAGTATTTACTCAGATTTTCTCTGGATGATACAAGTATACAGGTCTTGGAATCTGTGTGATCAGCCTTGATTGCTAAGTAGAGGAGAATCTTAATAACAGAATTAGCTCTGAATTATTAATTCTTGTAGTATGATAGCCTGGCATAACACACTGAGTACAGTTGGCTCAGGAAGGGCTAAAGGTTGTATAGATTCGTAAGAAGAGACTGCTTGCCTTCTACAGCACCAAAGTTGAACCCCATAGTGTACAAACTACATAAATATTCTCAGTCACAAGCAATTTGAATTGTCTTGTTGGCTGCTAAGCTCTTTGCAGGACAGGAACACAATTAGGAACAGGTGCCAACAAATTAGTAGCAAACAACAACAACAGTTCCCAAGCAGTGATAATTTCTTGTGGTTGTTTTCTAAGCATGTCTATCATCATTCCAATTAATACAGAGATTTTGTTCTGGCTGGTTTTTTTGTTACTCACATCTCTTTCATTTGGAACAATGTAGCAAACTAAAAAATGAGTCAGCCATTTATATGACCCTTTTTAAAAAACATGTTATAGCAAGGAAGTACTATGCTGTCATTTTCGTGATGAAAATACTTTCTAAACTTGTAAGTACCTTGTGATCACAACTTGTTTGTGTAATTTTATTATTTTAACCTGGTTTTCTCTACAATGGGTGGTGATAGAATTGACAAGGGATGGACTCATCTTACCAAGAGCTTACCAATATAGATTTGGGAAAAAAACCCCACCCTAAAAGCACCCCACACACAAAAGAGCTGGGATCAGTTTGAGCTGAGTGTGAAGCTTTTGGCTTTTCTAGTAGATCTATGCCATTGGGCCTTGCTCTGTGTGTACATTTCCCATTTCCCAGTAGATTGCAGCTGCTGCTCTACGTAACAAACACTGTAGTCAGAAATACATGCAGTCCTACAAGCTACTGAGATTCATGTTGCAAGGCCAAGATAAATATTCTTCAAGACAACCAAAGCAACCAGTCTACTTTGAGCAGGATTGCTGGATTATTCTGTGATCTGCAGGTTTTTTCTGTGGTGTTAGATGTTCTTGTTTGTAGGACAGAGTTTCTGACCTAGTTAGGCCTAGAAAACAGCAGGGAGTAAGGAGATCAGGCAGTTCTAGAGGATCTTTGTGTTTCTAAGGAAATGCTGCACTCCTTTTTTTATTTGAAAAAGTCTAAACAATACTATATATAATATAGCTTATAGCTATATATAATGTAGCTTATACTATAAGCTACAATATATGTACTCTGTTCTTCAGAGAAACTAGGGAAAAATGAATAAAATTGGAGGAGACTTACAAACCTAACTGAGCAGAGAATTGCTCCCTGGAAAGGATCAGTTCTAGCTTGGTTATTACATTAATTAGACATCATTATTTTGCAGTTGATTTCTCAACAGTTTAGATCTGAATGATACAGATATGGCCTTACTACCAACACTAGACAGGGAAAAGGATTGCATGTAACATTCTAAATTACTAAAACCTTTTTAGTACACGCTATCTGTAAATGTTTAAATCAGTAAGTATTAATTTATGCATTTGTCACTATTTCATAGTAATAATTGAGTCCATATAAAAGATTATTAATAATTTATCTGCCAAGTCTGTGGGCAGTCCCTAGCACATTGTTGATGATGGTGTAATGCAAACTGTGATAAGGAGTATTTGTTAGTGCTATGAGCTTAGACATTACATTAGCTTTCCTTACATAAAGAAACTGGTGATTCTGATTGCAGCCTACTAAATATTCTGAAATCTTAGATGCTGAATTTACAATGTGCAGCAGACTGTGGTTGCCTTATGCTCATGCTTATCACTGAAGCAACATCTGTGCTTTACCTTAACAAGTGGAACAAGGAATATTTTTCTTCTGTATGTCTTATAGACCATGTGTCCTCAGCATTAGGCTTGCAGCTGCTGTCTCTTTCACATAATGAGCTGAAGGGAAGGTTGTATTTTATTTCAAAAAACACCTGTTGCCTTGAAAAACCTCACATACCTGACGGACCAGAATGGTAATACGAGAGAAAGAGACTTCATATTATGCTAAAGAAATGAGGGATTTGACATGATGTGTTTCGTGCTGATTGCTGTAACGACTCTGTGGTTTGTGTTCCTGGCAAAAGGAAGAATACAGACATAACCAATATCTGTTGGGGAGCCTCATTCCTGTTTTTTCAGCATGCTGTACTCTAAAAAGCCTATTGAAAGAGAAAACAAACAAACAAACAAAACTAATAGCTAGCTCCTGGCTCTGTTAAACACAGCAGCACAGTGGATTTTACAGAGATTAGTTTATCAGAGTTCTGCTTAGGCTCAATCTTGAGAGCAACAAATTTCTCATTCAAATCACAGTACATGTAGTGGCAGATCTCTGAGGTCAACTGCATTGAAGAAACAAACCACTTTTTAAAAGACAGGGAGAATGGCTAGGGTTTTTACATACTCTGTTTAAAACAAATTACCTTAAACTGCTGAGATCTTTCCCTTTTCTGTCACTGTGGAATAAGGATCTGGTGATTATGTGGATACTTCTGTGAAATGCAAAGTCGCCTACAGGCACAGAGTTCATGAAACCACTTTCTGCTGTCCATGCCATAACTATAGAGCCTGTGAAGTCAGTGAAAGAGTGAGTGTGGCCAGGACTGCTACCAACCAGCTGTCTTTGGCCTGACATAGCAGTGCCTTGGAGGCTGTCACCAACTATTACAGGTTATAACAGCCCTGAAGCTGGCTCACCATATGTGCCAACCCCAAACCATCCTTCTGTGAGAATGAGGGAAATTCAAAATCAGTATAAAACAGGCTGTGGGTCTACAGCAGAGGCTGTGCCTCCAGCACTGCAGAAAATGTGTTAAAGATGACAAAGAGCTGCTTGTGGAAGACATAGTCTACTTTAGATTGTGTCCCAGTGAGGAAGCTGGTCAAGCAGGTTTGATGGGCTCTTTGCCTTGTAAAGTAAAGCAAAGCAAGCAAGACTTTAGAAGGCCAAAAAGCAGGTTTCTGTAATGTGTTTATTATGAGCTTCTTCACATTGTTTTTGTTTATGTGCTATCTCAAGTGGTGGAATACTTTGGCTTGAGTTTCAATAATGTACCAGATGAGACATCACGATAAGAAGAGAATGTACTGGTTCTGCAAGAGAAGGATAGATAATGTAGCATTTCCATATTTTAGTATTTTATGTGGTACAGAGCACAGCATAATTACAGCCTTCTGTCTAACACATAAGCTAATACTTGCCTTTTTAAAAATTGTTTATTTGTAAAAATCTTTTAACCTCCCAACCCCACCAGTTGAAAGAACAGATTGTCTGTGTGATTCAGTTATGTTCCCTCTTTTCTCATCCAAGCTATTTAGCTTGGAATGGAAAACTGTGAAAATATGGATGCCTTTTCCCTCCTCTCTTCCATCAACTTCCAGCTGCTGAAATGCAGAGCTCAGGCAACCAGCTTGGAGCATTCAGAAATAAAGTGGCTGTTGGCTCACTTGCTCCTTACTGGAAGAGAGTTTAGATGCAATCCAGTACATGCATGACTACACAAACAAGGTTAGCACAGAGAAGTAATTCACAGCACGTTATCCAATCTGCAGGAGTTCTCTGTGTGCATGCACTGGTTTCTTACTATGGTGAGCAGAGAAAGTAATGACCACCCCACAAATGTCAGTCATATGCATGTACCCACAGAGCTTCTTTTCCTTATCTATTATTGAAAGCAATTACATTCTTCTCTCCTTCTTCCAGGCAAAGTCCACATAAATATAAACTGACAGCTGACAGCGGGAGATGTTTTATGAGGTATATATGCACTTTGCAAAATGCCCTGCTGGTTTGGCCTATTGGTGAAGTTAAAAAATCCTACCTTCCTCTTTTTTTTTTTTTTCCAAAGAGTGGTTATGACATATGAAATAGCTGCATGTTGTCTTTTCATGTGAGTGATGTTGAAGAATTAATGACATCCATAGCCCTGACCTTTGAACAGGATGTGCTGCTGTCTGTGCTACACCAAAAAAAATACTTTTGCACTTTATCTTAGCTAATCTAAATGCAGACTATCAAACCCATTATTTGACTGATTCCTCATTAACAAGGCAATTTGCTTACAGGGCAACAGAATGCACAAGTGTACTCTCGTGTTCATCTTTTGTGCTCAGAGGCTGTGCGGTTTTAGGCATTGTGCTGAAAGTTGAATTAGAGCTCAGAGGGGAGGATGATGTCAACATGCCCAAAGAGAAGCTTTCTGTCAGGCTGCCTGTGCATTTCAGTGAGAGGTATTTTCTGCTACATGGAATAAACACTCAACCGAAGTAGCTACTGCAGGACTGGGAAAAACAGAATACATAAAAAAAGAAGAAAAAGACAGGTATTTTTTACAGCATACAAAGTGCACTCAGCTGAGAGAAAGAGTCTTAAGTGTAGAAAACAGTCGTGCTGGACACCAAAAGTGAAAATAAAATAAAATCATCAACCAAAAAAAGCAACCTTGGAAATCTCATCAGTATTAAAGCTCATTATGTAATGCTAATTCAGCTGTATTTCTCACCCTACTACGAGATACTTCATAACATAAACAATGAAAAATGATCGCTTTAATAGGAGAAGATGGAAATGCAATATATACAATGTAGCCAAGAGGATAATCGAGAAAAAAAATAATAATTGTAGAAGTTTTGCAGTTTTTGATTTCTCTGTTCCAAAGGACAACTTCCCATATGGCCTAGGGATTGAATCTGGCTTTCAAAACAAGCAGGATTTATTGAGTCAGGTGCAGTATTGTGCAGACATGGTTGCACCTGTTGGACTGTAAAGCACCTGGTTGGGAAGGAATAAAGATGGCTTCTAAGCATGAAGGACCTGTCCATTGCAAGTCAAGAACAACAGCCCCTGAAACAGTGGAAGTTTTTCCCTCAGTTTTGATGGGAACTGGATCAGGCTGTTAGTTTCTTGACACTGATATTGCAGTAAATATCTCTTGTTTTTCTTACTATTTAAAAAGGCAAGAAAGAGACAAAAGTTGAACAGAGGGTATGGAAAAACAAATGCCATGGTGGCAAATACTGAGCATTTAGCATTTGTGTATTGCTGACACAAAACATGCACCTGTAAGTTTGGGGGGGCGGTGCTGGGAATGTATAATGAGAACATTCCATATGGCATTTCCTCAATCAGAAACATAAGAAATCAGAAACACAAACACTGAAGGCTGTCAGGAGTTCCTCATAACCTGTTTTCCTAGGGTTTCTTTGCATATGGAGCAGCTCCTGACTTAATCCATAGGTAGCTGATTTCAAAGTAGTGCAGTTGATCAGGGACCATTAGGGATTATTTTAGACCAAGGTCTAAAACTGTTGCCCCCTAAAAGCAGGGATTATATCTGTATGTGGTTACCCAGTACCATGGGATTTTCTGATCTCCCAAGCATACTAGAAAAAGGTGTCAGAATGATTTGAGTGGGAAACTTTATATGCAGTGGGAAACCAAAGAAAAATCCATCATGTTTGCCCAAGAAAATGTTAAAGAACTTGCTCATGTGAAAAAAAATCTGATTGTGAAGGGTTCTTTAATTGACCAGATGAATTCAGAATAATGTTCAGTGTCCAGACTAGATTTAAGGTCCATGTTTTACCAATCAATTTATTTAATGATTGGAGCAATAAATCAAGGCATATATTAGATTTTCAGCCATTTGAAGTCAAAGTCAGAACTGATCATACGCATTAGCTCATGCTAGTTTTGCTATCCTCTCAAATTTTTTCATTGAAGCCCTTTAAGAGAAGATTTTAGTGAATTGGCTGGAAACCAGTTTTTCTTGGTGGTTTTCCAGGAGAAGTAGTGTATAGGCTGGAGGCATAAGTGTGCCACAAGTTGAAAACCCCTGCATGAGCTTAACCAAAAATCATGAGGTGATAAAATTACATGGCTAAATGAGCGAGCTAAATCACAGAAAGCTTTAATGTGTGAACCACCTGCACTCACAGCCACAAATAGAGGGTGAGAGTGTCTCGATGAGCCTGTTGCAAAGCCATTGCACAGGACACTTGCTAGCATAAAGGCAGGAGAAAACTTATCAGGGAGGACTGGAGACATGGAGTTGGCACAGATCCAAGGTCCATGAAAAAGCCTTGATAAGGCAATCAGATTTTTACTTTTCTCTCTGTTTCAAAGCAGTCCAGGATCTGGAGGGCATAGGTGGCAGTCATCTCAGGCACTCAGCCTCAAAACAGTGAGGTGTGTGGTTCTCACAGCAGTAATTTCTAGTGAGTGAATCACTGCCAAGTTACATTATCTTCATCTGTCAGAAAAACCAAGACAGAGAAATTGTAAACCAAGAAAAGATGTATCAGAAAAACCAAGACAGATACCAAGATGTATCAGAAAAACCAGACAATCCTTGCTATTGTCATGAGCATGAACTCCTGTGACTGCAAATTCTTTTTGCTGGTGCTCATGTTTCTTACTTCTCTGGTGAAAATTATGAGCTGGACTACTAACTTAATTCAAACCCGTTTGTTTCACACTCAGAAATACACATCCATGAATGCTCTTTTTTTTTTTTCCCCCATTTTTTTCTGTTTGGGACACACATGCTTGAATGATGTCATTTGTTGCTACAGGCTATGAGTAAGTCTTTTATTAATTTTCAGGCTCATTCTTTCTGAAGAGCACGTGTACACTCTTTTCACTTATCTGCCTCCCCATCCCTGACCTGCTTTTATTTTGTTAGTTGGTAGTTGCAACTGTTTTGAGTGTATAGAAATGCTGGGCTTGGAAACTGAGAAGGCTGTTCATTGTAGTCAGCAAAAAACCAAACAATGAGCTCAGAATCTGGCTCTTCAGTCAGTTTCTAGTAAAAAGGAGTTCAGTGAATAATGAGAATTAAGCCACAAGGGAAACCAGTGTGCGGTTTGAATGTTGTTTTAAATAAGCTGGGAATGCTGTCAGGAGTGATGAGGGTATAATGTGGCCACAAATGTGCATTGCCTCTTTTTATCCAGCATGAATTACATGATCAATATGGTCACATTTCTGAATGTTGAAGAGTCCATTAGGATAGATTAAACCATGTCACTGTCACTGCTAACTTCTTGTAGTCTATTGACACCCATAAATTGAACTATATATTTTCACAGTTAATTTGAACTGCAAAGCAGTTTCAGTATTGGTACATAGTTTCATAAGTTTAATTATATGTTTTAGTTTAAATCCCAGAGATATAATAAAAAGATTCATTTAAGGTCTTTATGTAGAACTTTGAGGCTGAAATGTCTTTCTTTTTCCTTTAATACATGTTCAGTTTAAAAAACCACCTTAGTTCCATCTGCTTTTCTATCCCATCCCTGTGCATGTAGGTAACCACATTGCCCTTCAGAAAGGCTGAGGCTCACTCTCCTAGTACATGTAGGCTTTTGGTATTTAGCACCTCTGAAAAGGAAAGTATGGTTCAGGTGGGAATATTAAACATTACTATAGATGTCTGAGCTTTAAGTTTTGAACTTATTTCCATGTTAGTAAATTTTGGTTGGGGTCTGGGATTCTTCCAAGGTGATAAAAGTGGAAGTGAATTTACAAGGAAACAAGTTCTGGCACTTTCAGCCTTTTGAGTTGCTTTCAGGGAGCTCAGTGGGATTACTTGCAGAGTGAGGTGTGTGGGTAATGTCACCAGTTGTCTTGAAGTGTGTGAGAGGCAGAATATACAGAAAGTCTTTTCAATGTAAGAACCTATTTGTCCAAGCTTTCTCTCTAAAGATAGTACAATTTCTTAGAAATGAATGGGTCTCCAGTCATTATCAGGCAACTTGGTATTTGTCAGACAGAGAAAGTCAAGAAATGAGTTCCTCAGTAGGGTGCTCAGTGAACACCTCTAGAAGAATATTTATGAAGTAATACCTCAAGAGGTGCTGTAACCTTTCTAATTTACAGAGAGAAGCATCTGAACTTCTTAGAGGTTGCATTCAATAATCACGGACACATGAATGACACCCTAAAGCCTGTGAATTGTAAAGTCTTTTCTGAAATTTTTTCAATATCGATTTGGATCTTCACTGAGAAGAGATTCTGCCAGAATAGCTGGGGATAGAGAGTGGAGCTGCTTAATAGCAGCCTCAGGGGCAAAACAGCCCATCAGGGAAATAACCAGAGTGCCTGCAACCAGCACAGTAAAAGTGTGTTTGTGCAAATCACAGTGAGACCTGCAGGTCCCCGAGATCTCTGTGGCTCTCTGATGTGCTGGCTTGCAGCATATGTTCCATGGAGGAAATACAGGTTTGCTTTTCCTCAGGGGAATGAGGTCTTTCCACAAATAGTTCCTCAACACAGGCAACCAGGTCCTCCAGAGAATTTTGAACTCAGATGTCCAAGGGAAAAGAAAGAGGAATCCAAATTTTAAAAACTGTTGATAATAAAGGTCTTCATGACTTCAGTACCTTGTACATAGTTCCTGTTTATTTAAAGAAGTAATGCACATTTTCAAAGACGCATAAGGTGGCTCTGGGTAATATGAGTAACTCAAAGCTTTGGAGGTCTGTGAAACTTTAATGTACCCCACTTTCTGTTCTTCAATGAAATCATGAATTGAGGTGATTGCCCTTTACCATCTCTCCTGGAGAAACCTTCTTGCTTTTGTAGCCTAGTCAGGATGAAGAGCTGTAGGAGCTGTCTCAGGAAGATTGTGGCCAACTTCCTACCTATGCAGGTTGGGATGCTTTCTGTCTATCCTCCATAATACTGATTTAAAAAATTACCATTCTGCTATGGCATGACCTTTGACATATCATACAAAGAATATTCATGTAATGTTTTTACTTAAATGTATTCCCCCTGGAAATGCCTTTTACCTCAGGAGTCCTGGGGTACTTCAAATCCAGCTTATCACTAATTGCTGTTACTCATACCCTAACACTCATAAAATGTACTATTGACAGTCTTTGGGTATTAGAACCTCCAGCCAACAATGTTGGCCTGGCATCGTTTTTAGTGATGCATCCTCTGCACTGTAGAGAAGTCATTTGTTCTTATGGTGTTATTATGTTTGTTTTTAGAATGTTTGGCTCTTTTTACCAGTTGTTTGTTTCTATGATGATCACTAATTACATATTATGAAAGCAGAAGATGACAGCACAAATCCCACACAGCTGGCAAACAATTTTGTGGCTGTCCAGTCTGTAGGTAAGGCCCAGGGACCAGGTGCTTAGATCTAGATCAGATGTTGCAATGTGACCATAGCACCTTTTACTTCTACTGTTGTGGAGGCCTTTAAATGTGGTTCCATGACTGTGTGCTGTTCAGTGAGGTGGCTTTGAAATCTCCATCCTGTTACTGACTCTTTGCAGAAGACAGCGGTCTGTGATGTAAATGGCAAACTTGAATTCTTGAACATATAAAAAAACTTCTCAGAAAAGAAAGATACTGATGAAAACCCCAACACTTCAGTCTGTAAACAGACCACATCTTCAGTAATGTGTGGCCTAGTTACTTTTGCACCCAATTATCAGTGTTTTTCTATGCTGAATCTTCTGGAATTCCTAACTATCAGTACATTATATCTGCTTTTGGAACTTCTGTGTAGAAGTTGTAATGAACAGAGGTCAAGAGAGTTGCAGATTTTCCGCTGTTTTAAAAGAGATTTATGAAGCATTTGTGAGTCTGAAAGAAAAAAGCAGCCTGAGCTTTAGGAGAGCACTAACTAGTCAACAGCATTGGTCTGGACTTGTTCTACCTCTCTTACGCGTGGCAAAGGTTATTTGAGACTTTTTTGGAGACTATGATCTCCTATTGCTTCACTTGGCAATAATAAGTAGCCACAATAGCCCTAAAGCAAAATATTTGTATCTGTTTGAAACAGTAACAGATGAACAAAATAATTGACTGTTGCTGCTGCCAATATTAATAATTAATTAATTAAGCTGACATTTAAATAGAATTCATTACGTTTTAAAGTTAACAGTCCCTTGAGATCCATCAGAAAGACTCATGTCATTCAAAACTGAGAGAGTTTAGAGTAAATTTTGGAACACTGTGGCAAATTTTACTGGTGCAAAAGGTGCAGAACTTGTCTATTCTTTACCTAAGGCAGTAATATTGTAATTAATATAAAAACAACTGTAAGTATACCTTTACTCCAGTACATCTGTACAGTTCATGTTTCAAATGGAGAAATAAAATAATAGCAACAATTTACTGCAAACAATTCTATCTGTCTTACATCATTAGCACTGAGAGATCTTTAAGAACAGTATGGTTTGACCTCCACCACAGGTAAGAGCACTGAGTGGTTTAAGTCACAATCGAGCTTACTAAAAGGTAAAGTTAATGAACTTAGATACAGATGCAGCTCTGAAACAAGTAATATTGACTAGCACTGTGCACAGTTGCATGACACAGTGTTTAATACACTGGCAGACACAAACATCTAGAGAGACCAGCACTGATACAGCTGATAGCACTGATTGGTACTGTACTGGCAGTAGCAATTCCGAGAAATTTTAACAAAAATTCCCTAATATAGACATGAAGGCTGAAAAACACTAAAAACCACCAGTATAGAGGACAGCTGATTGATAGTAGTCAAATGTATGTTTCAGAAAATAGAAAAGAAAATATCTGTGATGGTGTCTAGTTCTATCAAAATCTATGGAAAATCTCCCACTGACTTCGGTTTTGACTTGAATTTCAACCCTGTTTTCTGCATGAACCAGTAACAGAAGGTGACAGGTTTTTTCTTTTTTCCTTTTCATTTTCCAGTATAAAAAGTGCTCCGTTTGGAGATGTGCCAGTGACTCTTCAGCACTTGGTCCAGTTTGTTAAAAAATGTCTATCAGCCAATTAGCTGTTCAAAATAAATGCTGTCTCCTCAGCTGGCCTGGATAGTTTCTATGGCAGTCCCATACTTAATTTGAACTCTATTCTTTTTCCGTTTCTTTCCTCTCCCTTCAAGCCACCAGCCACTTTGCCACTTCACTTTGAAGAGGCTTTTGAAAGCAGAATGTAAAAGACAAACTGTTTCTCTTCCTCTGGCAGTGCTGTCCCTTTTAGAGAAAGGCTGGGGTCAGTGAAGCTCCATCTGTAGTTGTCATTTGCTGTCAGTCATTGTGTCTTTTGCTTGATACAAAGGACTCAAAATCATTTCTGCAGAAACTACATTTGGAATTTGGGACCACTAAATCCCATTTCTTTTCCCTCGTGTCCTTTTTACTATTGTGTTTCAGAATAAAGCGATTAAGTATATTTTAGAAATAAAAAATGTATCTAGAACTGTATTTCGATTTGCTAATTATCACTGTTAATGTTAGCATGCATAGATATGCAGATGTGAAGTGTTCTCCAACAACAGAAGTCCTGTGGATTCTGGTATTTACACTGTGCTTTTAAGTGCTATAACTCTGAGGAAATATGGTATTAAATACAATAACATTTGACAAATTTAGTATTATAAGGTCAGTATGGTAATTTTCCTGACTAAATTTCATTAGGAAATCCTATGTTCATTTCTCTTACTTCTATTTAGTTTGGGGTTTTTTTCAAATAGTGAACTTACATGTAACTTGAGATCTGAATTCATGTGCCTGTTTTGTTCTTGTAGCTTGCCAAACTGTTGTCACGTAAATAATATTTATATTTATTGGTACTTGGATACCAGAGTGATGGTCAATTTAGATTGAAGAGAACATTTAAAATGAGAAAAAGACAGATCCTAAAGTCACATCTGCTCTGGATAACTGAACTTTGCCAAAGCAAACTGGTAATTTAAGCTTTAGGTCCAGTACATCTATATCTACATCTACTCAATCTGAAACAGCTCAGGTTTGGGTGGAATTTGTACTGATGCTCCTTCAAACAGGTCAGAACCATTGTCTTCATTAGACATCTCTAACAGAGCCTCTGGAAATTTTTCAAGCAGTGGCTTCTGAGAAATGTCAAAAGTTGGCATTGTGTTATGA
The DNA here is from genome assembly GCA_013398175.1 of Climacteris rufus. Lineage (NCBI taxonomy): Eukaryota > Metazoa > Chordata > Aves > Passeriformes > Climacteridae > Climacteris > Climacteris rufus. The sequence continues at coordinate 870,994 of VZRZ01007319.1, read as the reverse complement.
CAGAGAAGGTTAAACTGGTTGCTATTAAAAAGATGATTTCTAAATACATGTGATTGCTCCATTAATTTCTGCAGGCTTGACTAAGAGGCCTTTCCATGCTGTTACTGCAATGACAGAGGGGTCACTCACTGTAGTCAGCCACAGGTTTCCACAGGCAAGGAATGGGGCTGTCATGGCATTCATGTCAAACTTCAGCTCTTCCAGCCATGTCAGTCACCTGAGTCAGCTGTCAAACACACCTGAGGTGAAGGATGAAGACACTTTATTCCACACTTTACCAGTGGGGAAATTGAGGTGGTGAATGGACACCACATGGTTCTGGCATTCAGGTCCAAAGTCACAGCCATCTCCTCCAGACTGCTAAAAGCAGAGTAGAAAATGCTTTGAGGAACTTGCTTCCTTCAAAATATTCACCTTAGCTGAGGAGTCTTTCTATGATTGATAATCCCAAGAATGTGCATAATCCCAAGAATGCCAAAAGGATTACCCAGAGTTTTTAGATGTCAGTTACCTGTTGCTCCAAAATACGCTTATTTTTGTCTGCAGATAGATGTGTGCCAGTTGGTGGTGTACCCTGCTCTGATAAATTTACTCGTGATTCCTATCCATTTTTAACACTCAGGCTTCATTACTATAATTCAATATAACTGAAAGAGTTGCAGCTGATTTGTTCTGTGGCAGTCTTTTGGCTGAGCTGCCTAAGTTGTGGAGAAGAATCCCCCTGGTCCATTTTCACTCATTTCACTGGTTATGGAAGGGGTCTAATGAAAGAGTCACCTCCCTCTAAAAGTGTAATGCTGTTTGCTTAGGTGCACAGCCTATCTGCTAAACACAAGGAGGTAGCAGTGAAGTGTCACATTGGAAAGACTACAAGAAATAATTGGAATGGTGATAGACTGAACTAATGCATTCTTAATGAGAAGAAGCTCTTCTATTGCTGTGAAGGGGTGCATGGAAGGAAGTACAGCATGCTCAGAAACAGTGACACTCTGAAAGTTGTTTTTAATGCTGTTGCAGAAAGAAGGAAGTCACTGTGGCAGAATTCTTACAAAATTCTTCTTGTAAAATGCAAATATTGTGTTAGCATAATCCTTTGTTTAAGATTTAAATTCAAAGGTGAGATATGTGGCTTCTTGGATGCACAATTAAAAGCTTTTGGGACTAGATACATTTTGGACATATAGCACAAGCCTTGCAATCAATATATAGTCCACTGACAACTGGATATTTTAAACATCTTGTAATAAATTTCAGATTAAAAAAAGAAGCAAGAAGCCACCATTTAAATATATCACACTCAAAAGACTGTGGTGCCCAATGACTTGGGTGCCCTCAACAGCAGATTTTTTTAAAGACAGCTCCCAGATGTTTTGAAAAATGGCCTTGGCCACACTCTGCAGTAGAGAAGGAGGAGTAATACAAGTCTGGAGGAGAAATGAATCCTGATTTCACATCCAACAACAGTTTTCACACATGTATGAGGCATACTCAAGGAATGTCAGTCTTTTAGGAACATCAGTGTGTATCATGCAACAGTGTGTCTCCAGCTCCGACCAAATTCCAGTGCTTCATCAAAAATGAATGAACAGACAAGAAAGCAGTTGGTACTTTGTATTCTGAGTGGAGAAAAAAATCCACTTCAGCCTCTATAGCGACCACTGGGATCACAAAAGTGTGTATTTAATGCAATGTAAACAACCTGCCAAACAGACACATTTCTCAAACCTCATTGATGTTACAGCTCAGTACATGTTCAAGAACTCAAGAAACAATCTTAACTTTTTATATCTAAGGACTCTTTACTCATGTTTGTGATCTGTTTGATCAGCATTTAAAGCTCTGTTTTAAAATAATGCTGCCTCTGGAGAGGAATTTGAAAGATCCCTTCTGAACTTCGCTTTTTGGATTGTTGGAAATTTTGTAAATTTGAGACCATATTTACTCATGGCCTAGTTTTCAGACCTGTGACCATGTGCTGACACTGCCATTTTCTTCATTCTCTGTTACTTGCATTGTCTATGAGAAAGACTTGTGATATTCTTCAGCTGCCCTGTTGCTAAGAAAAAGAAGTGAAACTCAAATTTTATCTTTGTATGAAAGGTAATTTCTCTAAACATCCAAGTAGGTTGCTGCATCAACACTGATTTAAGCTCATCTTTTTTAACACAGGTGACTGTGTTAATTCTGTGCACAGAATTCCAGAGGAGGTTCTCTCCAATGGTGCTAACACTGCTGTAGCTCTACTAAAAATGCTTTGCCTCATCCATTGCAAGATGCATAAGTTCTTTGTACAAAGCCACCTTCCTGACTTTTATACTTGCATTTTCCAGTCTTCAGCATTTCTAATTAATCAGTTCCATGTTTACACCCAGAATTATGCATTGTTTTAAAGGGGCAGCAGGGAGAACTGCTGAATTTTATCCAACTCATATTATCTGTGCCAACAAAATTGTCTTACTCTTCTCAAGTGATGAGTGAGTCCTTGACCATATTAAAACCTCCTAACTTTGGGTTGCTCGTGAATTTTATGACTGCACACCTAATTCTTGCTCTTAGGGCACTAATAAACATATTGATTGCTCCTAAAAGTCATCCCCAAGAAACACAACCAGTAACTTTCCTCCTCTCAAGTAACACCACCTGTAATATACTTTATTATGGCCTCTGCTTATCCAGCTTCTTATCCAACTGAAGAATTTTGATAATAATTTGTGTAATTTCCTCTCAACGTATGAGTTTCCTGTGAGGACCCACAATAAGCATTTTATATGATATCCAAATATATTAGATCTGCCACATTATCCTAGTCTAGGAAACAAAGTAATTATTTTAACCCCAGATAAGCCCATTGTAATTTTTCCTGGTTTTAATTCTCATGTGTTTTAATCACTTGTTTCAAATCTGGTTTAAATGTTCATGGTGCTGAAGTCAAGCTAACAGTCATGATATCATGTGACATTTCTTTCCTCCCTCTTGGGAATATTTGCCCAATCCATCATTGAGTGTTTCTGTCATCTAGTACCATCTCCAAATGTTTTATATTTAAAATCTTTTCTACTTGTGTTTCCATCTGCCATTGTCTACAGCACTGTAGAAAAAAGATATGGACCCAATGATTCTGTCATACTGAGCTGTGTGTAATTGACTTTCCTTTCAAATGATGTAATTCCCATTGATTTGTTGTCATTCTCCTTAGCTGTCCTTTCAATATCTCCATGTACATCAACTTCCTTGAAATTGGGGGAAATAATTTATTCTACAACAGATAAGCTATCTATCTAGCTATTCTATCAAGAATAATGTAGGTGTGCCCAACTGGCCTCTCAGAGCAGTGTCAGGGCCTCACTTCATTGCTTTATTTCTTTATTGTTCCAGTAGCTAAAAAAATTTTGTTTTGCTTTTCCGTGCAAGGTACAGTTCAACAAGACCTTTATCCATAATTCCTTTGCTTGTATTTGTTATAATGTCTGAAAAAGAGTTCTCCTTGATAATCCAGGCCTCTTCTCAATCTTTCTGGGTTTTGTACCTGTTCTTAGTGTGTTGCTTTCATTATTTATTCATTCAGAAACTCTAACCCTTTTCTGTGATTTCTCCCTCTTGCCCAGTACACACATATTATTTCCATTCTTAATGTAAATCCATCCTTTCCTGCATTCAAATCATTAAGTTCCTCAGGCCAATCATCTTTCACAGATTTTTCTATTTTCGAAAAGTTTGCCTTGTACCAAGCCTTAGTTATAGATTTATTTCTGTCCACCTTGCAATTTAAGAAGTACTGAATTCATTCATAATCACTTCCTCCTCAGGAATATCAGTTTTTTCTCAGCTGTTCTACAAGGTTCTCCTCACACACACACACAAAACCCCCTAAGCTTAAAATAACCCACACTTTGTTTTTTTATTAATTTCTGTACCAAAAAATCAGTCATCTGAAATGTCTAAGAATATCTAAACCTTGCTATTATTGATGGTATTTATGTCTCTGGCTGGAAAATTTAAGTTTCCTATGCTCATACAATTTCCCTTATTATTTATTTCTTTATTTATTTATAGAGATGATTACACCCTTCCAAATCTCAGCCTGTCAGACCATGTTATCCCATCCTCCCCAAATACTGTCCAAGTTGGGTCTCTTTTACCATCTTATTGCAGTGACTTTCATCCTAACAGATTATGTATTATTCATGCCATCACATTTTAAGATGAATAAACACAATTTGGCTGTTTTACTTTGCTACAACATCAAATTTCCTGACTTTTATGTATTTTAAGTTGCATCCACATAGGCCTGTATATATCATTTCCTTGTTTTCTTTTTAGATTGAAAAAAACCCCAAGGAAAAACAGCATGAGCTTTCCCACCCCTTCACAAAGTGATTATAAATGTACCTATTCATATTAGATTAACCAGGCATTTGGTTTGGTTTGGTTTTCATTTAGCAATATACACTATGAATAATTCTTTTCTATACCAGTAATGCTTTCTCCCAGTCACTACTCATCCACCTAATGAGGTATAGGTGATACTGAAATACTGATTCTAATCAATGTACATCATTCAGAAGGTACAGAAGATGTGTAGGGTTCAAATAAATGGAAAAGACCACAAATTTGAACAGGAGGAAACACCCAGGAGTGTAGAGCTGTATCTCCCATCCACACTGGTAGCATGTGAACACGTCTGGTGCACCTTTAACCCAGATTCTAGGAAACTGCCCAAAAACCTTCAGCCACCATCTCTCATAGCATCAATCTTAGAGTCTGCCCATGGATGATGGGCAAGGAACAGATGACAGCTTAGTCCCTCAGCAAATGTGCCAAGCTCAACTCATCCTAAACATCAGCACAGCCTAAGCTGCAGTTCAACACAAAGATTGCAGGGTGCTGTTCTCAGTGGTGGCAAGTTCTTCCCATGCACTTGAGTATAAGCATCACCATTAAAATGCCTGAACATTCTCTGAAATGTTAAAATTAAGTCCTTCTGTGACTAAGCCTAAGAATTATAACCAAAAGCCTGCATATCAACTGGTTTTATTTCCTATCTGAAGGAGATAAGGAATTTAACCTTAGATGTAAAAAACCTTTATAGCTAAGCTAGTACTTTAATATATTTCTTCCAGTCAGTGTTGCTGTGATTTAGATGAGAAGCAGCAAGAAAGATTTGAGCTGTCACACTTGACTCTGAGCTGCCACGAAGAGGCACTGGAGGTTACAGGCTAAGGTTTAATTTATATTCCTCCTTTTGTTACAGGCAGAGATGGTACGTGCTGCTTTCCAAGCGCAGAGATCTTTCTTGCTGTTAGCATCTCAATGTCAAGAGCCTCAAGAGGTAAGGAAAGTGACCTGGAGTTTCAACAGGCAGTGGATTAACAAGCCTGTGTTCCCATATGTTATTGATCCTTGCATTTGCCTTTTTTTTTTTTTTCGTTATTTTATTTATACAGTGCACTTAGAGGCTTGCTTTCATTTTTATAAGCATGGTGCTGTAATAATCAGAAAGCCATGGTCCAGGGTTAAGAACCTTTTCTGTACTAATACATGTAAGATCATTAAAGAAAACAAAGGAGGTTTCCACTTCAGGGATGTAAGTAGGATGTTTCTCTGGAAGCTGGAAATGCCACGGAATAAAATGTCTCTTTGCCAGCTCCCCAGAGATGCTATATGACAGACACTGAAGTCAGGGTGTAAGCTAGTGAGAGAAAAACCACTAATTGGCCCATATACTCAGTATTCTTCAAGCTGAGGTCCAGGTTAGGCCAATTCTGGAAGGAAGGCAAAGCATTTTGTCAAGAAAATGAAAAAAACTTTCATCAATTTGATTTATAGACTTATTTTAGTGGCAACTATTTAAATCTTCCCTTTGCAACTAGAAAGCTCAGGGAAGCCATGGAGTTGTTATGAATCTCATTTGTAGTTTCTAGAGGGCTCAGGGCCAGTAGCACTGTATCATTCCTGGGAATAGCAATCGTGTAGCCATTCTGCAGGACCACCCTTGAACCTTTCTTCTTGGAATATGCAGATAATGAAATCTTTCCTTGCACAGTCTCTCCGTGGCCTTTTTCCACTGGTTCCCTACTCCAAAGTGCATTAAACCCTGTGTTTGCAAATCAGAACTCTCTGCACATGGTAGAATTTATAGAAATTTTGCTGTCACTGTTGTTCTTAGAGACACAAATGAAAAGTCTCTCTAATCAGTATGTTTTAATGGCAGGGGTACTCAAGGAAAAGACAAAAAAGCACAGGTATTCCAGGCGGGACTACAGATTTAGAGTTCCAAGCAAGAAGAGATCAGTTGTTTTTCCAGCTGTCCCTGATCTCAGAGAGTAAAAGTGGGCCATGACTCAGAGAGAACAGGCAAAATTCCCATTGGTACAGGCCTCAAGCAGTCATTTACATTGGCTGTGAATACAATTGCACCCAATGGCCCACAAAATTCTACATGTTCATAGGTAAAATATTCCCCAGCTGCCAATGGCCTATAATGTAATAGAATGTTCTGAAGTGTTGGGATTGTCCCAGCTCTGGTACAAGAAAAAGCTGTGGGTCCTGGTTTGGCCTCCTGTGCTGGTGTGCTATCAGTATGATTTTCTCTGATTTTCTAGTGAGAATGGCAGTGTCTTCTCCCTACTCTTACCTTTACAACTTTCTGACCTCAAGTCAAGGCTTTGAGATTTTTTCAACTGTAAAGTGCAGAAATTTTCATTTAAAAATGGCAACAAAACATGCTAAAACAAAAACAAAACCCAAAACAAAAGAGGAGATGTAAAAGAGATTCTTGGGCAATCCAGAATGATGGTTACAGAAGCATTAAGAAAAGCAACAAATAATAAAAACCTTTTCATAAACATCACTAGAGCTGGCCCTATGTATCCATCTGTCTTAGCTGCATGTTATCAGGCTTACATAGATTTCTGCACCTTGTTGAAGGCAAGAAAGTACACTTTTATCATTTCATTATCTTTCAGCATGGAGGAAATGCCACAATATGTGTGTACACATCATTCCAAAGGTAAAATACCAGGAATACTACAGACTAAAATTTCTTTATCAGTGAGAACAAACGCAGTCCAGTTACTTAAGTTTTTTTAAAGACTGTTAGCTACACATTTTTATAGTCATCAAAACACATACTGTTGTTCATTCTTTTTTTTGCATGTATTTTTTGCATAGATACATTCAATTATACTGTGGACAGACCTGAAAATAATTGAAGGCTGCCTATTCGATACAAATGGAATGTTTTTTTCCCACTGCAGAGAGGGATGCTTTCAGGCATTAGGCTTTTTATATCTCCATCTCAATGAGGAAAAAAAAATCCTATTGTAAAGCCACACTGGCTAACCATTTTGAAAAAGGTGGTTATCACCAGCTAACCCAGGAGAAGGAAAGAAGTAGGGGTCCTGCTCCCTGCTCCCCAGGACCTTACTGCCGTGATGTCATCTCGGCTCTGGTTGTGTTTATAGCCTAGAGCCATGGAGTCACTGTGGAATCCAAACAGGAAAGCTGATCATTAGTGTATCAGAATGCACAGAGTAGAGAAAAGCAAATGAAGATGACAGCATATCTATAAATGCAAGAGAAAAGAGAGTAATTCTGTCATTCAGCTGTCTAGACTGTTTGCTTTATAATGTAAAGCTGTGAATGAGCCAGCAAGTTGCAATTATGGCATAGCAGCTTTGTAGACATTCAGAGACAGCGGTGTGGAGACTGAGGGGATTTACTGAGTTCCTGTCGTGTTGGGATGTCATACATGGTGCCTTTAAAAAAAAAAAAAGAGGGAGGGGAAAATGTGCTGGAAAAATAAATTAGCTCAGCTCTTGCAGCTTACAAACTAATGAATAAGGAATTCAAAACAAAAAGAAAGCTCCTGTATGTATAATAATCCTTGGATTTTTTTTGTGCTCAGCAAAGAGAGAAATGTATATCATACAAAAAAGCAGTATTTTTTCTTTTCTATTAAAATGGTGAAGCCCTAGAATTTGTTTAGCTCTTTAACTGCTGCTATGAGTCACTAGCAAATATTTTCAAACATAAGTTAAGATTGCTAAAAGTTGTTTTTGTGTTGCTTCTTGTTAATAATATTATTTTGTAATTTGGAATCTGTTGGAGTGCACAGCCGTTATTATCTGTATATGTGAAAATAGCAGGAGCCAGGAAGGTAATTCCAGCTGGCATACCAATCTAGCATCAACTGCAATAAATTACTTCACAGAGAGCATGTTCTGTTACTTTTTATGGTCATGTTCTATATTTGTATGTGCAGTGGAAGAGATCACATGACAAAACCACCAGTTGATATTCCTGTTTGTGTATGTCCCAGCTAATGGCTGCTAGATACAGACTCATTCAGCAAGATGGGATTTTTAAGTTCATCCACTTATTAGAAATCAATATCTGATGCCAAACTTTAAATATTAAAACAAAAAAAAAAGTCTATTATAGATTGTTTACCACTATAAATAGTGTAAGAGAATATAGAGAGTGCAGAGAAGATGCAGAAGGGAAAATAAATTAGAATATTGCTGTAATCTGTGAGAAGTTGTTTAAAAAGGTATTTTGAGACCATATGTTTGCATGCTGCTTGGGCAGTTCAGAAGACAGGCTTTAACATAAACCTTCACAAAACAGTCTGAAATAGTTTGGATCTGAATTTTCTATTTCCCACAGTCTAAGCCAAATAAAATTCTGACTGAAGGACATCTTTTATTTCATTTTATAATAATGTTAAAGTTATTAGTGTTCTTGAGGAAGTTTATGTGTTTAACAATTTTTTTAAATTTGTGCTCATGAATACTGATGGCTGCTGAAAGTCACTGCACTAAATTCTTTGTGAATGGTGACTCATATACTGTCTTCTCCTTATGAGTTGTTTCATTTCACTTTAAAAGTTCAAATAATTTTAAGAGTTTCTTTGAGGGCATGAGGGCATTGTTCCTATACTGGGAACAAGTTAATGAGATAAATGTTTTTTTGAATCAGTATAAGCATATGCAGGGTGAGCATATTCATGGTAAGAAGTACTACAAACAGATTTAAATGGCAGATGCAGTTCAGACTATAAATGATTACGTAATTTCTCATTAGAAAAAAATGCTGAGTTCATGTGACTGCCAAAGCTCATGGATTTAATTACTAACATTGTGCAGACAAACATTCCAGTTGTCTGCAATAAATATCCAGATCCTGCACACAGGTGGGAGGAGAGCAGTGGACAAAAGTGAGAGCTAAAGGAGAGCTTTCCCTGTTTTTCCTAAAAAAGGGACACCCCACCCCACCTCGCAGAAACCCAAGGAACTGTATTTGAATTTGGACTTACTGTCATGAGAACAAATCCTTCCGGGGTTTTTTTTGGGGGGTTTTTTTTGGTTTTTTTTTATAGCCAAGCAAAAAGAAAAAAATCTATTGTAGGATTAGAATAGTTGTGGCAAAATCTTTGAATAAAGGATTCATTCTCAGAATTTTTATGTAGAAATCAAAGATGAAGATTTACAGTTCCCTGCTCTCTGTCAGTGTAGGATTGCTCATTTTCTCCTTTTTCTCTTTGAAAGTACTTCAATAACAGGACTCCTGGGACTTCTTATTCTGCATCTTAGCAGGATTTGTTTTCTAATTACCTTGACTTGCTTGTGTCTTTCCATTTCCCCTTATTTTTCCTCATACTTACTGGGATCACCCTTACTGTTTTTCAAAAATATGAACAGTACAATACTCCTCACCTTGTTAATTTATTGCTTTCTTATGCAAAAGACTTTGAGACGAGTTTTGCTGCCATTCTCTCAGTTGGTTGACTGCTGCAAACCTGCTCCTCTGTATCTCGAAATAGCTTAAGGAAGAATTTGGTTCTGACCTTTTAAGGTCCTCAGGCCCCAAACTCACAGAAGGTGCCAAGAGTGACATGAACAAAGCCTGAGAGTTCTGTGCTCGAAAGGGAACCCCTTCCCCTGGTCCTGTTCTCTGAAATGTTGCCAGACTGTTGGCATGTTTGTGTTATCAGCGAGCCTCCAACTGCATGGGACGCGTGGCCACCGCCGCAGGGATGGGCCCACAGCTTCCAGTCGCTCACCCCTGCAGTGCAGAGCCCACAGGCTCATTTTTGGATATTGCTGCAAACCCTCACTCAGTTTCAGGTCCAGATAGCCCCTGACACCTGTTACATCATAATTCTGTCTCAAAATCACTCATCTGCGTTTTAGCAGCCTCAAACTCATTATAATATTTTCAGATCATAGAATTGTTTTGGTTGGAAAGGATCTTAAAGGTCATCAAGTCCAATCATAAACCCAGCACTGCCAATCTCACCACTAAACCATGTGTTTGAGCACCACATCTACACATCTTTTAAATACCTCCAGGGATGGTGGCTCAACCACTTCCCTGGGCAGGTTCCAGTACTTCACAACCCTTTCAGTGAAGAATTTTTTCCTAAGCTCCCATCTAAACCTCTCCTGTTGCAACTTGAAGTCATTTTCTTTTGTCCTGTGACTTGTTAGCTGGAGTAGAAACTGTTGCCCCCCTCATCACAGCCTCCGTTCAGGCAGTTGTAGAGAGCAGTAAGGTGCCCCCGAGGTTCTTTTTCTCCAGGTTAAACAACCCCAGCTCCCTAATTTGCCCCTCACAGGACTCTCTAGATCCTTCACCAGATTCATTGCCCTTCTCTGGACACACTCCAGCACCTCAGGGTCTTTCTTGTAGTTAACTTCTCTTAGGTATCCTTGTACCATTTCACTTTTTTCACTTGTGTTTGCCAAAACTCCCAGGTCAATAAAAGGTTGATGCATTTGAGATTCAGTTCTGCCCCAGGGGCAGTGCACTCAGCCAGTAAGAAGGTCCAGAGACACTTAGGGATCCAGGGAATACAGGAGGGCCATGATCAGTGCAACATCACCCAGCCTGTAGAGGCTAGAAGTAGAGGGAGAGATTCACATCAGTGCACACCTCTAGACTGGCTCACACCAACATCCCCAGGCACAAACTTGCCAGCAGTTCACATTCTGTGCAAGAATCAGGCTCCAGTAATCAAAGGCTCCCTGCACTTGTGAAATCCAGCATCCTTGTGTACTCTAGAGCCTCGTTTGACATACCTGCTAAACAATTCAGGGGATCTACAAACCTTTACTGGAATTCTCCTGTTTGTAAATAATGTCCTAAAATCACCATAGTAGTTTTCAGTCCCTGTAGCAATGTTCATATCCAAACTGTGCCATGGGAGACCCTACTGAGCTAAGCTGGTAGGACACTCTCCCATTAACTATCATATTCTTTATTTCTGCAAACACAAATCCAAACTAGTACTCTCCTTTCCCTGTGCTACACAACGGTTTCCTGGGATTTATGGACTGCACATAACCTTCTAAAAGGAAAGCACTGGGGGTACAGGTTATTTAATGTATTCTTTTTCTAATTTTACTTGGGTTTAAGTGAGACCACTTCAATGATGGTTTGTAAATTCCAAAAGTTATGCAGATTCCAGGACTTCTCAATGAACCTGGCAGTCTTATAGTTTGTCTCTGAGGAGATCTCAGGTGAACCACATGCATATCCAAGGATGGAAACACGCAATATCTAATATCCCTTTCCTGGGACATGCCTCTTGAAATGTAATTAATTGCCCTTAGCAAAGATTCATCAGATCTCAAATGTTCTGAACAAAACTGTGGCTTAACAGAACTCTCTCTCCTGACAGAACCCTCCTACCTGGAATGCCCTGGGCCCCACTGACATGAACTATGATCACAGCAGCAGGACTGAGGTTGAAAGCAGTTCATTAGTGTAATTGTTCTGGTTGATGAGGTGTGGGATGTTGCCTGTGTGCCTAAGGCAGGAGGACCCATCCTTGTTGACAATACTGCCCACGCAGAGCTGTAGTGGACAAGAATACAACAAACAGAACATTCAAGTCCATTTAAAAACCAGCAGAGTCCTAGCCAAAGGTGTTGGATGTGATTCTGCACTGCTGCAAACTGATGGATGCGGTTTGTATCAGGCCCTGGATTTCTCCACTGGTTAGAAGCAATTTGTCTTTCACATTCCTCTCCATTTGCCCTGCCTCAGAGTTTACATTTAAAAATAAACCCACAAATGACTAAAGTAGTCATTTGTCATATGGGGTTATGGTTTGGTGTTCCCTGTTTTTTTCCCACAAAGGACAAAATTGCAACAGCTGATATTGGCTGTTAGATTGAGAATTTTTGTGCTATCTAAGAGGAATAAAAGCCAAATACCAATTAAGTCACTTTGGAAGCACACAAATGTGTCTAAGCTTCTGTGCTGATGGAGCTGACCAGACAGTTCTGCAGATTTGTCTCTCTGTGTCATAGTCCTGCTGTTGCACAGCAGCGAGTTGAAGTGGCAAAACCTGTAATGGTGACCAACAGATCAAACACTGGTTACACCACTATTTTGAAGATTTACAGCCTTAGAAAACTAGGCCATAAAAAATCGATGTCTTTCTGTAGCTAGGTAGGAGGAGAGCTTTGAACACTGAAAATACCAGAATAGTAGAGGGACATAAATGTGGTCTCACTGAAGAATCTCACTGATAGTCTCTACTGCCAATCAGAAAATATTTGCAGAGAAAACATTGGATTAAGGTGCAGTCAGGTAAAAAAATTATATTTTATATAAACTTAAATAAAGAGGTTATTCCTCTGCCTAATCTCAACACTGATTCCATCCAGACTATGAATACACAGTTACAGAAAAAGGGCAGGCCTTTCTTAAACTACATATATACCCCAAAAAAGGGACAAACTTAAATTTTACACTCTTTTTTACAGATTTTAAAAATACAAAATATGGTAAATTACTGTTAATCAAAAATTATTTCAGTTCTAGAATCATAGGCATTCACAGCAGAAATGCATCTCACTGATGATCTTATTCCTGTAGTCACAGGGTGGGCTTCTGGTCATCAGCTTTTAACTGTGAAGGTAGGGAGGTTGTGTGTCTTTCTAGGCTCTCTTTACAGTAGTGGGCAGCACCTCTAGAGTCCATTTCTTCACATCTATTAATGCCTTCTAACATCCAGTCTTCTAATATCTATTAATATGTGGAAAGAATTCCTCAGGGACATCTCTCTTTATTTACAGTGGAGAGAATCAAGTCTCAGCTGAGAGCAGATACTTGACTGTTAAATTGTTAGAACTGAGTGTAGGGAATGCTATCCATGACATCTTTCATCCCTTGAAAGGATGAAATATGGGATGGGACCACCAGGCTGTTTGTAGAGATAATGGCTGTGTCTACATTAGTGTTTTAGACCACAGTGGGACTGTATTTCTCCTTCCCATCAGCCCTGTTTACTGGGTCATGATTCACATTGTAGAGCAGTCTTGAGGTGCACAAAGTGTTGTCTTTCTATGAAGTTATATGGAAGATACACTCCCAGACAGTATCTAACCCACAATTTACAGCTAGTCCAAAATAGCCCCCCCAGCATGTATAGTGTGAATGTTGGGGCCTCAGCACCCACTGTTTTGCTCTACAGAACCACTCCTATCAGGCTGCACTACTTGCCAACACAAAGACGTCTGATTCAAATCAACTCCACATTTCAAACATGCCCCTGAAAAATACAATGTGAGTATGATGGAGATTCTGAACTGACAGGAGAAAATAACAGAACTGTACACCAAGGAATAAAGGCTGTGGTCAGGCTGTTTGGGTTGCAGCTGAGTAAAATGAAGGGGCTGCTGATCCCAAATGCTCTCAGTTTTCTTTTACTGCTCCTACACTAAAGGTCGCCATGCTCTCATTTAGCATAACTTAAAAGAGTATTTCTTCTCTTGACATGGTTTTTTCCATAATAGGTCAGGTTGATTCAAACATTGTAATAGAGAGGTCTGAATTGTGTTGCCACCCATCAACATAAAATCCTTCAGTAAACAATCTCATCCCTCAAAACCATGTAAGGTTAACTTAAAAAATACATAAGATCTTTACAAACTGTATTTACCTGCTGGTTTTTGTGCCTTTGGGATTCATGCTGGCAGGTTTCTGGACAACAGTGGTCCTGAGAAAATGCCCCTTTTCTCAAATTAAAGATGAGATTTTCAAGTAATCACTGCCTCAAGCAGCCAAAATTTAAGCAAGCTATTCATTTTAGTGTGACTTTACAGGCAGATTTCAAAAATTGGAAAACCCAAAACTTTGGCCATTCTCCTGAATTAAGTGTCCCTGTGCCCCAGTCCTATTAAACCTGTCATCTGGGGAACTTCTCCTTTTTTGCAAATATGTGAAGGAAAAGAAAGTCTGTGCAGTGTGGTCTTTTGGGATACTGGTATTCCAGGCCATTTTATGAGACTGGGCTAAGACTGTTAAGTCTGAAGCCAAAGCCTAAGGCAGTTCTTGTTGCATGTAGTAACCTTTTTCGAGTGTTTTGGCTAATCACAGCAATAGTCTTACTGCTCTTGATTTTCTAATAAGCATTATAAGACACAAACTGTCTGGTAGTTTAGTTATTCATATTTTAAAAGACAGTCTGGTTTTAATCATTATTTAAAAAGGAAAAAAGCATACTGGGAATTCTGATGTTTGTCAGTTGTGCCCATGTTGCATTTTTAAACATTTCAGCAAAACTGATATTATAATAGGAATGGTGTTTATACAGAGATGCTTAAATTTCTGTTAAACAACTGTGCTGTGTCTTAAATGACAAGAAATTTTATCTAGCACATGCCAAAGGCATGCTGAAGATTTTTCCAACAGTTCTGATTCATCTCCTGGCATTCATTTTTCTTACAGATACAGTATAGACAACAATTTTATTAAGTCAGCTGTTTTAATATTCATTGCAATAAAGAGATTATTCTTCTAGAACCCTCAGCACAACTGTTTCTGCATTGTAAAGCCAAACAAGACTGATTACTGCCAGAATTAATGAGCCTTTCTATACCCATATGCCATGTACACTGTAATTCATCTGCAGTTTAATCACTAACTACAAATTTAGAACTGAGACAGAACTCAATTAAGTGGTTCCTTGCAGGCCCATGTTCCTGTGTCCAACCCTTACACGGAAACTTGGATGCCAAGAAGCTTCCACAGACACACACATTTTGTGCAGCCATTGCAGAACAGGCTGAGGGCAGAGTGAAGGGAAGGCAGACAGGCTGCCCTGCTCTGCCAGTACCTCTCACGTGCGACAAAGCTGAGCAAAGCCTCAAGCTCACTCTGGTGTCACTACAGTGCCAAGGGAATGACTATTTTGATCAACTTTCCTTAGCAATACATATTTCACCTTTAAGACTTGCACAGGTTCTGTGAAATTAAATAAATCTAGTATATTTTAATAAACATTTCTGTATATGTTTATTCATTGGACAGATTAAGTCCTATGTTCTGAGGTAGAGAAATTCTCTCTGTACCACTGACAGAAAATCCTCAGAAAAGTGGCTGGGGGGTTTTCTAGGAGGAATAGGAGGAGGTGTGGGTCATTGTGGGTCATTCAGAAAAATGTTTGACCCTAATTTTGCCTTCTTATCTATAGATATCAAAGTATTCTACAAAATGAAACAGCTATGTTAACATAATTTCATATCTAGGAAATCAAAGCACAGCAGGCTAACACAGCTTTCCAGAAACCTGATGACAATTAGGTGGGAGAGCTGCAAAGAGAACCCCCATTTATGGACTCCCAGTTCTGCACCGTATCCACAGAAATGTGCTGCCTCCCAGTGCTGTCTAGATATACCAGGCATCTGTGGAGTTGTATTTTTAGCCCTGATATTCTCTTTGGCTGGAACTGGGCCATGAAGATTCACAGTAAGCTAAGGACTGTAAATATCCCGCAGACTTTATGGAAGGAAAACTGGCATAATATCAAAGCAGAACGAGCACTTTCTTAAATTTCAGTTTTGTTAACTACTGTCATACTTGAAAGATTTCCCTGAAAAATAAGAAAGAACCAACCAGCTGCAGCATGTTGTAAACAAGCAAAAATTAGAAAGGAGAATTTCTGCAGATTTTATCATGTTATGGCAACAAAGTCATATTTTAAGAACTACAAATCATGGAGGTTTCAGGGCTTTTTCAGACTTAATGACTTATGCTGGTCATTAAGTCATCAACAAAAAATCTTTTCATTTCTCAGTAATACTGTAAAGATTTGTTTTCTCACAACTCATTTTGTTGTAGGAGAAGATCAAATATCCCCATATATTTCAGATGCATAGGCCTTTCTCAAAATTGCACTACCACTAAAATGTTAAGGCTCCAGAGGTGGATCAAAATTCTTTTCAAAATGCAGAACCTCTTCCTGTCATGTTTTTGAAAGTGTCTTTTGGCTTGTGTTGATCCAGAGCAGACATGCTTGGTTTAAGGTGACATAAAATTCTGTAATGCTGAGTTCTGGAAGGGTGAAAGACCTTACAGATGACAGAGACAGCAGGACATACGTGCCCATCATCTTGTGTGTGTCATGGCAGCATTAGTCCTCAAGAACATGGGGAGTAGTTGTCTTCAGCAAGCACATAACAAGTAGTCCTGGTAAAGGTGAGAAAAAATACAGTTCTGCCACATCCTGAGTGATTTCCAAGTGAAGTGCCAGGGAGAATCAGAATGCTGCACTGTCTTTGGTGGGACATTGTATGGGTTTCTGTGAACACACTTTTGCAGTATCATAGGGTTGCAAGGTGCAGCAGTTGTTTTGCTTGTAAACTGATGACTCTGTATCCCTCAATCTGCTGTTTTCTGAGTGGAAGAATTTTTCCCAGTGAATCAGTGCTCTGAATTAGCTTTTCTGAGACACTGGACCAGTGTGATTAGCATTCACTTTGCACAGGAAAGAGCTTGGATAGCTTCTGCATTCATTCTGCTTTTCTCTTCACTCCAGACACTGTTCCTTCCACTCAGCAGTCATCCCCCTGGATACCATTTGTTTCTGATTAACACAGGAGAATTTCCCCAAATCATGGCTTGCAGGCAGTGTGGTTCCCATGAAATCCTCCCACATGACTTGTAGCCAAAGAAAATTAAAATGTTAAAGCATACCAATAAGGAAAGGGAAAATTGGTATTGCCTTCAGTGGATTATTTTCTCAGTCTTGTTGCCAGATGATAATAGGCTGCTAACAAGTAGTTTGTGTTTCTTATAGAGAGAACAACTTGGTTAATGACATGAAAAACTTGAGCATCTCAAGAAGTTCCAGAGATATCAGCTGAAAAAATACAAGTATTCTGCTGACTCTGAGCTGGGGGTCTTAACCTGGGCAGCATGTGAAAATGCTGACAGTGCTGAGAAGAATTTTTGCTGCAACACATTATTAATACTTAATGTCTGCATTTTATCACTGCAACCATAGGAGGGTAATTAAATTGTTACTGTAATGTAGAAATTTATGATGACCTTTCTTTCCAGTTGTGAAATCAATAGGCAGGGAGGACTATATTAAACCACAGGGTAGTTTTGGACCACCCATTGTTAACAGCAATGCCTCTCCTCTCCCTCNATAGGAGGGTAATTAAATTGTTACTGTAATGTAGAAATTTATGATGACCTTTCTTTCCAGTTGTGAAATCAATAGGCAGGGAGGACTATATTAAACCACAGGGTAGTTTTGGACCACCCATTGTTAACAGCAATGCCCTCCTCTCCTCTCCTCTCCTCTCCTCTCCTCTCCTCTCTCCTCCCTTTTTTTCAGAATGAGGTGGCAGTGCTTCTCAAGCCAATATCAGAGAAGATTCAGGAAATCCAGAACTTCAGAGAAAGGAACAGAGGAAGTCAAATGTTCAACCACCTGTCAGCTGTCAGTGAGAGCATCCCTGCCCTTGGGTGGATAGCAGTGGTGAGTGACACATGGGATGGTTGGGAAGGCTGTAAATAAGTTTCTGGGTGGTACAGCCCATAATAGTTACAAGTCTTGCAGAGGTCTGCAGTCTCATCTGTGTAGTTCTTCAGTCTACTACACCCAAGAAGGTAATAAACCTAATATGTCAGGGAAGGTGTCTGACTAATGTTTTACTTCCTTTCTCCTTCTGTTGTTTCCTGCTACCATGGGGTGATGTCCTAGTCTCCCAAACCAGGCCCTTATGTCAAGGAGATGAATGATGCTGCTACCTTTTATACTAACAGGGTATTAAAGGACTACAAGAACAGGTATGTTGCCAAGCTCCAGTATCCACTAGCCAGACAACAGAGCTTTAACCATACCAGTAGGGTTCACAGTGCTATCACAGAAAGTATTTTGTAAACTAAAAAGCATTTGATAAAACCTTCTTGCAATAGTATACCTTCCCCTCCTCATCTCTGACCTGCAGCATGCTGCAGTGAGAATGCCAGCAGCATTAGCAGTGCTGCTTTTCACTCTCTGCACATTTTAAGATTATATTTAATTTTTCTGGCATTCCAACATCATGAGCTTATATGCAAATGCCTATTTACATAGCAGCATGTGGCTAGCTGGCTGCTCTGCATCCTTGTCTCATTTGTGCTCTCACACTGTTGCTGTTCTTGCTCTTTGCTTGAAAATGTGTGTTTAGGTGGTAGATAAATACAGCTGCACATTAAATTCTATAGCTCCCAGTTTGACTTTTCTCTGTACTGCTGCACTGTTCTTAAAGAGCACAAATAATTCACAAAAAAAGTGCCACAAATGATATCTGTGAACTGATGGAGAAAGAGAAAAAATACAGGTTCTTCCTATTCACTCTTTAAAAAGTCATGTATAAATCCTGTTGATTTGGTATTTTGAAGGCCAGATTTTGGCTCTTGATTTTTATATCCCAGTGAAGAACAGTAATTGCTGTTGAATTTTTCCTCTTTAGTGAGGGAAACTTTGAATTTTGAAACCTTTTGCATGTATTTATATTTCTTGTATATGTATAAATATATATTATATGCTATATATAATATGTTATTTTAGATATTATTCCTTATTTTACTGGGGTGACTGATGGTTTTTACAATATAGCCTTAGTACTTACACCAAAGAAAAAAATGTCTCACATAATGGTATAGAGGACATTATTTAGGTATTTAGTTCTTCCTTTAATAAAGAACTCTGTTCCTGTTTTTCACTGAATCAGACCACAATGTCTTCCAAAGTCTGGAAGGCTCTCCCGTGACTTCAGTAGTCTTTGGCTTAAACCTGTTGACCCAGATCCTCTACATTATTAAGGATCAAACTCCAAAGGAAATAAGTAGAAGGTAGACACACAAATCCTTGTAAGCATCCAGTCCATAACCATCACTATTCAGTAATTTGTTATAACTAAGGACTTCATCTTACAAGCAGTTTCTCTCTCTACATATTTCCTGGTTTCATTTATAGCCCCATTGGAAGAGAGATGATAGTTCTGGAGCCAACTTGTGACTTGTACTTTAAAAATTCTCAATGTATAAATATTTTAGTCTGATGACTGTAACACAATCCAGTATTGCCCTTGGCCACATTTGAACATGGAAGCTGGAATATCAGAGATACTTAATTCTACAAAGTTCAGCACCCTGAAACTGAGTCTGGGTACCTGCTGCACAACTCAGTATGCCTTTAGTGCTCCTTCACTTGACTTTGAGCCTGAGCAGAATGGTGACACCCACTTCTAGCAGGAAGCACTCTCTGCTAGAGGCATCCTTTGCCCTTGTTTGTCCTCTGGAAGGATCTAGAAGCTTTCCAGTGTAGAAGGCTTCAGTATGTGCAGCACTGGGCTGGTTGGCTGCCTGCTAACTGATCTGTCCATGGCTTTAAGGCAGACATTGGGTTTTACCAGCTTTAAGCAGGAGCAGCAATGCTTTCTGTTTTTAAGTCCATTCACATGTGTAAATATTGTCTCTGTTTTCACAGTGACACACGCCATGTTGATTGGGTGAAGTCGTATCTGAACATCTGGTCCGAGCTTCAAGCTTATATCAAAGAGCATCACACCACAGGTCTCACCTGGAGTAAAACTGTAAGTACTCTTTCTTTCTTCAAGAAGAACCATAAAATGCCAGGAACCAGTTTGTCTTTTAATGCAGGTCATTAGCCCAGGAAAGATAAATGTCTAGGCCAGCAACAGAAGCCATGCTCCATGGATTTGCCAGCCAAGCCAATAAAAGTTTGAAACGTGGGTGGAGATGTGTCAGGCCATTGTGGGATAGGTTTAGAGGAAGAGGGAAGAATTATTTGAGATGGTTATAGCCATAACCCTCATCTGCAGGTGGTGAGGAGAGGCAGACACAATTCTCCATGCCTGTAGAAGGTAGGAACAAAACCAAAATGCAGAGATGGAAGGACATATCAGACTAGAGGAAAAGTGAGGGAACATGGCAGGGAAAGAAGAATGATGGGAAGAACCTGAACAAAGAGAGAGATACAATAACAGGAAAAAGAAAGACAAGGGATGTCTAGCTTTATAAAACTGTTACATCAGACATACAGAAATAATTTCTGAAATACGGAGACAGAGAGTAAATATAACTGCATGCCTAGTTATGTATGCTCTTATATAAGCTTCTCTGTGTTACTTCTGAGATCCATAGAAAGATGATAGCAATGAATATTTTTCTCTAGGAGAGGTTTAAACATGAAAAATTAATTTTCTGTTAGGTATAAATATAAGAATTTATGTCCACTGTCTACATTGATGCAGTGTTCTATATTATTCTAATAATGTGCTCCTGTTTATTATCAGATTAGGGGAATTGCTGAAATATATTAAAATGTAATCAGCCAGCTCTTTACTGATACCATCTCCTAACCTCTACTTGCACATGCAGTCTTTCTCACCAAATTAATAATTCCTTCTGTGTAGACAAATATTATTATTTTTAATTGAATGACTGTTCAGATGCAGACCACCATTACTTCTCACACCAAACCATTTTAAGAACTGAAAACCACTGGGAAGTGAAGTAGAACTTTCAGATTATCTTTAATGGCCCTTCCAACCCATAACAATCTATATTGTATGAAGTTAGTAGTTTAACATGGAATAAGAGCTGGAACACCCTTCCTATGAAAACAGGCTGAGAGAGTTGGGTTTTTTTCAGCCTGGAAAAGAGAAGGCTTCATAGAGACCTTCTTGCAACCTTTCAATATATAAAGTGGGCTTATAAGAAAGACATTACCAAGGCCTGTAATGACAGGACAAGGGACAATATTTTTAAATTGAAAGACTGAATATAAGGAAGAAATTTGTTATTATGAGGGTGATGAGACACTGGAACAGACTGCCCAGAGAAGCAGTGGATGCCCCATCCCTGAAAGTGTTCAAGGCCAGGTTGGGTGGGACTCTGAGCAACCTGGTCTAGTGGAAGGTATCCGTGCTCATGGCAGGGGGTTGGAACTGGGTGATCTTTAAGGTCCCTTCCAATCCAAACCATTTTGTGATTCTATGGTACCTGGAAAAGTTGTTTTCTCTCTCCCTCTGTGGAGGCTATAACCATGTAAGAGAATGTATGTCACTTGTACCAGCAACAGGCTACAGGTTCCCCTTCATACCCTTCATTAGACATTGTGCAAGGCCAAAGTGCAAGTTCAGACACAGGAGAGAACCACGATCTGCATGGACCTCTTAGTCTGAAGCAATGCAAAAATGTTTAAACGTGATAGATTAGAAGACTGTAATTATTTGCTACTTTGTAACTTTCTCTAGTAAAAATTAGAAATATTAAACATGGTTCTTTTATTTAGTACAAAATTTTACACTACATTTTATACGTCCTATTCTGTTATGATCAGTGAATGTGAGAAGAGCTAATGATTTTTAAATGATTATTAGATAAGGAAAAGAAATTTTAGTACCCTGTTAGCTGAATTAGCCTGAGAATCTGGGACAAATCTAGTTTTGTTACTACAGAAAAGGAATAATCTTCACCTTTAACAGAACTTTACATGATGCCTTATCAGCAGATATATCTCTTTGGCATCATACAAGTATAGAAATAGTATTATAAGATACAGGTTTTTTACAGCCAATTGATCAAACAGGAGGAGCTCTCAATGCTGGTGAGTACTGGTAATCTTACTCAAAACTGTAGCTGTTGCAGATTATATTTTACTGGTCTTAAAACCAGTATCTCAGCCATCATGTCCTTATATTTCCCTGTCTTCAGCTGTCCAAGAAATTGCTGAAATTAAGGTGTGACTTGTTTATTCATATTAAGTACAGTTTCCTGCCAACAGTGCTCATTCCATCACGAGTGATAAGCCCATCACTGCATCTGAAGTATTGATTTCACTTCACTTTGGATATCACTCATATCTGGAAGTTGTCTTGGAAGTGTGGCTCATTTAAATTATCATTTATGTGATGTGAGTCTGGAAGATTAAATTGTGAACACATTTTTATGGATGCGTATATTTTTTTAAGTTTTACTAAATGTAAGAAAATTAGAATCCAGTAAGTTAGCAGGTTGTTTAAATAGTTTAAATGTTATTTAAATATTTCTATGAAGCTTCATAACAAATACATTCCCGAAAGCAATGCTCAAGTGATCATTTCATTTTTGTTATACATTTTAAAGTGAGAATGAAAGTCACAGATTCACATGTGTGAAGTTAAGCATAAAGGTCTGCAGAATCAGGGTCTAGACAGAAATACAAGCTATGTAAAAGCTGTAGATATATTCCAGACACAGTTGTTAATCATTGCATACAGCAGCTTCCACTTACATGCATAAAAGGAAAAAGGGAAAAAGCAGTAGTTTGGTAAGGTGTTAACAAAGTGGAACATTTATGAAAGGTGTAGAAATGGTATATTAGTATAGAGGGAGAGAGAAAGAGAGAAAGAGAGAAATGTCTTGGGGCATATAAGTACAGATTTAAAAATGTATTATACCAATAATTTACCCTTCATATCTGCAGAAGTCAACAAAGCAATGCATGAAGTTTCTATAAAAAGCTCTTAAGTAGCATATTTGGGTATTTCTAACAGGAGTGAAGAGTCAGGAAGAATATTAACTGCTGCTTCTCTCTGTGCTGTATTCTCATACCTTGAACTGCAGCAAAACCCCAAGAGCATCAGCCTGGATCAGCTTGGGTATCCAAAAAGAAGGAGCTGGGATTTTCTAGTGGGTGCTTGGCCCCCTAAGCTATAGGTGCTGTAAACTGTGGTGTTTATGGCACATTTCTGGCCATGCAATATCCCAAAGCTGTGCCATTTCCAGCTCCCCTGCACCCTTCCATCAAGCTGCACAGGGCAGCTGCAGCCAGCCTTGGAACAGATCACTAGTGCATACAGGAAAGTGTTCCTGGCTCTGGCAGCAAGCTCACAGACAGACACTTTAGAGGAAAGAGAAAGAAATGTCTTAATAAATTACAAGAGAGACACAGAAACAGGTGCAAAAGGTAATGTCCAAGCAGTCATTTCTGACAATAACAGTTATCTCTATCTGCTTTATAAGAAGTTTGTGATAAGAACAGATGCTTATGGATTTTTGAATCTGACACAGTTCTCTCTTCTTACTCACTTTGACTCTGGTTCTGTCAAGATGCGTGCCAGTATTTTACCTCCTAAGTGCATCCTGTTGAAATGTGTGGGACTGTGAGGAGAAAGCCATGAAATAGTGTAGTTAAGGACCTTTAGACCTTTTGCATCTCAGCCCATTCTGCTACTCAGGTGGAGTGGTGGTACAAAACTAGACTGGACTGTGTGAATTGTAGGCATTTCAAGGTGTGATGAAAGGACTAGCCTTTTAGGCAACAGATATGGTTAGGATATTTGTTGGTACTGTGCTCACAGAAGAAAAGTATGTATTTAAAGTATGTATGTTTGTGAGCAGGATTGTCCCAGAGAGTAAAAAGTTCCATGTATTTTCATCATGATGAGAAATAGTAATTTTCATTAGTTGGTTTTGCATGTCAGAGAAAATATACTTGTCAGTGGAAATTGGATCTACAGTATTTCCTTAAAAGTGTAATTTTGTAGTTCATTATTTTGAATGCAAAGTGGCCTCCTGCCTCATACACCCTGTGATGAGTGGCCATTCACTATACTCACTACATCTCAATTTAGCCATCTTGACAATGGGAACAATAGCAATTACCAACCCAATGGAGATTTGTTTTAATTTGCTGCCAGAGGTGACATTCTCAGATCTCAGTGAGCCTTAGGAAAAAGTTGTTGTTATAATGAAATATTTTAAGTGCCCAGGGTAGCATTTTACCTATGCAGTAATTGTCATTTTTGCTTGCTACGGCTTCCTGTCTCTAACAAGCAATCCACAGCTGTATTAGTGACCTCTCTTTTTTCAGTTCTTTCTGATAAACAGCAAGTGTGTTTTTTTCCTTTCCTTTTCTTAAAGAAGGGATGCTATTGAAGCATGCTTCTTTCTACCCTCCACTTTTGTTTGGTGATGCAAATCTATGAACAGCTGTAATATAAGTTCACAAGAATGCTGGATAAAAAGTTTGTTTGCTACAAGGCCAGCGTGAGTGATCTGGGGGAAGTGAAACTTCTGCTCCTGTTTCTGCAGGTTAACCTTGCAGCAAGAAAACAGCCAGTAAAAATGAGAGATTGCTGTAGTTTTGCATATATCAAATAAGTGTTAAGAAACAGATCTTGCTCAAGGATAATTATCTTGAATGTTTCATTTGCAGGTGGATCTGTAGTTAACTTTTTATTCTTTGTATACAAGAGTAATTTAGCACAAAATTTACCAGCAGGTTTATTTACAAACAGGAATTGTTTACAAACTAGCAGTGAATTTCATTACAGTATTTAGTTTCTAATACAGAATTTCACTCAACTGATGAGTGAAATCCTCTCCCCTTTTCAAATCAAAACAACTCAACAACAGTTGAGATTTATTTAAATCCTATTTCCACTGACGCCAATATAGTATCTTCAAGTCTCTTTTTCCCCTGAAATAGCATTTTAAAAAACATTTACTACTCATGAGATAGTACTCTGAAAACATTCTTTAAAAGCTGAAATTCTCCACACCGAGAAGTGCCTTCGTAATTCCTGCATTAGCCTGATTGAGTGCAATTATACTATTCTCAGTGCAGACTTTGGGCATTTTATTCTTGTCTAAAATAATCACCTCCAGACATTTTCTTATGAAATGGCCCTGCCTCTCTCCTGTTCTATCAAAACATTTTCCTTTAATGTATCATCTCTGTACATATTGATGTGAACAAGCTGCAAAAGACCAACTTGTACAGGCAAAAGCCTCCTGTTATCTGTCCAGTATCTCTTCTATGCTGTGTTTAGTTTGACCTACTTATCAAGCAGTCATCATCTGAGCCACTTCACTAAAGCTAAAGGTCAAAACTGTAGTGCCAAATTTCAGTCACAACTGCAGTCCCAGAGGCCTTACTCAGATAGAAGTAAGGGCAGCATAGATATAACCATTTAAATGCCTCTATCTTGGATAAGATGTAGACATTTCCAGAGTGCTCAGTTTTTCTCAGTGATACTCTTTTCTCTCCTTTTCTGTATACCTTCCATTCCTTTCTCTACTCTTGCCTTTCCCTATTTCCTGATACTTTTTTGTTGATCAGCCTGCATCCTTTAATTGCAAGTGTTTCTTTCTCAGAGAATAGGTGATGTCCTGGTTTTTTGGTACATGGTCAATTAAAAAACTGGCCATCCTGGCACCTCTAGAATAGTTGCTTCTGTGGTGGAGACTGCCTCAGTTACATCCCTGTCCCTTTGAAAGAAAGTAATTTTACTTTCCTATTCCAATGGCTGAAAATATTTGTCTTCACTGTATATCAGTGGTGTTCTCTTAACTTTAGTGACCAAACACAATCCAGACATGTTAAGGGAAAACCTGGGTGAAGCATGCAGCCTAATTCCAGTGGAAAAGGGAAAGGAAAATTGAAAGTATGCAAAATTGAGAAAAAAGGAAAAGGCATATCTATTAAAATTTTACTATCTTGCTAAAGGGATTGGTCTTCTTTTTAACTAAATTTTTATATAAGTAAAAGATGGTTGAATCTGACTGTTGGAGCACATTACTTGTTGGAAATTACATTATCATACAGTTCTAAAATGATTTGGAAGACCATGGCTGTGTAAAACATTTCTGGTTGGGTAACTCTGAAGATGTAAGCATCATTTTAAATCCGGAACAGGTGATAAACGGCAAAAGTGTATTAAAGGGGGCTGCAGAGCTTGAAAACTGTACAGATAAGTAATTCTGCTGAGACCCAGTAACTAGAAAAGAACCTGGCCTGGTTTTTGTTGTTTTATGTTTTAACTAACAAAGATAACAGGCCCTGTAAGTCAGCTGTTTCATCCAGTAAATTGCAGATCTCGGGGCAGCATAACCTCTTGCAGACAGGTGGCTTAAATACAGTAGGTAATAGAACTGTTGTGCTAAGCTACTTTTACACAAAAAACACCTTAACAAGAGCTCTGTGCCCCTGAGCCACAGTACACCTGTTCCCAGAGGTGGATATGTGATATTTTGAGCTTCACAATTTTTGTCTTCGGCTGTGCCTATGTATGGAAAGAACAATACAGAATGCTGCAATCATTTTAGGTGTGAAACTAGGATTACTATAAAGGGGGAGAAAACAGGGATATCCTTTTTTTTTTTTTTTGTGAGAAGAATGTATTCCCCATTAGGATTCCTCTTTATCTGCTGCCATGAAAAGAAGGCTTTTCAATAAATTAAGGAAGGGATTTCATGACCTCTCTCTAAGCCACCTGTTGCCTCAGCTGCAAATCGATACCTCTTACTAGGAACGACTAACAAAATAGGTACTGTGTATTATACACATGCATGTATCATTTATTTATATGCATTATATAGATGTTTTCTGAGTAAAACCAACCACTGCAGCTACAAGAAATACATTTGCTCCAATGCTCCAGAGCAGGTTCCCAGCACAGGAAGTTTGTTGCCCTCAGTGTCCGCGCTGCAGCGCGTCGGCCGAAAGCTGGATAAACACAGAGGAACGGCACGGGTGTTTGTACAGGGTCTGGCACGTAAGCCCCTCATATCCCCAGAGATAGCAGCCTCTCACCAGGGCTCCTTGCTGCTGCACTGCTACAAATATAGTAACAGTGACAGGGAAGGCTAACCCAGGGAGCTGTTCAGCAAGAATAGCTCAGGAAATAGTAACGTCTGCGATAAGACATTAAAAGAAATTCTTGCTGTCTCTCAGTAGCTGGGTTCAGACCTGAAGACACACCAAGCTGCATATGGCCACCAAAAATTAGTGACAGTATGGCATTCAGAGCACTTGTGGTACATGTGAACAGCATTTTATTTCTCTAACAAGGCTGGCTGTTGCCCTGTGCTCTGGGGGAAGGAAAGCTTCTGGAGAAATGTGCTTAACAAGGCCCAGCTTCTCAAAAGCAAAGGGTTCCACTCAGCTCTACTGTAATTTCAAGGGAATTAAATGAGATTCGAGATCAATGAATTTCAACCAGGCAGCTACCTCAACATAAACAGTCACTGCTTTCTTCCAGTGAGCCAGTTAGGTAGCCAGCACGGAGAAAGGGAAGTGTACCTCACCCTTCTGCCAGCTGTACAAGATAAAGGTAAAAATACAACATACTTTGAGGCTGTACCACGATCCTGCAAACCCTTGCACAGGAATAATAACACATTTTTCAGACCCTGTTCTGTGAGCAGCATCAAACACTGTCCCTAGGGAAGCTTCTGTGCCACAGTTGGTGGGAGGCCCTTGGGCCTCTCTGCAGATGGCTTGGGGCTCTCCAGCAAGGAGCAAACTCTGACCTATTCCTGTCACCCCATTCAGAGTGTAGTTGGAGGCTGAAGACAATTTTTTTTCCCTGAGAGGAAGTTTCTGGAATATTTAATCCCCTATAGAGCTCTTAGTACATGGTCACAGGGCCCGCATCTCCTGTTCTTGTTAGGACCTTACTCAGAGAATTACATTTTCCTCCATTTCAGAAAGCTCCAGGAGCAAGGTTTAAAGCACATCAAGTTCACTGTGATGCAAAGCTACCAGGTTAAAAGTGATGGCTTTACTTCTGTGTTACATTTTCACAAAGTAAGGTCGACGTTATCTGCTCCTCTCATAATTCTTACTAGGGGCATATTTGTAAATGATGGAAAAGTGACCACACCAACATGTTAATGGGAGCAGTCAGCTCTCAGTATGTGGTGTCTATAGACAGCAGTGAGAGCAGCAGCTGTTACCGAGGCAAACAGCTGAAATAAAAGAGGAAGAAAGGCGGCTTGCAAATAACCGCCCTTACTGGTCCAAATGGCTCTTAATACTCTTTGTGTAAAGACACACTGTTGTTAACATCTGCTTGAAGTTAATCTGAAGAGTTGTTTGCAAATAGCAAAGCTGGTAAGCACCTGCTGCTTTAGGATAGATGAACTGCTGTGGGTATGCAACGTGCTATTTTATTCCTGGCAGCTCTCACAAACACCACCCTGTACAGAACAGAAATGAATGGACTTTGTGAAGGGCGCTTCAGTTGAAATTGGATAGGACTATACACAAGTATAACCAGACAGTAGAACAGTTTAAGAGCCTGGTTCAGAAATATTCTATAGTCTGAGGTTCTAAGTGGTCCTAGAAGGGTGACTAAGGAACACAAAGTAATTACTGGTGACTGAGGTTGGTAACTTGGAGATTTATTTGTTAATAGATGTCAAAACTAATTTTTAAAAAGTGCCTGGAACAACTTCACTAGGCTGATTTTAAAGCTGCCCTTTACATCAGTGTGTTTGAGTGCAGAACAGGTCCCATCTTCCTGGCATGCAGGGAATGCAAGAAGTGAAATGTGTTTTCTGCATTTCCAGTTCACTTTTGTGCTTTCTGCCCCCTTTTGAGAGTTCCCTGAGCCACTCTCCCACAAAGGATTTCACCTCACTTGAATGTTTGCTTAATTTCAGTTAGGTAAATCAAAATGGCAGAGGAAAGAAGATTATGGCCAGATATAACCCCTCTTTGCAGCAGGTCTATTCACCCTCTCATTAGTGAGACTTGTCTTTCTTTTCCATGCCATTCTGTTTCCGTGGGGGAGGGTTCAACTGGATGAGTCCATGCTGTAAGATGGTAGATCTACAGTGGAGCTGTTAAACCCTGTACTTCAGTGACCTTTTAACCTTTGATCTGTCCTTCAATTTTGTCTGGCCTAATTAGTGATTGAAGTTGTTTGCAGTTTGGACATAGACGTTCAGGCATAATTGACAATATCATGCTACAAGATCTGTTAGCTTGTGTAGCTGTAACTCAGGTCATAAGCTAGACAAGAATTTGTCATGCAGGAGAAAAGTTAACAACCAGGGTTTCAGGGTTCCATCTATCGTTTATTTCTGTGACTGCACAAAATTAAGAGGAAAAGTGGGAAGGGTGACAGAACCTCAGATGTCTTCCAAGACCTTGTGACAGTTTCTGTGTTCTTAATTAGATTTAATTCAAAATCTTTTGAGCTCAGTGGACATAACCACTGACTTTGGTGGAGGGACCAGGCTTGTAAAGAAAAGAAGAGGCAGGTGGGTAGCATGAGTGCAATGAATAAATTTTTTTCTTACTCTTGAAACCCACTTAAAGGACTAGAATATCTACACTCATCAGATCAAGCACTGAGAGTTTTGACTTGATGTATTTTTTCATAAGTACTGCTCTAGAAGGAAGCAAGCTCCTAGTTTCCCAGATCCTTTCCTACCTCTTTTCTTTCTTGAAAAGTAAATAGGACAACATTCTCTAGTCACACAAAACCATGTCCAAACTTAATTGATGGATTTAAAATATTTCCTTTTATCTGTATCTTCACAAGATAGTTCTTTGAGAGTTCTGGCAGAGAGATTACCCACTTCCACAGATAAACCCCTTGGAGTTCTATTTCCATCTGAGTTACATGGATATTCCCATACTTCAGTTGCCATTTGGGAAACTGCCTTTGATCAGCATCATCATTTGAACCTGGAGTGTCCTGCCTGATCTGTGATGGCCTTGAGCTTGACACTTCAACAAAGAGACTGGCAGAGTGACCCACCACTCTGTGTTGTGTGCAGAATACCCAGATAACTTCCAGGTCTCTTTTCTCTGATGCATCTTTGCAGCCTTTGCGCAATTTAGATGGTGTTAATTCCAAATGGACATGTGAGTCTTACACAAGTTTCTGGAAAATCACAGCACTGTATTTATATGCAGGTGGAAGCAGTAGGTATTTTTGAGAAATCAGATGTCAGTCTGGAATTTGGCAAGCAGATTTTTATCTCAGACTGAAAGTTATTAACCACTACCACTACTGCTATTAATCTCCTTTCAGAAAGCATACATAATTCATAACTGCATGTTCACACTGTGAATGGTGAGTGCCATTGCTGGGTATCTGACTATTTTAAAAAGCCCTGCAAATGCAATGTTCATAATTCTGGATAACCAGGACATAGTGGATTCAGTTGCTATGGTTGCATGCAACAGAAAGGGAAGATCTGTATTGCACCTCAGGCAGCAATAACTGCTTGTGCCACTTAATCCACTTACATTCTTTCTTTTTTAATTGTAATTCACAGTCCTGCTGACTCTGCTGCAGGTAACTTTACTGGCATTAGCAGGGGCAGGGACACAGGCACTATAAATTGAGGGCCCAGTGAAGAAGTTTTCCCCAGCCTAAAACAATAGCCTATAATGAGGATGTAAGCAGAAGCTCTAAGTTAAATTATCCATGCAACAATGGAATGTCTCTATAAGCAGTCAATATCAGTTCCAGTATATCTTGACAATACATGACAATTAATTCCAGATGGAGATTCTTCTCATTTGTTTACATTGATAAAAAGATTGAGTAGCACAGAAGAGAGCTTATTCATTTAAGAGATCTTGGAGTTTGGTTATTTTAAAGTATATCTGAAGAGTAAGTAAATAAGGAGCATGTGGACCTCAGTCCTTTCCCCATTATCAGTTTGGGATTACAGGCCAGAACAAGTTCTACTTTTGAAAAAATAGCTCACTGCTGTGAGCTGCATGAACCAGAGAGATACTTTGCTGTTTCAGTTTAGTGGAAAGCAGAGAGAGTGGTATCATAAATGGTTAAAAATATCCTCTGAGGCCAGCTAAGCAATATCTGTTTCCAGTATGGATTACCAGGGACACACTTCTAACAACCTGTATCTCTGACCAAAGGTAGACAGTTAGAGGAGCTGTGACTCTGTAAGTCGCTGTAATTTTCCCATTGTATCCTCCCCCCTTAGAAATATTTGCTGGTGCAATGCACAATGTCTGTATAGCTACCTAAATTCATCAGAACCAATCTAATTTTCTCAATAGTCCTTTTAGAAGTCCCTTCTGTGCTGCAGAGAGGTGGGATCAGAGTGACACTCAGTGGCAAGACAGAAAAAGTGATTCTCAGATTCTGTCTAACATCTATTATTAGGATGTTAGGGCATTATTAGAAAATTTTGATCAGGTAATTATTAGTATTTTCTGTTTGTTTGATAATATTCTATGTAAGCATTATAATTCAGACCAAAACGTGTACTTTTGATAATACAAACTGAAAGAAAGATTGTGTTACTTACTTTGCCAAGGCCCCCTTCACTCATAACTTGTGTGCTGTGATCTCCTGCAACTGAAAAAAAAAAGAATTTGTGAAATTGAACTAAAAACTCAAATATTGAATTTCAGAATCAAGAGATTTGAATCACCATAGTTTTAAATTCTGTGGTATTTGAATCTTTGCATAAAACTTGAACAGTTCAAAGAACAGCATTTTACATCTTGCATACAGTTGATCATGTTTCATGTGTATGACTGACAGCTCGTGACCCTCTCACGTATTTGTGTAGGATCAAAACGTTTTCTCTATATTTCTGAATAAACACCAAGATATGATTAACTGAATACACTATCCCCCAAAAAATGAGACATTTTTCCTTTTACATAAGTAAATACTGGAATAATTGTGGAATCTTTAACTGTAAAGATTTCTAAGATCAGTTTCGACAAGCGTTTGAGACATATTTTAGGTGGAGTAGTTCTGCAGTAAGGTAACAGTGTGGGCTGTCAGTCTTTCCAGCCTTGCCTGCTCTGCTACAGGGAAGGATCCATAGGATTACATTCCATGATGGAGCCAGAAATTCTTCTGAGCCTGTGGCTTTCCAGAGTCACCCGAACTCTGAGCATTCAAGGATGTTAATGAATGAGAGTTACTGTGATACAACGTTCCTTGAAGCGCTGTAAAATCATTGCCGTGTCTCTCCAACAGGGCCCTGTTGCATCCCCCATGTCCATGCGGTCTGTTGTGACAGGCGGCTCCTGC
This sequence comes from Climacteris rufus, assembly GCA_013398175.1. NCBI lineage: Eukaryota > Metazoa > Chordata > Aves > Passeriformes > Climacteridae > Climacteris > Climacteris rufus. The sequence goes on along the minus strand of VZRZ01007319.1, from coordinate 838,871 downwards.
CTTTCCCCGCCGCCGCCGCCGCCGCCGCCCCCAGGACCGCCCCCCATCCTGGACACGGACACGGCGAAGGACGAAGGAACTGCAGCCCGCTCAGCCCTGTTTGCACAGCTTAACCAGGGAGAGGCCATTACCAAAGGTCAGGAGAAAGCCAAATTTTGCTCCATGAGTCAAGCTAGATCTAGAGTTACTAACCTATCTTTCATAGCACTTTTAAGTTACATTCTAGTAACTCAGATCCTTTTGAGGCTGGAAGTGGTCTGATGGAGAAGACTGCATACCAACACCTCCTTCAGAAGCCACAGTACCCAAATAAATTCAACATCCCTGAAATTTATTTGAGGTCTCCTTTCCATTTTAAGGCAGCCAAGGTGGGTATCTTCAGCCCCCAGTAGCTGGTGAACCTCTTCAGCTGCAATTGCAATGAAGTTTTAGTGCTCTTTCTGATTCACATCCAGTGTACAATCTGTGTCAGAATGTTTTACATGTCAGGTGAAAAGGTATGGCTCACAGATCAGTGGGGAGTGCAATAATAAGCTTTGTGTATTTGTGTATTTACAACTGCACAGTTGTAAATCAAGTGATTGTCTGTGAATTTAAATACATACAATTTATATATTTGCCTTTAATGCTGCAGGGATAGGTCAGATATTGCCATAAATTAGAAAAAGAAACTCTGTTTTACAGATGGAAAAACATGATACAGCAAGCACTCAAAGCTTGCTACAGACAGAACGCATTGTGAGATTTTCAGATAAAGATACTAAGATAGCCCATCCACAGTAGAAGAAGTTCTGTGTGAACTGCTAAAAGTATGTCACCAGTTACACTTGAGGTCGTTACCCAGGTAAACCTTGAGGAAATAAAAAAATGTAAATTCAGAGAATAAGATACCACGATGACAAACAAACCTTTCATGCTTAAATATGAACACAATTAGGATTGGAAAGTAGACTCTCTTTCACAAGCATCCTTTTTTTGTTCCTTTTTTAGGGCTTCGACATGTCTCCGATGACCAGAAGACTCACAAGAACCCCAGCCTCCGTGCCCAAGGTCCATCTGTTCGTTCTCCAACAAAAAGCCATACTCCAAGTCCCACCTCTCCCAAGAATTCCCCACAGCAGAACCATGCCCCTGTCTTGGAGCTTGAGGGAAAGAAGTGGAGAGTGGTGAGTTCCAGCCACGCCTCTGAGTTGCACCTGGCACATTGCAAACCAGGTGGAGCACTGAAACATCCTGCAAAAGGCTGTCCATGATCAAGGTGCAAATAGAATGGGCTGAGTCTTCTATTTGTCTGCATTGCTGCAGTTTAACTGTTATTATTCTGTAGTATCTTAAGTTAATTAATTTGTCTCTGAGAATCACTTATTAATTCATCTCACTGGAGAATGTCAGACCCAGCACATAAATTTCTTGCAAAATCAGACAATGCCCCAGAAAACAGTCCAGTAGAGAACACCAATTAAAATCCCCTCTTGCAGATCATTTGTTTGAATGAGAGAGAACAGTCTTCTCACGGACCACTTTCTGCAGCTACCCCAACTAATGGAATTACATATGTATTTTTCATTGCCCATTCCATGCAAGCATGTCTTCCGTGCTTAAAAGTTGAGGAGTGTTTTCCTTTTGCTCAATCTACAGATGGAAAAGAGAGAACTGTTTGAACTTTGGGTGTTAATTTATAGGCATATACCAAAGAATCTATGAATGAAAACTGATGTGGCTGTGTGGGTTAAGAGAGGAAGGAAAGACTATGCAGTTTAGTCATGCAGAAGGTTATACACAGTCATTACTGTGGTGTCCCTTTTGCATAAAATACCATCACAGTTTGCCTGTGTTATGTTGCCTTATGGTTCTACTACTGGGAACTTCCCTTGTGGATCCCTAGCCTTCCCTGGACATCCATGGAGTGTTGTTGTTCTTTCAAGCCTAATGAAAGGAAATTTCTTCACCTTTTACTCCTTTATTGTATATGGTAGTGCCAGTACCTGCTTATAATATGCTGTATCAAACATTATGTAACATTTGGGGAAGAAAAACTTGCTCTGTTCTTCAGGGTGACAGTCTGAATCAGATGGGAGCCAAACAGCAGTTTTGTGAGTGCCTTTTAAAATTGTTGTGAGCATAAGGTCTTCTCTGCAAAATTAATGGACTTTGTCATGGTCTGTGCTAATTTCTTCAGTTCTGCAGCTCTAAAAGATACAGTGTCATCTAAGGGTGAATTAGGTGAGAAATCTGATCACCAAGCAGATTAGAATTTTAAGCCACAGGAAGGATATTGCTCTGTTGTAACTGAAGATGCAATGACTCGAGGATAAATTGTACTAAACTCTGTCTGACTGTTAGCTAGTTAAAGACAACCAATTAAATAAACTTTCTTTTGAAATAGGAATATCAAGAGGATAGGAATGACCTGGTCATTAACAACACTGAACTCAAGCAAGTGGCCTACATTTTTAAGTGTAACAAATCTACACTTCAGATAAAAGGAAAAATCAACTCAATTACTATTGGTGAGTGGATAGCTCCGCTGGGCTTTAAATGCCAATCTTGAAAAAACTGATTTATGTGATTAATAATGCTTGTGAATCATTCCATTCACTTTAATGGATTGATCATGTGAATAAAGTCATTCAGCTATGCAGTGCAGGACTGGGAATTTTCATAGTTAATATAGCAGGTGTGGATGTATTTGATTTTGTCTTATTTATGATTGCTTTTATTTTAGACAACTGTAAAAAGTTTGGCCTTGTGTTTGACAATGTTGTGGGAATCGTGGAAGTCATCAACTCCAGGGATATTCAGATTCAGGTAAATATCTAATTGAGACAAAGATAGACAGAGAACAAGCTGGGGGAAAGAAAGCCCAACATAGCTACAAGAGATTTTAAAAACTCATGATGCACAACAAAAGTAAGAAATATCTAAATGTATCTTTATATGCACTAAATTCTTCTGACATTTTTAGAAAATGCCTGTGAAAACTATTGACTATCACTGAACAAACCTCCCATAGCCCAGTGCCTTCTGGTTGTGGAGATCTGTCCACTGTAAAAACTGTTACTTCTGTCCCTAATCTCCTTTCATTCCTGCTAAACAGCTCCTAGCACTTGAAAGTTTAGTGGTGCTTACAGAACAAATTCTAGCAGTTAGCTAATTGATTTGTAAGAGCACAAGATTTTTTCTTTTCTTATCCTCTCGATGGAAATGTTCAGGTAGACTGTCAAAGGACAACTGAATGATATGAAGTAAAAGTAGGCACTGGAATTTCAAAAATTCTCCCTGGCCAGTGATGTGACACATTATATAAGTAGTGTACTTATTTGCCTGCAAAATCTTCATCAGAGATCATATTCCTTGTGGTTCTGATGAAAAGAAAACACACATATTTTAAATCTATACATTTCCTCCCTTATTGGGGACACTTGTCTTGTTCAGAATATACAATCTGCCTGACATTTACAGCACTTCAGTCATCCCATTCCAAAGAGGTCTAACTACCTGCTGTAATACTGGGCTGTGACTGACACACACGACGTCATCTCAAGAAGGGACTTCAGAATGGGTTATTTTAAGTGAAAAAGAAATGAAATGTTAATTATTTCTATCAAACTGCCACAAAGTGAGGTCTTTTGCTTAAAAGGCTGTGCCAGCTGTATGACATTAAATATATACAGTCTTGCTCCATGCTTCAGAAATACTGGTCACAGCCACCACAGGGAATAATAGCAAGATGGGGTTTTTATATTTTGAACCTTGTGCAAGTGATTGACATTGCTGCCAACTGTGCATCATCTTCTAAACTGTAACAAGCAGTTTTATTCATGATCACTACATGTCTTTTTACAGCAGAGGCAGTTAGTTAAAGATTCCAGGCATTTATTTGAGCAGTTTTTAAACACTTGTATTATTTTTATCATTACCTCTTAAACTATTCATGAAAGCTGAAAAATTTGTATGCAATGAATAGCGAAACCACAGCTTGCTAATACTCAAATAAAGTGGAAATATCTTTTATAAGAATCAAAACTCTTAGAATCAAAATTAATCATGTTCTATGAATATTGCATAAGGCTTCTGTGCATGTCATGGAGCAGAGTGGGGGTCCACTTAAGAAGGCAGGCTCTGGTTATCTGCTGTATGCTGCTCAAATTAGGCAGGGTTTGTGTATGCCAAGTGTAAGCACCTCAGTTTTCTCAGTAATCTGAAGACCTGAGTTTACAATTTCCAAATACATGATATGTGAATGCAACAAATTTCCATAAATTAATCCTACAGATTTTGCTATAGGTACTTCAGTGCCATATTGCTTGTCTCTCCTGTTTTTCAGTGATTTTTTTTTTCTTGCCAGATGTTTGCAGAATTTATTGAACACACCTTGCTTTTGTTCTCCATTGCATAAGAACTCATTTAAGAAAAGAAACTCTTAAGATGCATTGAACCACTACGTAGATCAGATTTCAGGATGAGGGTAGGATGCAAGAGGACAGACCACTGTATTTACTGTCACATTTAAGGAACTTAAGTTGAAAGATACTCTTAACATAAATGATGGGAGACACTCTCATTAACAAGTACATCATCCCTGTTTTATGGCTCAGGATAATCTCTGCTGCCTTGATGTCCAGAGTATATTGCTGTCCTTGCTAGAGAGGGCAGGAGAAGGAGTGACAACCAGTGAGTCAGACTGTTTGGCCATGAAGAAATCTTTCAATCTGTAGAATTGTAAACAAGAAGTTTCTCTTTCTTGCCTGAAGTAAATCCTGTGCTTGCTTTTAAAGAGATGTAAGAAATAGTTTTAGAGATTTAATTAAATTTATCTTAGTACTTTCTTAGAACTGTAGCTTGCTTCAAGGGGATGAAACCCCTCTCCTACTGTATGCTGGAAAAGCTTTGAAGTCTTCAGAACATATTACAAATCCCTTGTTGAGTACTGCTCTATGCTGGGGTCTTTCCTTTGCCCTTACTGGGTTGAAGTTGACATGTTTGATTTTTTAGCCAGTTCTCACTGATGGACAACATGAACACTGCCTAAATATCAGCACAGAATGACACTGAAATTAGAGAGAATCAGAGAAGTACTTTCATGAAACTTTTCATATTAAAAGCTTGCTGTATATAGATTTGTTGTGGTGTATAGGTCTTTGTTGCCACCACCAAGAATTTTCACAGTGTCTAACAAATCAAATCAAAGCATCACACAGGCAGGTGACACATAGATCAGATGCTGGTGGTCAAAATCAGACACGGCAGGTCTGAGGATTTTATTAACAGTGGTTCTGTTTGCATTTTAAGATTTGATGTTAAGTAGATTTTATTTTGCAGGTGATGGGGAAAGTGCCAACCATTTCTATTAACAAAACAGAAGGCTGCCATATCTACCTCAGTGAGGAGTCATTAGACTGTGAGATTGTGAGTGCCAAGTCATCCGAGATGAACATTCTCATCCCCCAAGATGGTGATTATGTGAGTGAGATATTTTTAAAATTTTCCTCCCTGTTCCATACTAGTCTTGGTAGCTAATAGCACTCAAACTGCTAGGAAAGAAACTGATGTAACACACCTATTATGTCACCAAAAAGTGATCCAAATTAACTGAATTTCTATTTCAGTTCCTTATTTTCTGGGGCACAAAGTAATTTCAAAGATCAGAAACTATTTTCTTTCTCTCTTTCCCTTCTGATGGGTAATGGCTTCATCTGCTGTCCATTTGATCTTCTTTTTTTGTATCTAAACATAATCTCCCAAAGAAATTCACTCCACAGAAGAGCATTTAAGTCTGAAGATGATGAGGCTAAAACTAAGATAAATATAATACTACTAAAGGTGAAATAATACAGTATAATATACTTGGTTTTTTAAAAGCTATTGATACATGGGTAGTAGCTGTAGTACTTCCTACTATTTTCAGCATATGCCCTTAAAACCACTTAAACAGGTGCATTTTCCTGGTTCCTTTCCTGTTGCAGTAAAAATTTCATACTATGCCCAACGGCATTTCTAACAAAAGTCATGCTTTGTCACTTCACAAGCACAAGCAAGGGATCGTGCAGGCAAAGCATGCTCATAATCCCTGGTTTTCTCAACAGAGCAGAGTTCAAATTGCACTTTATGGCCATGGACAGAACTTTTGTTAGTCTTTTGGGCTGGAATTTTGTTTGGTAGAGGTGTTTAGGCTTTATAAAATAAATTGTGTAATGAGAATTCTGTTGCTCCACGTTTCCAAAAGTGATTCCTGGGTGCCCAGCTTCAAATAACTAAAAAGGGTACAATTTTCAGTGGGCACATACTCACCTATTTCTTTAAACAAAAAGAAGTCCTTTTGGTCAGTCTTGCCTCAAAATCACCATGATATCTGAAATTACCAGCTATCAGAACACCTCTTTGAGATCTGAATGAAAAACCCTTCTCTTCACATAATTTTTTGCTTACATGCTACAGAGAAATACCCAACAGCACCTCCCAGCATTTCACTGAATTCGTAGAATGAAAGGACATTTTATTTGATGTTCTGCTTCATTTTGTGTACCCCGCAGGGGATGCTGAGTATTTTGGAGTGTATCACACTTAAAATGATGGGGGGGGTATTTTATTTTATTCTTCCATATTATAGTACTGCTTTTGTCCTTAAAATTAGACTCCTGGCTTAATCTGCACATCTAAATCCTTTCTGCTGTCTTCCAACCCAGACAGTGATGGAATCTGAAGTCATTTCTGACATGAGCTTTATTTGCTTAGTTGATGCAGATAATGGTGTGAGAGGGATTATTGCAAAGTAGTACCATACCAAGGCTATTTGAAACCGGGTAGCAATCAGGCTTTTTCCTGTGTGGCATTGTTAAATAGCTTCCTAGGGTAATGAAGAAGGCTTCTCTCTAATCCTGGCATGTCTGAGCTATCAATGCTTTCTCAGTCATGTAGCACTAATAGTATTCCACCAGTTTTCATGAGATATCCCCGTGTTTGTTTAACCATCATTGTTGCTTTTGTTCCCTACCAGAAAGAATTTCCGGTTCCCGAACAGTTCAAGACAGCGTGGGATGGATCCAAGTTGGTCACTGAACCTGCAGAGATCGTGGGCTGACTTCCTCACGCCCACAGAGCGCTTGCTGAGCGCGGCCCCGCTGCGGCCAGCGCGCACAGAGCAGCGGTGTAAAGAACTAGGAGTAGCAGGAGTTTGTGCTGCTGTGCTAGGCCTTCCAGCATTAGCTCTGCATGCTAGGAACAGTAACACATCTGGCACCCTTTTGTTAGGCACCCCAGTACTTCTCACCTTCCCACACGGTTTGCCTTCACCTACGGTTTCCATTGGAAATGTGAATGTAAGAGGTTAAAGCCCCCACCCTCCAGTCACATCCCTGCTTTGAAATACTGTGTACATTGAGCCAAAATGCTGCATGATACACTTTTTTTATCATCTTGCTTCAGTGCATTCCTTTTTGTGTTTCTGCCGATCCAAAACAGCATTAAGACTTTTAGGTGTTTATTTTTACCTATTAAGCAATTCCTGTATGATGCAGTAAACATGAACCCATACAAAGTACGCAGTTTCTTGCAGTTCTGTGGCAATCATAATGCATTTTGTTTTAAACAAGTAAAAAAAGGACAACTTTCAGCACAGCAATACATTTTGCTAACTGAAGATAAAAAAAAAAAAGCTGGTATTTTAATCAAAAACTTTTCTAATATGCATATTTAGAAGATCCCACAGTTTTCTGTGAGGTAAGATTTTATTATGGTTCACAGACTTGCTGTTGCCTTCTCATTTCTTGCAAATCAGTAATTCTTTCTAAGCTAAAGCCTCATCTAAGCTAAAACCTTGCAACAAATTGCTTGAAGGTTTTTTTTGCTCCTTGGATTTCTTTTTTTTTCCTTTTTTTTTGTGACACAATCTCTCACTTTTTAAAATTTCACATTGTATCTTGCATCTTATACAGAAAACCAAGGAAGACATATACATCTGATACCAGCTAGTTTTCCTTGCTAATAAAGTTCCTTCAAAATATTTTTATTGTAGCTCATACTCATTAAAAATATCATCCTGGGTTTTTTCCCCCACATTTGTAGGACTTACTCAGTTTTGAATACATCCACAAAGCAAAGCCATAGATTTATGCCATACTAATTCTGAGCCCAAATAAATTGGGTAATTTCCTGTTTAGTCTTTTGAGTCTACTTTACAGTCCCTACTTTACATGCTTTTTTTAACAAAGGTGGAGTATTGTATACATTTGTACTATTTTAGCACATAGTACAAATAAAATTTTAAAAATTTTAAGAATTGGCTTATGTTTTTGATCACTTGTAATACTTTGTATCAGTGAAATCACAGTGAGATGCTTGCAGAGCTAGTTAAAAGCTAAATCTTGTGCCTGATTTACTTTGAAAGTACATTAACTCTTAAGGGTTTTTAAGTATATCTTTGATTGTAAACCCTATACAATACAACCAGTAGTGCTCATTCCGTTTTGCTATCTGATGTTTGACCTCTGTGTATAATGTGTTTGCTTTAATATATACCATTTTTTCAACAGTAAACTTCTTATGAAATAAAAAGGAAAATATACTTGTTTAAAAACAAAGTTGTTCAGAGCTTGCTCCATTGCACTGTTTGTCCTGTGGGCTTTCTCTTCCTTAGCTGTTTCAAAAAGCTGGAGTGAGAACAAATAGTTCCTCCTCCCATTTCACTACAACATGACCACTTTTCTTGCCATAATCCAGCTGACAGTGAGTAGTGGGTGTTCTTTGTGCCAGCAGATAAACCTGGAGTGTCATGCACATAACTTTGGTGACAGCCAGCAAATTGAGCTTGTCATGGTTCTCACTTCCAGGTACACCTGTATCTTCCAGGGATTATGTGTAGGGAGATGAGCATGACCTGGTGCAAATTGGTAAGGTTTGCCTTCTAGTTTTAGCTTTTCCTATTGTGTCTTTGTGTGGCTTCACATCACAGGTGGTCCACTCCATATGTCACTTGGATGTGCCTCTTCTCTGAAAAATGGGCATCACATGCTTGTCACGGTAAAAGGATCGCTGAAGGATTGTTTAGTCCTTACATCATAATTGTAATTTATTCCACAAAATAATCTCATTCTGGAGCATTCTGGCCTGAAATACTGACTTTTTCATACAACATCAAACAGAGCACAAGGCATTATGCAGCAACAGGATGCCATTTATTGCTTTGGAGGTAAGATACAAAATAAGAACTGAATACTTGATGACAAACAGAAAGCAGCGAGACAGCCCTGAATCACTACACAGGAAAATTCTTAGAGTTCCTCTGGGGGATTTAACTCCCTTATCAAAAACCAACTGTGTGAAGGCTGATTTGATTCTGCTTTTAAATGTCTGAAAGCAAACTCCTTTGTGGCTAGACCTTCCCCCTAATGCTAATGTTCCTGCAACATGCAAGACCCAAGTACATTGCTCTGACTGGTTTCTTAACAGAGAGAGATCCTGGGTGGGAACAGTCTGTGCCTGGCAGTCTGAGCACCAAGTTTTCAGCAGCAAGCTTGATCTGTGTTTGATGGTTAATTCCAGCAAGGAATGAACTGTTCGTGCTGGACATCCCTAAGGTGCCATTGGTCATTTCTTTTTACTGCATGCTGTCACACAAGATATACGCCTTGATTTCTGCTTTATACTGCACTAACATTGTGATCATGCCCTAAAATCAGTGCAACTACCAAAACAGAAAACAGTGAATTTGGTTCATATATTGATATGGAAAAATGTGTATGGTGTAATTAGTCAGTTCATTTCTACAAACCTGCATGGGTCAAATATTCACCAGTACAGATGCTGTCAGTCAGCCAGTAAAATACATGTAAAAGAGAAGGTGATTTTTTAATTTAAGTGTCTAAATTTGAAGAGATTTTTTTCCTATGAAAAGCTTCGATGGATTCATACCTTCTGAAATGGAACTTCTGTAAAGGTACTCAGGAAGTACTTTGTACAAATACGAAGTTCAACAAAGGGAACTGCAAAGTCCTGCACCTGGGTAACAACCCCCCCATGCACCACTATATGCTGGGGGCTGCCCAACTAGAGAACAGCTTGGCAGGAAGGGACCTGGGAGTCCCAGTGGTCACTAAGTTGGACATGAGCCAGGCATGTGTTGGTAGCCTGGAGCTGCATAAGGAGGAGCGGGAGGTGAAGGGAGGTGATCCTGCCCCTCTGCTCAGCACTGCTGAGGCCACACCTCGAGTGCTGTGTCCAGATCTGGCTCCTCAGCACAAGAGAGACGTGGACATACTAGAGAGAGAGTCCAGGGAAGGACCACAGAGATGATGAAGGGACTGGAGCATCTCTCCCAGAAGGAAAAGCTGAGAGCTAGCAGGGACTGCAGCCTGGAGTACAATAGGCTCAGGGGAGGTTCATTAATGTGTATAAATACCTGAAGATGGGGTGCAAAGAAGAGGGAGCCAGCCACTCTCTCAGGTGCCCAGTGACAGAACCAGAGGCAGTGGGCACACTGAAATACAGACGTTCCCTCTGTACATCAGGAAACACTGTTTCCACGTGTAAGTGACCAAGCACTGACAAAGGTTGCCCAGAGAGGCGTTGCAGTCTCCATCCTTGGAGACACTCAGAAGTCACAAGGTCCTGTGCACCCGGCTCCAGGTGGCCCTGCTTGGGCAGGGGGCCGGATGGCCAAACTCAGCCCTTCCGTGGTTCTGTGCTGCTTGCTTGGTTGTACAATACCGGTTACTAAGAACCCACGGACGTGAGACTCATCGAGGCAGTGACTCCAAGTACCCACCAGGTGGCAGGAAGCAGCCGAGGCCAGGCCTTCACAAGCTTTTAATGATAAACTTTGGACTGCAGCGTTTACAAAGGACGTGAATGCCGTTTGCCAAGAAACTGGGGAATTCTGCCCTCTAAAAGTCACTGTAAAAACAATATTCCTTTGATCTTGAAATTATCATCTTGGTAAAAGGTGAAGGTTTGAGTGGGATGAACAAGGAAGAATCAAAATTGTTACCAATTATTAAATTGATGTTTTGGGTTGGTTTTGTTTTGTTTTGGTTTTGTTTTGTTTTTTTAACACTTCTAAGTAACTATCCATTAAAAGCATATTTTAAAAAATACCTGATTGAACTTAAAAGTAATTTTTAATAGAGCTATTGAAGATAAACGAGTAAGTAATTTCAAGTCTGTATTTGAACACCAGAAATCTTTTTCAATGTGCTAGGGAATTAGGCACTTGCTAAGGCTTCCCAGTTATTATCCAGATAAACCATTCTTCTTGTTACTCTATCCTGAGTCCTCAGCGTATCTGGATCTGCATGAGTTCCTTCAGTGTTACTGCACTATGTGTTCATCAACCTGTGCCTCACACATCTTTCCTAGAGATCAAGCATTTGTCCCTTTGGAATCCTTCAGGGGCCCAACTCAGTGTGCACCCTTAGTGCACTCTCCTGATGTGCTGCTCAGCTGGGCTCCCTTTTCAAATGTGGAAGCAGCTGCTTGCAGACAGACAGAGGTAATGTTCACTCAATGACACAATATGCTGGCAAGCACAGCAGTTATCAAGAACATACAAAGCAGGTTCAGTTTCCCTTCTGGAGGTGATCTTGGCCCCCTTGCTGTGAAAATACTGCCCAGAAGCAGCTACTGCCCTCAGAAGATGCCTATAAACAGGCCCCTGACATATGATAAAAGCTCTGTGCCATTAGATAAAAATTATAAATAATGCTCCCCAAGGAATGTTCTGACTACCAGAAAACAAGAACCCATTCCCTCTTTATAGTTGAAATAATCCTGAAAAATCTTTTTGTGTGCCAAAATTTCTGTAGAGCAGAGAACATTCTCTACTCCACCACCCAAAGCTCCGTGGTGATTTCCTGGGCTTTACCCTACTTCCCTAAGGATTGCTGTGTGCTGAGGAGCCTACCTGGTCACCACTGACCACCAAAGACTCTTCTTCTCCAATGTCCTAGCTCCACTGCTGCTTCAATAGAGGCACCATCACATTTGCTCCCTGGAAACAGAAGGGAATGCAATAGGGAGTTAGGTAGCTGGTAAGGCCCACACTCCTGAGTAAAGCTGTTTTGTGGTTACTCTTCTTTCAAACAAGGCCAAGGTAAAAGGCAAATAAAGGTATTTATGTACAACTCCTAAGCCAGACAATACTAATAAACAGGCAGCCACACTAAAAACTTGTGTACTCTGAGATAAAAGTGGAAAAGTTTCTTTCTTTTCTTTAATCCAGCTGATTTGCCATGACCTATCAATTGTGACCACCAGGATTCTGTTTTCTCTGTATTACACTTGAAGTTGTATCTGTCAGAAGTTGCCTCTCAGTCGACTGAGCTTTTAGAGCCAATCTCTCCTTCACATTCCTTAGATGGATGAGACAGCTCAGTCTCAGAGTGAAGGGTTAAACTGGTGTAATTTGGGAGACAGCAGTACCAATTTTCCACACTAAATGTATAATGTTTTACATTACAGTTATGTAAATGCATACAGATGTTTTTTAGCCCAAGTTTATGTTCTGCATCTTGGCTGCTTGCCCCAACAAGAAGAAAAGTTCTCACTCTCTGGCGACTCTGTATAGTTTCAGTAATGAAGAATCTCTTTATCCAGTATTTGCATTTCATTTCACTCTGCACATGAACATAAATGCTCGATACAAATGTCTAAATAGGATGAATTGTAGCTGCTGGGCCTGTCAATAATTAACCACTTTGGAATGACAAGAGCTTGTTGTTGATTGATGTCCAACAACTCTCATCCAAGGACTCTTTAGAAGAGCTCCTATTATTAGAATATTTCAGCATGATGCAGGAGATGTGATCTGTTATCCCCCAAGCAAAGGAAGGAACGGAACTTCAATGCTCCAGCGACTCCTTAGTTTTAAAAATGGTTTAAAACCCTTGAAAACCAGTTGCTAGAAGGCATATCAAAAATGAGCAAAGATACATGTCTGTAGCTCTGAACAGCAGCTAAATTTACAGCAGACCAGTGCTCTACTACTTCCTATTGACTATGGAGGATTCCCTGCTCAGGAGTGACTGATCAGGTTTTTCAGCATTACCTACACCTAAAGAGCTCAGTGTGGGATTCCAGATTCCCTTTAAAGCTTGACTACTCTGATAGCAGCTTTGAGGTGCTCTTCAGTTCAAAACAGTTCCTCCTGCCTAAATCTCATTTCCAGAGAAGAGGATATTTAACTGCCAAGGCATTCAACCACTTCCTTTCATCAGCTGGTACAACGAACTGCCCAGGATTATCTCTCTTTCTGACTCCACACACAAGAGAAAGCCAAGTAGCAAGAAATCAGTGCTGCAGAAGACTATAAATACTGTCATGTGTGGCAATCTGACACAGCAATGAAACAAGACCTTTTGTCATCACAACCCTAAGCTGTGAGTTTCTCACTGCAAGTCCTGTTGTTACAGCATCTGTCATGCATCCCAGAATAGAATAACCTGAAGGCTCGCAGAATTTGTGGGTCAGTTGTGGATTTTTTTTTTTTTTTTTTTTTTTTTTTTAAAGGCAGAAGAATGAAAAACTAATAACTGAAAAACTTGGGCATGAGGAAATATATACATTGTTACCTGTTAGTGCCCTGCCCTGTGCTGTCAGTTATTCCATTTCAACTGGAATATCCAGAATAATCTCATGGTTATGCCTTGGTAATGCTGCTGTTGCTGAGCCTAAAATTTACATGTGACCTGCAGCATTATATGAAGACTGTGAGATCTTGTAATTGTACCTTAAGATCTGATCTGCCTTTCAACACCTATGGCCACACACACACACACACACACCAAAAAAAAAAAAAAAAAAAAGCCTAGACACCCCGTGGTCCTGAAAAGCTTGTGGTAAAAATCGAATTAAAAAAAAATTAAATAGACTGTAACTCATGAAGGAGGAAGTGAAATACTTTAAGGAAAGGAGCCTTGTTACATTACTTTTACTGTCAGCTCTCCAAGAAAGTTTTTCTATTAGGACTTAACACATGGTTTAAAACCATATTGTCTTCTATACACTTGTTTGTCTTCCCTCCTTTCTTTCTTCCTAATCATGCTAAGACTTGCTGTGTTTCCCAAATCATTTGGCCATATTGATTTCACCAAGGTCTATGTTACAAAACATGCTAGTGTAATTAAAACCATAATGAGTGCCAGCACCTTACATAACTGCATGTAATTAAAATGTATGGGTCATTATTTGATAATCACTTTGGCAATTCACCTCAACTTGCTTGGATTAGAGCTTCACTCCACACAAGCTTCTGTAATTGAAAGAGTGGGAATTAGGTTAGATACATGGAAGAAATTCCTTACTATGAGGGCGGTGAAGCAGTGGAACAGGTTGCCCAGAGAAGCTATGGATGCCCCATCCATGGAAGTGTTCAAGGCCAGGTTGGATAGGGTTTGCAGCCATCTGATCTAGAGAAAGTTATACCTTGCCCATGGCAGGGGGGTTGCAGCTAGATGATCTTTAAGGTCCATTCCAACCCAGGCCATTCTATGGTTCTATAGTTTTATGCAATTACTTCATTTTTTAAAATTGGTTCAGGTTACATGGGAAAATAGCTCAAAAGGGCGAGGGAGAAGCTTCTGGTTTTGTTGAGCTGTGACATTTGCTGTCTTCAACATGGGAAACATTCTGTGTTTACCATATGTATTACTCGCTCATTCAGTATGGAGCTGGGTTAACATCAGCGTCATACAGAGCTCTTGGTCTGGCTGATGGTACACAGAAACCTTACAGATTAAAACTTCAGCTGCGTTTAAACTTGCTGCTGGTTCTTTGTTTAGCATTTGAGGAGAGCAAGTCCCACAAGAAGCAGCTGAGGGAGCTGGGGGTGTTTGGTCTGGCCCTCTGTGACTCCCTGAAGGAGGCTGTAGCCAGCTGGAGGTCAGCCTCTTCTCCGGAGCTTCAGGTCGGATATTAGGAAGAATTTCTTCACAAAAAGGGTGATTATACATTGGAATGGGCTGCTCCGAGAGGTGGTGGAATCCCTGTCCCTGGAGGAGTTTAAGCAAAGACTGGATGAGGCACTCAGTGCCACGGTCTGGTTGCCAAGGTGGTGCTCAGCCACAGGTTGAACTCGATGATCTCAGAGGTCTTTTCCGACCTAACTGATTCTGTGATTTTTTTTTTCAGATGAAGAACATAATACGTGATAGGGGAAAAGACGAAAAGAGGGAGATGAAGGGGAGAAAAAAAAAGCGCAACATTTAGACAGGAAAATGAAAACGTACAACAACTCCTCACTGCGAGGCGCTACAGAGACCGCTCCGTCCCCGCTCAGCGGCAGCCGCCTCTACCTCAGCCCTCGGCGATACCAAGGCACGACTGACGCGGGGGAAAAGCCGGTTTCTCCCGGGCGTGGTGCTCTCCTCGTCAGGCGGGGAGCTGCTCTTCCCCCCCCGCTCCTCTGCGGGAAGTGGAAGAGGCGAGGCGCGTCCCCGGCGCACGCGCGGTGAGAGCTCAGTGCCCGCCGGGATGGAGGAGGCGGCGGAGCGCGGCCGGCCCGGCGCTGGGGCGACGGCGATGGCGGAGGGTGGCAGCGCCGCCGGAGGGGAGGCAGCCAACGCCAGTGCCAATGCCAACGCCAACGCTGCGTCCTCACCCTCGCCGTGCTCCCCTCCGGAGGGCGGCGGGGCGAAGCCGCTGAGCGCGGCGGAGTACGCGCGGCGCGTACACCAGTGGCTGTGGGACTCGTACTGCGGGTACCTGGGCTGGCAGGGCTGCCCGCCCGCCCTGCTCGCCGCCGCCGCAGCCGCCGCGCAGCCGCCCCCG
>VZRZ01007319.1:766978-822865 GCA_013398175.1 Climacteris rufus | reverse complement strand
GAGTGGGGGCCGGGGCTGGGCCGCTCGGCCTGGGGAGGAAGGGGAGGCTGGTGAGCCGCCGCGGCCCCGGGAAGCGGGGCCTGGAGAGGGAAGCGGGGGCTGTGCGGCGTCGGGGGTCGCTGCGCCGCCGTTGGCTGCGGCCACGGGCGTGTGGCTGTGCCGTGTGGCACTGCGCGACAGCTCCGGTACCGCCGTGGTAAATCCAGACCTTGGTCCGTAAGCGGGTTTGGGGAGGGGTTGACTTGCGTGTGCAACTTGCAGCTTCAGTGCTTGTTAAGATGTTTTCATGGCTTTTTTCCCGTGGGACTTATTTTTGCCGTCACAGGCTTGTAATGCATATAGCTTTATAAGTAGCTCGTTTGGATGGTGAAATCTAAACTAACTTTACCGGTTTTAGTAGGCTCTTGGTGCTCAAATAAAATCATTTAATGGAATCGAAGCAGAGAAGTGAAAACATGCTGACATTGAACGAGCTTAGGGGCAGGACCCGAGGTAAACACACGGTCTGTGGCAGCTGTAAACATCGAAGGCAGTGCACAGCAGGCCTTCTGTTTATATTTGTTCAGGAGTAAAGCAAATTCACTCTGATCGCATCAGAGGCAAAACCTGGAGCAACAGCATTTTCTCACAAGTCGAGGAGCACCTAGGTCACATTCCTTGGATGTTCCATACCACCGTGAGTAATGGTAGATTGTGGAGGAGAAAACTGCTGAAGGACTTTGGAAAAAAGCCAGATCTCGTTCTGTAGGACAAAGTACGACACTGCTGATCTGTGACATTATTTATAAGCTTAGTGGCTGTATGTGTGTGGAAGACATTTTTTGTTCCTTTCTCCTTTTCAAGGGAAGGGAAGGTAGCTTCTGAGGTTGCTTCTTTCTTATGTTTGTGAGCATGTTAAACATGGTTATAACACAAAATAGTATTTTCTGTAATTATGCCCTACTTTTGTTATAGATTGCTTATGTACAGATATTGTGAGCCATTAAAAGAAGGATTGGAAAAAGACTAGGCTGAAATCTTTCTTGGATTTTTACCTAGTTTTTCAGGAGCCAATTTCATATGTTGAAGGTAATTTAGGGCATGAATAGCATTTCATGCTGCTGAACATGGTTATGGAATATTGCATCCTGTTGCAACACCTGGCCTTCTTCAGGGGACTCTGTATGCAATACAGTGATACTGTGCAGTTGTAAACAAAGACTCTTGTGCTGGTGCTTTGGCTTCAGAGTGCACATGGATATATCTGGAACAGCTAAAGTGATTATGGCTCCTTCTTCCCTGCTGCAGATTACTGCCCACACAGCAGGCTCGGCAGGGCAGGTCGTGTGTCTGTGCCTGTGCCAGTGCAGTTCACAGCCCCCTGTGCTTATGTAAGCTGAAATAAGTGACAGCTTCTGTTAATGATGCAGACTTTAAACTGGGATGTCAAAAAGTGGGATTGTTAACTGTCTCTTCCACGTCAGTCTGCCTGCAGGTGTGTGCCAGAGCACCGCTGTTATCAGCACTCTGGGCACCGGCAGGCTTTTCAGGGACAGTCATCATGATTTAAGGCACTTCCTCGCCTTGTCCCTCCCTGCCTTACTGCAGGAGATTACTGCTCATCTGCTGGGAGCAGCAGGGCAAAAGGTGCATCCAGGCCTCAGCTGCCCTGTGGCTGACTGGTGCAAACCCATCTTTAGCACTAGCTTGATTGTAAGATCCTAGACATTGAGCTGGGTGGATGTTGCATTTGGCTGTCCTTGCTGAAAAATGGTAACCCTTGGCAAAAGAGTGCATTTCTGATACAAGGAGCATCTTGAATCACTGCAGCGTAAATGTGCCAGAGTCTGAGGGTTGCCAAGGTTTCTTAATGTGGTGGAATTGAACATAATTTGAATACTTATTTTCTTAGCCCCATGTAGCTTCTTCCTTATGCAGTAATTTAATTTAATTTATTCAAGTGAACCTCTGCCACCAACTTCAACAAACGTGCTGCTTTTAACAGAGCAAATGAAAGCTTTCAGCTGCCACTGTGCACTCGAGCCAGGATTGGGACACTGGCTATGTTCCCTCCTGCCTTAGCTGAAGAATCTTTAATTAGAATTTTACAGACAACTTGGTCAGGCTTTGACAATGCAAATGGAATCCCTGTTAGTGTTATGCATGTAAGTCATGCTACTTGATGCTGTCATTGCAGAGGTACCAGTGCAGCAAGCATGAAACAAGGCTGTATAAACCCAGGTACATTAAATAAGAGCTGGCCCTTACCTGCTCTGATTCTGCTTGCCCCATGTAAAAGTGCTGTGGCCTTTTGGCTTGGCTCACACAGCTCACGGGGCTGTGGCTGGCAGCATCAGCCTCAGCAGAGTTCTGGAGGCTTATTCTAAATGACATTTGATTATGTTTTTGGAGATTAAAGAGTGGTATGGTTTTCTTTCCTCTTTTCTCCTTTTTGTGTGTGGGATAGGTATTCTCAGAAGCAGTAACAAACCCAGTCACTCTTTCCCACAGATTCCATCTGGTAGTAGTGGGGCGTTTCTAAATGAAGTTCGTATGTGAGTCGTTGCAGGTTTCCTGTGAAAGTCATGTTTGTCCTTTGGGAAACCAAGGAGTAGCTGAGTTCAGATGAAATTATTTTGCAACACTATTTCTTAGAAACTTTCAAAGGCACTCTTTAATGTTTTCTCTGCTTAAATCACCTCACGTGGCATTAGCAACCAAAGCTTCCGAGTAATACTTTGTGCCCATTTGCTCTTGGCCAATTAAATAGGGGAAAGGTGTTGTGTTTTCTGGCTGGGCAGAGAACTATGCTGTGTTTGATTGTAAGTAGTCTGTAGAAATGTTTATGTTGAGTACGACTGATATTTTCATGCATTCCCATTTGTGTCTGAGGGGACAAAACAGGCTGTGTTTTACTCTGAGAGCTGGTACTGGGTACACATGGAAGCCTTACTGCTGAGGGATAGAAAAGTTGTGGTAGATCTAATTTTTCTTTTACCTGACCTCTCAGATTTACAGAAATCTGTTATCCATGAGGCTGTTCTAAACAAAAGAACACAAAACTTAATGAATCTTCAATGTACTTCAGTTCTTTAGCAGGGCATGGTTTTGCCTGTAATCCTAATTTTGAGAGCACTCAGAGTTCTGAGAGAGTTTAATTTAAGAAGGTTCTTCTAACTCAATTCAGAGTATTTTTTTATGCTTATGTTCTTAGAAGTTTTCTTGAAGAAGATACGAGTCAAGATTAAGATCTTGATTATGTTCTTGCAGAGAGGTTACTCTGGGCTGTTCTTTAGATGAGAGTGTTAACTTTGTGTTAGTGCAGTAAAATCTGAGTCATGTGAACTATTTCTGTTGCAGGCCGGGAGTTCCTCATCCCTTCACTGGCACACAGATTCATAGCAGAGATGGTGGATTTTTTCATTTTGTTCTTTATAAAGGCAACCATCATCTTAAGTATTATGCACCTCAGTGGAATAAAGTAAGTTGAACAATTTAAAGCTTTGTTATCTATGACTTCGAGCTTTTCATGCTCTTTGAGGTGTCAGTTTGTATTTATGGTATGTTTATGCATTTGATGTCATCGAATCACTGACAGAAGTTGAGGAAAAAGCACCACTAGGTTCACTTCCTTGTAAATGCCTCCTGATTTTGGGTCAGTTGATGGAAACATGGAATTTGTACAGGTGTATAGGCTCACAAACTACCTACTAAGGACAGATTAGACTTGCACATTTGGTAGGGTGGGGCAATAGCAAGATTATTAAAAGCTCCTTTTATATAATTTTCAAATTTTCAAAGAAATATAATTTTCAAAGAAAAATAATTTTCAAAGAAAAAACGTTGACAAATAAACATTTTAAACAGCCTTTAAAAATGTACTAGATCTGGCTGGGATTAAGTTAATTTTCTTCATAGTATCTTCTGTGGTGATGTATTTTAGATTTCTGAACTTAATGCTAGCCCCCACAAAAAAAACCCCTGTTCAAGCATATCAGATATGTAGGTACTTTGAAAAGACAGCCTGGTTGCCAGGAATGCTACCACACTGCAGGCTTTACTGGGTGTACATTGGGTTTCTCAAAAAGAACGAGTAAGCATTTGTCTATCAACTGTACACTAGACTGGAAGGTTCATTTCACATTTTTATATACAGATGTAGTAATTTACCTTAAAGACGTCCTTTTTTAACTGCTGCTTCAGCTGTAGATACCTCATTCCTTAACTCAGTGGCTCTGCTTTGGGTTGGTGTAATCAAGTATTTCAATCTGATCAAGAGATGAGATCTTGGTGTAGTCAATAATTCCATTACTGTACAAAGACATTTCAGAGTCCGGGTTTTCTGCTAAAGAACCATCCAAATGTTGTCTGTAAAGTGATGCCCTACAGGTAACATTTCCAGACACCTTAAACTGCAGCTTGAAAGGTGTGTGGAAGAGTCAAATCCAAAACAATAAATATGTGGATGTGAAGGATCCGTGGGCTTTGTTCAGCTAAGCAGCAATTAAAATGCCAAATGTTCATTTCTGTTTAGCTGCCAAATCCCACAGCCTGTAACCTGACAGCTTGTGTTTCCATGTTTGGCTTTAGGGGGTGGAGAATGATACAAAATGAAGTATGGGAAAGATAGGGAACAATTATCTGTGTATTGCTTCTGTGAAGGGGTGAAAGTGTCATTTACAGCATTTTCTTCATTAAGAGTTCTGTGAGAGACAGAAGTTGCTTACAGGGAACTTCAGAGAAAAATGCTGGGAGGGTTTCTGCTTGTGAGACACGGAGTGCTTGGGGTTAGGCTGAGTTGTCATGGAAAGAATACATCCTCACAGGCTTAAGAAAGACACTCCAGGCCAAAGCTCTATTGAAGGGAAATGCAGTTTGTGCTACATTGTTTTCTTAATTCCTGGGTTGTTTTTTGGGTTCTTTTTCAATCCTTGAGTCTGAATAAAGAGGAGGACAAGTAGGACAAATATTAGATGGGCTGTTTTGAAGCGGGACTGCACATTTTAATGTGAGTCTCAGTTAGATGCATGAGTGAAATATTCTTGCCTAAATGTGTTGCAAGTATATCCATTCCAGGTATCAGATAAGAATGTTAAATCTGTGGAGTTTATCTTCTGAAAATATGCCATTAACTCAAAATGGATGCTTTGCATAGCTCTGTTAGACTAAAACCCCTAAGGTTTCATCTCCTTTAAGTTACAATCCTGTTGCATACCAAGGTACTGCCCCCAAGAGAGTATGGAGAGCAGTAAAGAATGAGGAACTGTAATGAGAACCCTGATCATGCAAAGGAGGATATAGGGCTCCCCTGATTCCTTAGGGAGACTTGCAACTTCTCCCTTGCATTTCTACAGGAGAGTGCCCTTTTATTTTTCCTTGAGAGTTTGTGTAAGAAAGAGACTTGGAGACTTGGATGCCTTCCATTTATACGAGGTTAGATGATTACCCACAGAATCTGTTTACCTCCTAAAAAGTGGGAGAATTTTCAGAACAATTCTGCAGCTGACTACCCAGGGACACCCTTGTGCAAAAGTGGCAATAAAGAATGGCAATCTTCTCTTAATGAAACAGACAAAACTCGGCAGCAACTTGGAATGAAACCGAGTGTTCTGAATTTTAATGGCTTGTTTAGTATCAGAGAGGGCAAGGAGCTTTTGTTCTTTTGCTAATACCACAGAACTGAAGGAGTGAATTCTGGTGTTAAAGGGGTAACACTGGTATTGGGAGAAGGATGGTTTTAAAGTTCAGTTTTATTTTGTACAGGGACATCTCTAAATTTGCCATGCATTACATCATAGAAGAAATAGATGAAGATACGTCCATGGAAGATTTGCAGAAAATGATGATAGTAGCTCTCATCTACAGGTTACTGGTCTGCTTTTATGAGGTAAATACTCATAAACATGACCCCTATAATTAATAGTTGTCAGCTGTTGAAGAAATGGTTTTTAAAAATTGTTACCATTGGCCAAGAAAGTAAATCCTCTTCACAGTATTTTGGATTATGTTGAAGCTTGCCACATTCACATAGTTCTGAGGATAACCAAGTTTGCTAGACCTATCAACAACACGGTGTAGAACTGAAATAACCTTTCTTTTACAGATAATCTGTATTTGGGGAGCAGGTGGAGCAACCCCAGGGAAATTCTTGCTTGGCCTGCGAGTGGTGACATGTGAAACATCCGTACTCGTTGCCCCCAGCCGGGTGTTGGTCATTCCATCTTCCAATGTCAGCATGACCACGTAAGTGCTCCTGGCTCAGTCATGTTGCATTCACATTAATGGTGTTGAAAGCATGGGATTTGCCTGGAAATACAGCATTGCTTTGCTGTTGACCTTTGCAGTAATTCCGCTGGAAGAGCTATTGTCAGCTTCTGTGATCTAAGAATAAAATGGCAATTATTCAATCACATGGAATTATTTTTAAGGGTCTGTGGTAAAATTGTCCTCTAGAACTCGACTTTAGTGCTGTGCAAAAGTTAGGCACTAAACTGGGAAGTTAACTACTAATATAAGCAGAAAAGTGAAAGTAAGGCACTGAATGTTTTATTCTGATTTCAGGTCCACAGTACGAGCTTTGATCAAGAATTTTTCTATTGCATCATTTTTTCCTGCGTTCATTACACTGCTGTTTTTCCAGCATAACAGAACAGCCTATGATATTGTAGCAGGAACTATTGTGGTCAGAAGAAATGGAGTCAGATGATAGCAAAAGATGAGATTTCCGGACTGGTTCTCAACATCCCCTCCAAACCCCAGTGAATAAAGACCTACCCCAGAACTGAAATGGAGGTATCTGTTGGAATCTTTTGCCCCAGTTAAATGGGAACTGATTCACAAGCTAAAGAAAGTGTATGGTTCCTGTATGATGCCAGCAACTACCTTCGAAGTATTGGAGTTTCCATAGATGCCAAAGAAGTTTGGGAGAGAGAAGACTTATTAAATCCAGGAGTATTAACCTCTGACTGACAAGACAGGAAGCGTCTGTGTGAACTGCAAAAAGGAGCTGTTCTGTTTGTCAGTCTGTGGAAAGCAGATCCCTAGAAATACTCCACCTTAAAAGAAGGGTTACTCCTACAGTTTTGGATGTTAGCAGGTAACTAGAAAATAAAGTTGTTTTCCAGGCAGTTCCTGTCAAAGGCTAAGGGGGAAGAGACCTGTAGTATTAGACAGCAGGGCAAATGATGTTAATTGCCATGTGTGCAGAGAGATCAGCAGTGGTTATCAGTGTCTTTCATTATTGCTTCACAGATCATATTCCCTCACCTTTTAAGTATTTTCTCACAACGTTGATGTGAAAGGTTTTTTTGCATGATTGTCTCAAACACTGTCACTTACTTCACTTGTCCAAGCTAATGAAGAGGTGAAACAAGAGCTGCTTTTTCCTCTGGGAAGGGTGTGTTACACTGCAGTGTTAGTGAACTGGTGTGTGTAAATAATTCTGGAGCCAGGAACAGTACAAACCGTGCTAACAAAAGGTAACTTTTTTGCTTCTGTTTGAAGTGAAAGCACTTGTCTATTTCTTGCATATAATGCAGAGCAGAACTGAATGTGTTTCAGGAGCATGAAAACATTAACTGAACTGTGTTATGGGTGTAAATCTGCAGAAGTACAAATACTGGTTATTTTCACTTTATCATTCTGGCTAATTGTTTGTATATTCAGAATAACTTAAATATTGAATAAAGAAGCCTAATATTTTGCATGACTATATAGCTTTGATGATTCATTTATTCACATGTTATTAGTACCTCGGGAAATGAATATAAGGAACAATGTTCATGTTTTCCTGAATTTGAGTAAGAATTTGGAATTCTTTGATCCCAGGTGTTGTGTGTTCCTCCCTCAAGCCTAACCTGCCCTTCAGTGGTTGAAGTTCTCACCCGGCCTTCAATTTTGGACAATGGTTTGGTTGACAGCAGAAATATCTGAGAGCTTGGTTACCTCTCATCTCCAGCGTAGTAACTTAAGCAGCAGTGTGTTCATATTCTGCAATATTTTTGTTTGACAAGTTGTGTTCTCCTGTTTAAGACTACTGTGTATGCATTTCAGCCTTCATTTGGAATGATGATTCAGGACTAGATCCAGTGCTTAACAGTGGGAGAACGATATTTTGCCATCTGCTTTGTCTCCAGAATGACATCATTAACTTTTTAACTACTTTTAAATATTTATTTTTGAAGAAGTAAGTTGTCTCAGCTAGAATATGCTGTTTAGTCTTTGCTCATCATGTTTTTTTGCCAGGAGTGGTGAGCCCACTGCTTACATGGGCAACCTCTTCCAATGCTTGACAGCCCTTTCCATTAAAAATTTTTTTCCTAATGTCCAGGCTGAACGTCCTGGGGCCAACTTGAGGCCATTTCCTCCTGTCCTGTCCCTGTTATCCGGGAGAAGAGACCAACCCCCACCTGGCTAGAACCTCCTTTCTGGATAAGGTCACCCCTGAGCCTCCTTTTCTCCAGGCTAAACACCCCCAGCTCCCTCAGCTGCTCCTCACAGGATTTGTGCTCGACTGTTGCCATAAGCAGTGATGTCAGGCATGGCAATCAGCCTGACAAAAGCTAAAGCTGTCAGAGCTAAGGTAAAGTCTCTTCTAGGGTGAGTTTCACCTATTGACAATTTCAGTATGAATACAAGAACTTTTGTTCTGTTTACTGTAGCAGTGACCTAAACACTAGGATTCAAAGGGGGGTGGGGGGGAAGGGAAGAGCAACACTGTTGGCTAAAACTTTATTGCTCCCACTTCAGGTATAAGGGAAGGTATCACCCTGCAGAAAAATACCACCCCTTCCACAGCAAGTAAAGAAGAAAATTACAGTGCAAGAACACAGACCCTGGCCACAGAAATATGTATAGACTGTGCTGAATGCCAGCTTTTCGTCTGTCTCTTATGCAAGCTGCATCCCAGCTGCCACTTGTTTCAGCTTGAAGGACAAGTACAGGGCAGGTGATTTATGGCTAAGGGGGAGAAAGTGGAAATCTGTGGCATTTTTCAGATTTAGACATCTGAAAATACATAATTGCATATAATCCCTTCCTGGCTCCAGTGGCATGATGTGACTGCCTGAATAGCAGTGTAAAACCACATTCATAAAGTCGAGTTGCTGAGTATTTGCTATTTCTGGAAACAGTGATTGGGAGCACGTGAAAAGAGCAGCTGGGCCTTGGACCTGTCCTGTCCAGCTTGTGCTTGAAAGGAATCTCCCCTCGTGCCAGCAGCACCTGCAGCTGTAGGAGCAGGGCTGGGGGTGTGGCAGAAGTGTCTCTGAAGACATTTATAGCATTGACAATGGTGCAGGTAAGGATTCCTTCCCAGCTGAGGGAAGGAATCCTATCTGAGCCATGCTGTGACTTGGTACAAGTTCAGCTGTGGGTCCCCAGCTGAAGAAGCATTTCCTCTGATTTTACTAGAATAATGTCTGTTCTCCAAGAAGCTCCGGTAACTGCGACAGAAGTGGAACCCCCCCCCATTACTCATTTACAATCTTTTCCTCTTCAGTTAGAACAGTGGTGAATGTTTGCAACGTGAGGTTGGGATTATTTTAATAGCACTATCAAAAATTAACTGCAGTCAGCTGACACATTGATAAGCTGCTCCAAGCTTCAGTCTACAATAAAACGTCCTTCTTAACAAGGAGACCTCAGACTTCCTTAAGATCCTCTAAAATCAATATGCAAAAGCAGAGGTTGAAGAGAGCATGGGACACTGCTCAGGGGGAGGGAACCATCTCATCCAGTTACAGCTGGGGATACCTTGGTGGAGAGTTAAAATTGCCAGGTAATATTTCGCAGTTTTTATTGATGGCATTTATCCCATGGTTTAACATGTTAATTATACTGTAATAAACATGGCTTTAATATTAAACTTTTCCTTATTATCCAAAGTCACCACAGTCCATTTCAGTAAATATAAAAATATATACTTAATACTTTGTACAATACTGGTTTTTGGTCCAAACAAAAATGGATCAGAAAAGCCAATAAACTTATTTTAAGAATTCCCAATTTTAAAGATTTTCTAAATGGATTTAGGCAACTTTGAATAATGGGATTTACATAAAATCTGAGACAATACTAAACAAAAATGGCCGTAACACACAAAATTTCAATTTCACAGATTTGTTATGCCAAAAAAGTACATAGAGAAACAAAATTGTATTTACACATGTTTCATAATAAAATAACAAGGCGAGACAGGTGATAAAGGGCTGTAAGAATGAAAATATAGAAATAGCATATAATTATTAAATGAAGAACTACAGATCTAACAAGTCCTTAGCATGGATCATCCTTGAATCAGTCTTCCTCTAGCAGAAAATTTTAGTGCACAATACACCCAAACTCACTCACTTCACACATACACCAGCACAAACTCAGCATAGAAATCATTCATTACCAACACTCCCTACTCTCTCCAGCATCCCTCGCGGATATCGTGACAATTTCCAGGCGTCAGGAAACGCGGATGAGCGCACGGAGCGGTGCGGATGAAGAGGTATTGGACAAGCCATTCACTGTGCAGGCTCTACTCAGGGCTACAGCCAGACCATGCCGAGTCAGTGAAATAAGTAACTTGAGACTTTTGCTTGAGAACAGCCTTGTTGCCAACTTTACTTGCTACCAAAAAACGTAACGGGGAGAGGGGAGGGAAGGACAGGAAAGCTAAGTTGGATATTCCTTTAGGCAGATCTGACTTCCACAAGCCAGCGTGAGGTACAATCCCGGTAACTGAACAATTCAGGGTGGTAGCTGAACATTTCAGGGTAGGAGCTGAACAATTCAGTCAGGGCAGAAGCTGAACAATTCAGGATAGTAGCTGCTTCCAATGTTTTTGATGCTTTACCAATCAGGCGTTTACTTTCTACGTCTAACTGCATGCTTTATCTTCCGACCACCAACTGAAGATCCAGAGGCAGAGAAAATATTTTTCCCATTAGTCCTATTAAAAGAAATTAGTAGTTCAGAGTTTAGGACAGTGTAGCTGAAAATTCAGTAGCAGCACTGAGTAGATACTCCAGAACAACTGTTTCATAGTCTTGTCTCACTAGTTACCAGCTGGCAACAAGCAGCAAATGACGAACAGGAGGAAGAGAGTTCCAGAAACCAATTAAATCTCTCTTATTCAGAAGGTAAGCAGCAGCATAATGGCTGGGTACGGATTCTACCTTTCAAGAACAAGACACTCTCACATGTGTTGCTGTGTGACACTCCTGACAGCTAGGCTCCTTTAAAGATACCGTTGCTTAGTTAGCCAGTCAGGCTAATACAAGGAAGGATGCCAAATTTAGTTTCAAACTCCAAGGTTCATCTGAACACCTCACGATTTAACAGCAGTAGAGGCTGTACACTGTCCACTGATATTACCCGAAGCTCAAGGGAAATTCTGATACGGTCTCTTACCCCACTGTAAATGCCGAAGTCTGGCTGAACGGAAATCCTGAAGTGCCAGAAGGCTGTGCAGGAGCTGCTGGTGCAGTAGGATTTGCACTAAAAGTGAATACTCCTGGGTTATTTGGAAAGTTGAAATTAGTAGTATTACTTCCAAACTGGAATACAGAACCTGTGAAGATGGGGTGGAAGCAGAAAGGAGTAAGAAAGTTGAAATTTGAGTTCATCCTTTCCAGCAAAATCCTCATGTTCTTCCCCACTATCTTCAAAGAACTTTGTTTTACAGATAGCTCAAGATGACAAAGTTGGGGGAGGGTCGGAGTTCTGACACCAGAAGTGTCAGATTACTGCAAGAAGAGTTTATTAAATAAATCCATTCACACAGATTAAGGGATTCTTAAAGTAATGCTGCTGGTATACTGACAATTAATTGTTTGATAATTTTTGTGCCACCATTAAGTTTAAACCTGTGCATACTGAAGTTTATTACTAAAGTCTAAAACTGTAAATGTATATTAAACTTTCCTGTGTCCATGCAGTTGATCCGGTGACTTCCTTCCCTTTAATGTGCTAACAGCACCTCATCTTGGAACACCCCAAACCTTCCAGACATCCAAGTAACGGGTAAGCAATTCGGGGAGAATTTTACCTTTAAAATGCTACCTGATTAAAGAAAGATCAACTTAGTAACATGGTGTGTACTAATCTACTTGCACTAATCTATTGATTAATACAAAAATGTTGGTTACTTTCAATGGGGGCTATTTCGTAAAACTTTTGAGAGGAAAAAAGGAAGTTTTTTTCCCTTTAAGTACTTGATGTGATATCAAATAAACATTCTGGCAGTGTTTTTGTTTAAATTACTGCTAGTATGGAACAGGTCTTTCTTACACTTAAATTTTAAGGATCACTCTTTGCCCCTTTCCCAGGGTATTTTATACTTCAGTAGTAAAAAGATTTTCAAACAGAGCTTTAACCCATAAATGCTTTAAAAATAACCCAAAACAATTCTGAATGTATATGTTATACAATGAAGCCTGTTAAAAGCCAGATAACTAAGAATTACTCAAACAGAAAAACAATAATTTTACAGTGCTTCTGCCTTTTGGTTTGCAGAGTCTTACCGGTGATTACTCCATGGTTTTCAACACTTCCTTTTAATCATTAGGTTTCTAAAGAAAATAAAGCTCAAAATTTAGTGGTCGAGTTGCAACCTCCACATCTGCTAAGTCTCTTGTGGAGGAGGCTTACTGTGAAGCGGGACCCTCATGGCACATTGCGTCTCCACAGTCAGGACCGGGACATCAATGCCAGCCCCGTGCCCCTTGTTTTTACGGAGGGCGATTCCTACGTTTAAATACGTGCGCAATGCCAAAG
This sequence comes from Climacteris rufus, assembly GCA_013398175.1. Taxonomy (NCBI): domain Eukaryota; kingdom Metazoa; phylum Chordata; class Aves; order Passeriformes; family Climacteridae; genus Climacteris; species Climacteris rufus. Next base: position 810,121 of record VZRZ01007319.1, on the reverse strand, counting down.
TCATCCTTCTCCGTATCATTTAAGGTGCGCTCCGGGAAAGAGAAAATGGAACGTGTTATCTTTGAGACCAAAAGGGAAGAGCACGGTCAGCACTCACCAGCACTGGGGGTACCAGAGCCAAAAGCTGGCTGTTGGGTTGCCTGCTGTCCGAACACAGAGGGCTGGGTGCTGCTCGTCACGGCGCCAAAGGCAGAGGGAGCAGGCTGAGAGCCGGCGGAAAACAGCGTTGTCGACAGCGAGCCAAAGCTCGGAGCGCTTGGCTGCCCGGAGCCCTGGCTCGGGCCAAATGCTGGTGGCTGACTGGCGCCAAAGGCTGGGCCAGCAGCAGGCGCCGGCGGCCCAGAGCCAAAGAGAAACGAAGACGACGACCCTTGGAGGACAGACAGGGATGTCAGTAGGGGCCCTTCCCTCCCGCCCTCGGGAACGAATCCAGAAACAAAAGCTTCTCAAACCTCAAGTCTGGTAGCTGAATACTCATCTTAATTGCAAACTAATTGTGTGAGTATATAAAATGAACGCTACTTCAGCCACACCAGGAATTGCACCTTTTCTAATAAGTAGGATGAGAAACACCGCGTTTTTAAGACAAAAAACTGAATCTCAAACAAGCACACCATCTGCCTCTTCACGTTGCACAGATAAATTCCTAAAAACGCTGTTTTAATCTGTATTTACCAAAAGCTGTTTCTGCCACACACACGGAATATTCATTCAAACTGTATTTTTCAGACATGCAAAATACAGCTCCTGATTTATCAGGACTAGGAGAACATGTATCTCTTTTTGTCAACAACTGAACCCCTCCCCCGTCCAAGTGTTTACTGTTATCAACTGCCAGAGGCCAAATCAACCTTGCAGTAATCTCAAAAACTTGGTTTAGCAGAGTAATTCTCTACCTATCATCAACAGACAACCAGCCCACTTGTTTAGCTGCAGAAATAATGGAATGCCACTGAGCAGTGGCTGTGAACGTACAGGGCAGATCTGCTATGCAAAAGGGACATTTGAAACAGCACTATTAATGCCTTTATAGCAGCCCTCATGCAACAGGCACCCTCTACTGCACCCTAACTTAGGATGGCTGACTTTCTTTCCAAGATGAGATACATGGTAAAACTCAGGCTTCTGCATTGGTGAAGATGTTTGAAATGTTGTGTCACCTACTAACAAAATTACACTAAAAGTTACTGATTTGTAAGCAGGTTAAATTGATCTGTTGGTTGTTACCATTCAGGACTGTTTTCTCTATTTCTGATACACAAAAATGTGTGCAAAATAAACTTCTGTGACTGACAAAGTTAAGCCATCAGATCAAACCAGATTCTTTCCCTCACACGTTCAATTTTATTTCCAGCATACTGCATGGCTCACAGGAATACAGGTAATTTGGTGGATTTAGTCTTGTGTCATACTGCTTCATGCATTTATTAATGTAATTCATGCAGTGGAGTCACAAACATAAAACATGAAGAACCTCTGTTATTTCTTATTACTGTCTTCTCTACATTGCTGTAAAATTAACAAACACTGGCCATGATCCTTAGGAGAAACCAGCTCTGAAGCAGTATTGAGGAACAGAGAGGTAGTCTACCTATACATGTGAGGGAAGGACTTGGCAAATCTGGACATTATTTACAATAGTTCAGAGTTTTACGTATGGGAGAGAAAAGTCAGGGAAGTTGTAATCCATTGACTTCTAACTGTAAACACTGGACTGATAGTGAGAAGAAAAAAACTATCATTCTCTTGGTGAAAAGCTCCTACACAACTGAAATCCAATAAAAGGTTGTCCTCTGCATAGAACAACTCTGGTTCATTCATAATCTGTATTTCCCACACTGAAGAAAAATGAGCCCAAATTTATATTGCTGAATACAAATGCTCAATATTTTTTCTCTACTTACATTACCTTAGCCTGCACATTTTTCAAGGTAAAATATTCATGAAGCAGTATCTCCTTAGTGCACTACATCATGGCAAAAATGAGAAAATGAGAGAAGCACCTATTTAAAACATACCTGTTGAACTTGATGTAGTTGTGGCTCCAAAAGTAAAACCTGAATTTGCAGCATTGGTACTGCTCTCTCCTGAACCAAAGAGAAATGGAGTAAGAGTGGAGCCAGTGCTGGAAGATGTGGTTGCTGGTTTGTTTTCTTGAGAGAAACCAAATGACTGAGATGTTGCAGATTCTGCAGGATTGCCAAAACCAGAGCTGCTCACAGTGTTGCTGGGTTGTCCAAACACAAAGGGAGTGGGAACTGGCTGAGGGTTTGAGGAAGAGAGGGTGCTGCCAAACACACTGCTGCTGTTGGCTGAAGTGGTGGGTACAGCTGTGCTGGAGGAACTAGAGCTCAAGAAGCTGAAAGATGCTCCTTGATCTGAAAGGAAGGAACACAGTTACTACTAAGTCACACAAATGGAATGTAACAAGCAAGAATTTTTCACACAGTGATCATGAAGAACTTTCATCCTCCACTGCAGACTTTCAACAAATTTGAGGAAAACAAAACTGCAGTATCTGTGAAGTGATTTTTGGACCTTTGTAGCAGTAGAGAAACTGCAGCACGGCTGCAAGTAGATGGAAATAAGATATTCCCTATCTCCTTCCCTTTCACTATAAAAAACCACACTAGTATGAGGCCTCTGGACTGTACCATATTATAGATTTTATCACCAGCTGAGCTGCTGTTACTGAGACAATACAACTTCTGTGCATATACAAGCAGTGATAAAGGTTCCTTAAGGTGTGGCAATTTTTTTGTCTAAACATAGTGTTAGAAGTCACTGAAACCTCTGAAGAAATTGCCACATATTGTGTACACATCAACAGGCAGAATGGAAGACAGGCTGCAGGTGGTATACAAATCCCACAGATTTTGCCCAGTACAGCCTCAGAGGTATTATTTGATAGACAAGAGCAGAAAAGTGAAAGCAAAAGAAGTTCTGATTACCGCAAGTACTGGTTTGTGCCCCAAATGCAAAAGGTGGCTTTGCCTGCTCGCTTTCCTTTTCCGATGGTTTACCAAAACTAAAATTGAATACAGGTTTTGCTGTGCTCTCCTCTTTGGTGTGCTCAGCTGTCCCAGATGAAAAGATAGGTTGTGGCTTTAACTCTTCATTGTCAGCTTTCTTTCCAAATACTAACGGACCGGCAGAAGTGACAGAGTCCTGTTTCTCTTCTGCCCTTCCCAAAACAAACTGTGAGGCAGGTGCAGGCTCCACAGTGCCAAAAGAGAAGCCTCCCTTTGTCGAAACAGTTTCATCCTTTTTCTCATCTGGTTTCTTAAATGGCAAAGCAGGTGATGCTACATCCTTTTCTGCCACAGTTCCAAAAGTGAAGCCACCGACTCCAGTTTTATTCTCACTAGTAGCTATGGAAGAAGCAGAACTTGCAGCAAAACCAAAACCTCCCAAAACTGGTTCCTCTTTCCTTTCCTGCTGTCCCAGGCTCGTTGTTCCAAACTGAAATGTTGAAGGAGCCTGACTGCTTGTAGATGGAAGTCCAAAGGTAAAACTGTTACTTTTACTTTCTTTTTTACTGTCTTCTGATTTAGAGTCCGAGGAAGAAACTCCAAATTTGAAGTTCCCTGAACCAGTAGGAAACTTAAATCCTCCAGTCACAGTGTTGGACGATGCAGATTCAGATGCAATGCCAAACTTAAAGCTACTTTGTTCTCCAAATTTAAAATTTCCTGTGCTACCTAATGTTTGAGAAGATTCAGAGGACGATGATGGGACACCGAATGTAAATGATGGCATTGCAGCATTTGTAGACACAGCAGCAGTACCAAAACCTGCAGAAATAAGGAATAATGTCAAGTTTGCAATATATGATGTAAAATGTACAGGATTCAGCTACATGGCTGGGATTCTAGTCCTGAGCTTTTCCAGAATCAAAACTGTTCAACAAAATACCCCCCAACACCAGCAAGAAAACTTCACACTTCCCCTCTACACAGAGCTTTTTGCAATGGTGCTCTTCTGTGCAGCACCCAGCTTTGCAAAGCACACTGCTGAGTTCTTTGAAGATCATGCTTTTAGTCTAAACTCCAAATGAGCAACAAACACCTCAGGTCTGAAATGAACAACCATGTCACTGACACGAGCTTTTCGCTAAAAAAACACAATCTTTTTCTGGAGAATGGGTGTGGAAACACAGGCACATTACCTAATTTAAATAATATTCCTAGACAACAAATGGACAATTTTGCCATACCTCAAAGGAAAAATAATTGTAGTTAAAATTAAAAATGGCAGAATGCACATCCTTGTTCTTCTCATGCAGTATTACCTTTGAGCTCTGCTTTGGTGCCTGGCTTTGCACTTTCACAGGCTATGCATTTTGTGGCTTCTGCTTTGTTTTGGACCAAGCAGACCTCACATTCCCAGCTTCCTTCAGGCTTCTTGAATTTGTCTAAATCCAGAAAACCTCCAGAAGAAGCAGAAAATGCAGAAACACTGCTACTGGTCACAGGCACTGAACTCCCTGAGAAAGAAGCAAGGGGGTCATTATGCTTAAATCATAAACTGAACATGAACTTTTTAAGAAATGATCAGTAAACTGCAAAGCATACAAACATAACAATAAAAAACCATCCAGTTACCAGTTAATTTCAGTCAAACAGTCTGAGAAGGTAAACAATAGAAACTCCTGGCTTCTTTATAATCTACATATGATTTTAAGCAAATTGAACCAGTGACATTTAAACAGCAACTGCAGTTCATAAAATACAGCAACACAGCCTACATCAGATGTAAATTACAGGTCCTGTATTGAACTAAAACTACAAAGAACGTCTGGTGACACAAGTTACCGGTAGTCAAAGTTCGCATCACCGTCAAGTGATGCAAGGCTGGGAATTTACCAGAATGATTCATCAGCAAGTCACAAAGACAAGACACATTCAAGACCACATAGAGACAAGAAAAAAAGGAGAGGAACTCAAAGCTTCTGAATGTGTTCACTACACAAACTACACTGTCCTCAACAGCAGCAGAAACCTGCTGCTGAGGCCCAAAAGCCAACGCTTGCCTTCTGACTTTTTCCCCCGGTAAAATAAGATATGTCCCTTGATGCTGCACCCCAACAGCAAACTTCAGCTCCACAAGTGTGAGGAGTGAAGCAGGCATCTGGAAGGCACAAAAGCGTCACATAATCATAATGTTTACCTACAGTGAACCAGTGAGGGTGGTACTCAAGAGTACACAAGATAATTTCTCAGATTCAAAGCAGGAACATTCCCCAGACAGGAATGGCGCTTCTTTTCCACAGCACACCCAGAAAATTTATAGCCCCCCATCTTACTTGCTTCACTCATCCCCTTGACCAAGGTGATGTAACTGTGCAATTCCCTGCGCCATGGTGGTCATGGCAAACCCCTCACTTCCAAAATTCTTGTTTGCAACGGCCAGAGTCTCGGACTCTGACAGCTGACCACTCTGAGGCTGGCAGTTCATGAGAACAAGCTTCCCCTAAAATGCATTATCTTATCTGAAGAAATTGCACTCTTACTGTTCATCATCATTATAAAAGCACAATCTAATCCATTTCACATCTATTTTCTTTCCCCAGGATATATTTGCAAAGATGTTTTTGACATTAAAAAATGTTAACAGCCAATACAAGTCAACACTAAAATAATTGTCTATGCTTTAAAAAAGAATTAATGCTTTCTAAATCAGTTACAGTCACGTATAACAGGAAACAACCAGAACCAAACTGAAGAAGGTGCTGACCTCCCCAAGATCTGTAACGACTCTGACCTTCCCAAACAAGGTTACCCATGTTCTGAAAAGCTACCACAGCCTTCACAGGCATAGCTGAACATATGGGGTCTTTTAGCCTAAGACAACTAGCTAAAGACAACACTGCCTTGGAATCTGGCTTCATACCTCTGCTCCACTACACACTGACTGGATGCTAACTGGAGACATTTTAAGCCATATTGTGCAAATACTGTTTCTACTTACTTTTTGAAAGATGAAAACTCCAACAACTCCAGTAATTTTTAGCTCTTTGCATGGAGTTCACATTTTTATCCAATGAAAATTAATCAGTTGGTTTTAAGTTAATTAAGACATCCATTTTAGTCATCTTTCCTCACTAGCTGTAAAGCAGGGTGTATTTGCTTTAGTTCAGTTCTGCACTAATACATTTCACAATCAAGTTCAACTCATGTGACAGGCTGGAGTCTGGGCTGAGACCTACAAACTGCCTGCAACCATTCCTGCAGAGAGCCACTAATCCATCCTATCTGGCATACAGCCATGCTGCTGGAATTATTTTTTATATGCAACACATTTTATTCTGTAAAAAATGCACATAGACTGAGATTGAAACAACAGAGAAGAAAAGAACAAACCTGCTTTCTCAGACTGACAAGCTATACATTTGCTGTCTTCTGCCTTATTTGATACAAGGCACACTGAGCAGTCCCAAGAGCCTTTTGGCTGTTTAAATTTGTCTCCAAACCCCAGAGTGGCCGTTGTGCCAGTGCTGGTGGAGGTGGATGTCACTGTCACCGGGTTGTCTGTGACCATCGGCATAGTCAGAGCAGGCATCACTCCTGTTCCAGGCTTTGGTGTCTCACATGCTATACATTTTGTAGCTTCAGGTTTGTTCTGGACCAGACAGGTATCACAATCCCACATGCTGGGTGCCAGTTTAAACTTGTCTTCAAAGCCCAGTGTCCCTGCTGCAGGGACTGCTGTCTTGGAGGAGACACACTGACTGACACTGATCGTCTGTTTCGTACTCTCAGCGGTTGACACTTTAGCAGCTTCACAGGTTACACATTTGCCATCTGTGGTTTTGTTCTGTAGACAGGGGTCATAGGTGTCAGACTGCCAAAACGAGGATGCTTGTTTAGAGGTGTCTTTACCTGCAGAAAAACTACTTATTGCAGGCCTTGTATAGACCACTGTGCTTGTAACAGGCTGTGCAGATGAACAGGAGGGTGCTTTCCCAGACATAAAGCCTAGTTTAAAAAAAAGAAAAAGGAGAGATCTTACTGATAAAGCTGTATCCTGGTTCCATGAAAGTTACTTATAATAGTAGACAGCACGAATTTAAACCAAGTGTCAATGGTTACAACTATACATTCCAACTAACTGCCAGAGGAAGTCCATGGAAATCTTATCTACAGGGATGAAATTTCATATGCTGTGCTGGGACACAACAGAACACCTATTTAAAGCTTGATTTAACTCTTCATTTCCAAGAAAGTTTTAGATACAAATCTCATTTGTATCTGCCACTACACTGGTAGAACTGTGAACACACAGTACTGGAAGCTGACGATCTGTCACAGACTAGAAATACTCCAGTTTCATTTTAAGACACCATGCCCAATCGAATTGAATTTCTAAAGCTATTTCTGCCATAGTAAATGACTCATATTTACTTTAGTAGCTGTACAGAAGTTGGTACTTGGAGCAGCAACCCCACAGTATTCCCCCACAAATACTGAGTAATAATTAAGTAATCAAAATTAAGACAAGCAAACAATTTTTACCTATAATCTTTGTTCAAAGTGCATTGGATACAGGCCAACTCTTTTTTTAAAGGTGCAAACTTTTTAGAAAACAAGAACCACCAATATGGAAACACTAATGAAAATGCTACAGTGGCCCATCTTAAATATCAGCACAAATTAATTGTACAGCTAAAATAAAGAGTTTCTTTTTTTTATTATGTTGTTGTTGCTTTGGGGTTGTTTTTTTCATATTAGAAGTGGAATCTTTGACCAGTGTGGATTTAGAACCTGCTTCTCTTAAACTGATGAAGAAAACTAATGCCACTTCACCCACAGGTCTTTCCTTACACAAAACACACGGTGTATTTTCTCTCAGCTCTTTCCAATATAAACAGGCACTGCCTTCTTAAGGAGTACATAGATCTACCATTAATGAAAAGTCCTGCTGCAACTCAAGGCTTATGGAAAAGATCAAATTCAATAAAGTCCTCTTTCCTAAAACAAAAACCATAATCTGTGCACACATTCTTACCTAAACAGTTGAAAACAACTCTAATGACTTAAAAACCAAATTTTTTTTTAAAGCCCACTACTACTTAAAATTTACATCTGAATCCACAGTAACTGTTACCATTTAAGGCCAAAAGATAGGCAGCTTTTGAAATACCTTTAGGAAAGAAGTTATCTTTATCATTCTTAATTTCTGGAGATGGCAAAGGTGGAAGAGGAACGTTTGTAAAGCATTTTACAAACATTTCCAATTGCATAAATTTTATTTATTTAAAACGAAATACTGATTATTTGACTAATTCTTCTTACACTTTGATTTGAATCACAACTTAACATGTAAAGGAGAAGCAATGCATCTGGTCTGAGGTTGCAGTTTTCCTTTCAGCAATGAAAGCCACTTCTAACAGAAGGGGCCATCAACCCTAACAGATGCAGCATTTAATGTAATGTTTTCCCACATCTTTATTTATTGCTAACCTTGCCTTAATTGTGACAAATGGTTTTGGGGTATTCTTTGTTGCTGTTGTGGTGGGTTTTTAAAAAAATCAGTGCAGCTGTATGCAAGTGTATTCTCTGCAATATATTTTTAAAAAGAATTCATTATCTCACCAGGGCTTTTTAGAATGTCTAACACACTTCCTTGCTTTAAGAACTTAGCAGGTTTGCAGAGCCCATCATATTCTTCTTCCTCTTCCTTCTTATTGCTGGTGCTGTTTACAGTGGTGCTACCTTTAGAAATAAAACAAAACCCACCTTTTACAAAGGAATCCACTTAGAATAAATTCACATTTGCTAGAAACAACAATTTGCAAGTTTCATTCTTCTTATATGAGAATCTTCAAAATTCTACCTTGTTTACAACAGTTTAGAGTTACAATTTGATTAAAAGCAGGCCTGTTACTGAAAACACACTTTGCCCGGATTTTGTAACGTGCTTAGAAATCACACATTAACTTTTTTTACATACAAAAAAAAAGAAAATGAATACTTTAGATTTGAAATGCTAAAATTTCTGTTACCTGGACTAAGTAAGGATGTCACTGGTGTATCAGTGGATCCAGAAAGCTCTGATGACTTTGCAACAGGAACACTAAATGTAAACTTCATCTGCTATGAAAAAGAAGAGAGTTTTTTAGATTCTAAGAAATTTTAATCAAGTTTCACACACAAATAATAATCTGAAATCCAGTCTTCAAACTTTTGGTGGATGCTGGATGAAAAATTACCAGTCAGATATCTACATTTTTTTTTTTCCCCCCCTTACCAGGGCCAATTCTGCTTTATTGTTCCACAATATTCTACTAAAGCCTTGAGAAAACATTGAGATTTATTTTACTTACAGACAATGGAGGTAGCACTTCCACCTCAGTAGATTTCACAATTGGAGATGAAAATACAAACATAGGACTGCCAACATTACTTGCTGGTTGTACCTGTATATTTAAAAGAATTAAGGTTTTTATCAAGAAGAAAAGCATCCAGGTGAAACAATAGCAGCTACCTGAATTCACTATCTAACACATTCTGCAGTGAAGTTGGGCAATCTGATGTTTGGTATTTCTGATCCACAGCTATGAGTTGTAATAAAAGAAAAAGCTTGCAAGTGAGTGCACAGGATGGACAGAAAAATCAAAATATGTCTCCCTCTCCACATCCCAATTGGAACATAACCCTGTTTTATTCAACAGGTTATGAACTCATGTTGGTTAGCTCCATGAACACCACAGAAAAAGTTAACATTCAGCAAGGCAGATCTGTACTCATCCTTTAAAGTATTCCCAATATACAGCCAAGATTTACCTTGTTCATCACTGCTTTTGAAACAGTGCTTGGTGATGATGAGACAGCACTACTGGCAGGAAAGCTGAAGTTGAACGTCGGCAGTGACGCAGTACTGATGGGCAGGGGGACTTCGGGTAGTTCTTCTTGCTCCACCTCCTAGGTGCAAATTTAATTGTTAGTAATTTTAATTTTTCCTTAAAGAAGTTGCAAATTATAATTTCTCACTTTCTTTAGAGAAGCTGTAGATCTTAATTTTTCTCTTTTTTTAAAAAAGTTCTACATTTTAGTTTTTCTCTTTCACAAGACATACTATCTTCCTACCCTGTCCCACCTTTAATTTCTTAACAAAGTTAAATATAACAGAGAGATCCACAGAAAAAGCAAGTTTTCAAAAAGAATCCTAACCTCCCCACCATTGCAGAAGGGAGAGGGGCACAGATAAGATTTATTTTTGGGGTTTCTACTTTTGTTATTAAAGATCTAGAGAGACATAACCATTCGGGGATTCTGTGATCCCCTTATCTCTTTAAGACTATAACTTCGTGCCAAGTAAGAAAAAGTTCCTCTTGCAAAATTAGGTAGGACAGCTGACAAAGTCTCTGAAGTCACCTAAACTTAGAAAAAGATAATATTTAAAGAAAGATGTGGGTTCCTTTGAGTATTAAACCTCCCAAAACAAAGCAAAGCACAGAACATGAAAAAGAAAGCCTGATGAGCAGTACAGAAGATCATACTCTGGTAAATCTAATCTGTGTTGTGTATCAGGATGCAAATTTGAAGTTCAAAAATCAATGTACCTTAAAACCTGCTGGTCTTACCCTTGTCTTTTAAACCCTTTGATTACCAAGATTACAATTAGTCAGGGTTTAAATGGGAATAGCCAATCTATTCACAACTTGCACAGTAGTACCAATATGTTCTCAGAAGTGACTAAGCAAAGGTGCACATTGCTACTACAGAAATTTAATGTACCCTATATTACTTATCATAGAGATCTGAAGAGTCTATCTCTGATATATCTCTGATATTGAGATAATTTCTATTATAGAAACATTCTCCAGTATTTCCTACTTCTTTATTTTGGATCAGCCAGAAGACTGAGTTAACCTTTCTACATTTAAGATCCAGTAGCAGGCAGCTTATATAACAGTCAGGAAAATAATCCTTGGGACACCAACGACCACGATTTCATTAAATGGAGTTTTCCCATTAAAACAAGAAAAAAACCCTCTTACAATGTGTTTGACTAAGTGCCAAAAATTGTCAATGATCATCAGCAGACATGCAAAAGTCTTCTGCTTCAGGCTCTTGGCCCATACCTTTCTACATGACTTAAATATAAAATAACAAAATAAAAAAGCTTTTTTTTAACTTGGCACTTGTTTGAAACATCATTCCTTTCTAAAACTCTACAAACCTCTACCAAATTTCTTCAACTGCCAATAGGAAACTTTATAGTATGAATCATATCCAAAAGAATACAACTAAAGATTTAAAAAATATAAAACTAAAGCTGAGGCACTTATACAGATAACAAAACTGAAGCCTGCTCTGAAACCCACAGCAATTGAACCGGCATTATTGTAAATTACTAAGAGGCAATGAAGTTATCTAAGCCAGATATTTCAGCAATCTCAGTAAGATCAACTAACCTGAGAGACTCTTACCAGTTGTTGTTTTTGTCCAGGTCTTGACGCACAGTATCGTTCTCTTTCCCTTCTGATCTTGCCACAGGCACTATCCATTCTTCCTCCTGAAGACAGACCATTGGATGCAGGAGTCTCAGGTTTGGGGTAGGTCAAATTGCTGGCACAGAATAAAAACACACAGGTTGAGGAAGGAGGATAAAAAGAGAGAAAAAGGAGGAAAAAATCAACTTATCAACTAATTGTTTCAAGCTATTATAGACACTAATAATCCTAGAACTGCTGCCTTCCAAATGGAATCAGAAAAAAACATCCCATGGGTTGCTAAATGCTGGTAAATAGCTGGTGTTCTGAACAGCAAAAGCTGAATAAGAGCAGCAATGAGAAGGACATACATAAAAAAACAGCCACAACATCCATAAAAGAATGATGACTAAGCCAAAAGGCCTGAAATAGAAGAACTGATTTAGATTGTTATTTTCTAATGTTTGCTTTTAATAGTCCAGACAGTGGAAATTTTGACTGCCAGTTCTCTGATTCTGTGATGAGCATGTATCTTTGAAGGGATGTAAAAGAATAACTAAAAATATATGGTCAGGGGGTGGGGGTGTGTGTGCGCTCATGAAATGCTGCCAATAGCTCTTATGGAATAGAGAGGCTTAAGCTTGTGTGGCAAGAAAATATGACAAAAGCTTCATAAGCAGCTCTGGCTTTCCTGAGGCCATCAGCAGAAGCAGCAGAGGTGTTTGGGTGTGCCAACATTCCAGAAGTCTTTTCAGACATGAATACAGATCCCTTTTGTAAGGCATACAAAGGCATTTCTCTGTTCATTACAAAAGCCTAGACCCAAACCAGAAAGACATCCTAATCCAAGTGGGAAGGGGAAAGAAAAAGAAAAAACAAAAGAAAAACCTCAAAACAAACAAATGCACCCCCACCCCCACAAAACCCTCACAACAACAACAACAACAACAAATCAAACCAAACCCATGCCACATCCCAAAATAGAAGTGAACTACAGAATAACAACAATAAAAATCAGTATGGCACTACAATGAAAGATCCCTGAAAAATTTACCATATCAAGCTTATCCCGCAGCCAAACAGTCATTCCAGAAGTACACTTGATGACACTGGAAGACACCAGGTCACGTTTCTGGAGGGCTGAGGAAGGTCTAAACCTCTCAGATACTTGCAAACATCTGCTTAGCACTGTAACCACTGAGAGGAAGCCAGATCCTTAAAGCCATATGCTCAAACTTTTCCCTAATCCAAACTGACAATCAGTTTGAATTCTGAAATAAAATCTTATGTCAAAATACATCTTTATTCAGACAATCATAGCATGCCTATGATAGCCCATATTCCTCTTTTCTGTTAACACCTGTCAGCTTCTAAGGGCCAAAGACAGTTGTCTTCAAGCAAGTCAGTCTAATCTACAATTCTGATACAGGTTTAAGAACTAAACAACCTTGTTAGGCTGAACAGAGAGAGGTGTACCAAAGCACTGCAGGTTAGCTGCATGAAGGGACTCTGGCCCTCATCAGTTTTGTTTTCCTAGTATAGAACATGACCACTGGCCACAGGACCACATGGCTTTATAGAAGAGTTAAAATAAAAGGGCTGTCTACTCTGAAGTCAAAAGTAGAAACACAGAAGTAAAACTTGTGAAACAAATAAAAAGCAGTATCATCAGTTTTCTGGATGTCCCTTTTACACAGAGAAAGCAGTTGTACCAAAGAAAATTTAGAACAGTTTGAAAACCCACAATTAACACCTAACATCTGTTTGCACCTCTGCCAAAACCAAAGATGCAAAGGTGGTTCCTCTGAAGTCAACCTACTAGATGGTAAAACAAAGTGTTGGCTTTGGGGTTTCTTGCAAGCCAAGAATGCCCAAGGCAACATAAGAATTGTTTGGAAGATAACCACAGAGCCAACACATTAGCAGATTCCCTAGTAGTGTTCTTTGAAAGGGATGAATCCTCAAAAAAAGGGTATCTTTTGAACACACTGTCTTAATTCAAGCATTACCCAAAAGATTAGTTGCCCAGAAGGAAGAGCCATCAGTATTATCTGATGTAATTCTATACCAGGTGAGCAGCATAATGCAAGTCAATCTCCTCAAGAAGAAATACAATTATTAACTCTCTTGGAATGTTTTGTTTCAGAGGCAAGATGGCATTTGCCTTCAGATGACTCTGAAGGGCTTCTGTTATTCATGCAAACTCAGAGCAGACAAGTGACTTTGTCATGTAAGGAGCATTAGAAAACAACTTTCCTCCAGCTTTTTGCTTAAAAAAATAAAAACAACTAAAAATTGAACATACTCCTTCACATTATATGGAGTTTTTCAGAAATAAATTCCTGTACAACACCTTCAGACTCCAAGCAATTATTCAATTACATGAAACTAACAGCTACTCTCCTAAGGAAGATGAAGATGCACAAATGGTTAAATTCTCTCATAATATATTTTTTCACTTTTTCTATTCCCTTTTACTGAGAACTGTTACTGCCCTTCCAAAAGAAGGCAAGCATGCAGACTGCACTGAGAAAGGAGAGGGCCCTCTTTTTTCAAGTGTTTTAAATGAATAGATTTATCATACCTTTCAGGTGATTTCACAGGCTGTTCTGCAGGAAAACTCTCCTCTATCATGTCCTGAAAAATAAGTTTGATTTCTTTTAAATCTATCTGAATGTATTTATAAACAAAACACAAAGAGAAGACAATCAAACACATTTTGTACTGTTTTTTAAAATTTATTTATACCACTGAATATACCTGTTTAAGCTTGTTCCCTAACTACTCTGACTATCCACTTTATTTGCAGCTCATATATTTAATACCTAGTCATTTTTACATTCAGAATGACACTGGAACCATGGGTGACTTTCTTCTGAAAGAGACACCAATACTGCTTTAAGGACAGTTTATCAGGAACTCCATCTACACCAAAGTGATCAGAATGGATAATTAAGAAAGAGCTCTGAACTGGTAATTGTTAGAAATCTCACTTGGAGCCTGCAGCTCACCTGAAACATTTTCTACACAACATCAGCACATTCCATCAGCTTTGTGTGCAGCAGCATAAGCAAAGAAATTGTTTGTTTCTGTCTTTTAATAAATATTCTTTCACTGTGAACAGCCTGGCCCAACAGCACATGACCACATTCTGAAAATAAGCACCAGCCACTCAGTGGGTACAATTATGTCCATAAAACCTCTAAGTATCTCTTTCAGAATGGTTCCCACTGTCTCAATGCTCACCTCAAGTATACTATTGGTACTCCTGCAAGAAAGATCACCTTAGTAGAATAATTGGTTAGACACATTCCTAGCTTGCAAGAAGCAGGCAAATTAGGACATGAAAATTTACTTACTTGATGCTCTGTATCTACCCTTTGGTGAATTTTTCTGGAATTAGCAACTGGTTTCAGAGATGGTTTAAAATAGGCGATCCGACTCCTTGTCAGGGGGATTAGCTTTGGTGTCGCAAGTTTCTGGAGAGGTGGATGTTGTGAATCCAGCTTTGAAAGGGAAGCAGCAATCAATTTATCCTTGCACCCACCCAAATTATCACAGCATTTACTGATGAAAAAAGTTACAGAACTATAAACCTCCCATCAGCCTCAGCACCCAGTGAAAACTAAGTGGAAAAATTGAAAACGTTTAGCTTGCAGAAGGAAATCACCAGAAAATCAGTTATAAAATCCAAAAAGCTACAGAAGTAGTCAAAGTGTGACTGCATCCTGTGTCAAACCTCCCTCCTCCCTTCTCATCAAGGGCTATGCTTTCTCCCTGCCAAACTTTATGAATTCCAGCATTATGAGTAGACAATTTCTCTATTTTAACCCAGTGACAGCTGCAACATTCACTTTCTGACTGATGTCAGGCTCTATGCTGCAAATCTAGTAGATCTTTTTTAATGCCTCATCACAGGTGTGGTTCTGCATTTTAACTGCAAAACCGTATCAGCTTTGTTTTCAATTATTTGGATAATTAATATTTAAGAAGGTAAAGAACTTACATGCTCTACTTTTCAACATTCTTGTAATTTATCATATTGCCAAAGACAGTACAGGAAATTTGAGACATTTATGAACTCCAAAGTGACTGTAGAATAAATTATACTCCTAACCAAGCAATTAGCATAGAAACTTGAGACGTTCTGCCTACTTTCTCATTACAGAATCACAGAATAAACCACGTTGGAAGAGACCTCTGAGATCACCGAGTCCAACCCATAGCCTAACACCCCCTCATCAACTAAACCATGGCACTGAGTGCCACGTCCAATCTTTTTTTAAATACATCGAGGGACAGTGACTCCACTACCTCCCTGGGCAGACAATTCCAGTGCCCAATCACTGTATCAGTAAAGAATTTCTTCCTGACGTCTAACCTAAAATCCCCCTGGCACAGCTTGAGACTGTGTCCTCTTGTTCTGTCAGCTGCTGCCTGGGAGAAGAGACTGACCCTCACTTGACTACAACCTCTTTTCAGGCAGTTGTAGAGAGTGATGAGGTCTCCCCTATGCCTCCTTTACTCCAGGCTAAACAACCCCAGCTCCCTCAGTCGTTCCTCACAGGGCTTGTGTTCCAGGCCCCTTGCCAGCCTTGTTGCCCTTCTCTGGACGCGTCTGAGCGTCTCAACATCCTTCCTAAACTGAGGGGCCCAGAACTGGACACAGCACTCAAGGTGTGGCCTCACCAGTGCTGAGTACAGGGGAAGAATGACTTCCCTGGTCCTGCTGGCCACACAATTCCTAATACAGGCCAGGATGCCACTGGCCTTCCTGGCCACCTGGGCACACTGCTGGCTCATGTTCAATCGACCATCAACCAGCAGCCCAGACCTCTTTCCGCCTGGACACTGGCCAACCACTCTGCCCCCAGCCTGTAGCGTTGGAAGGAGTTGTTACGTCCCAAGTGCAGAACCCGGCACTTGGACTTGGTAAACTTCCTATTGTTGGACTTGGCTCGTTTATTGAGCCTGTCCAAGTCCCTCTGCAAAGCCCTCCTATCTCCCAGCAGATTGACACTTGCCCCCAGCTTGGTGTTGTCCGCAAACTTACTGATAGCAGACTCAATCCCCTCATCCCAATCATCAATGAAGATATTAAACAAAACTGTCCCCAACATGGATCCCTGGGGGACACCACTGGTGACTGGCTGCCGGCTGGAGGCAGCACCATTCACCACCACTCTCTGGGCCTGGCCAACCAGCCAGTTCCTAACCCAACAAAGAGTGAACCTGTCCAAGCCGTGGGCTGCCAGCTTCTCCAGGAGAATGCTGTGGGAGACAGTGTCAAAGGCCTTGCTGAAGTCAGACAACATCCACAGCCTTCCCCACATCCACTAGGCAGGTCACCTCATCATAAAAGGAGATCAGGTTGGTCACCTGCCCTCATGAACCCATGCTGGCTGGGTCTGATTCCCCGGCCACCCTAGAAGTGCCGTGTAACGGCACCCAAGATGATCTGTTCCTTTATCTTGCCAGGTACCAAGGTCAGGCTGACAGGCCTGTAGTTGCCTGGATCCTCCTTCCAGCCCTTCTTGTGGATGGGTGTCACATTGGCCAGCTTCCAGTCATCTGGGACCTCCCCGGTGAGCCAGGACTGATGATAAATGATGGAGAGTGGCTGAGCAAGCTCATCTGCCAGCTCCATCATCACTCTATGGTGGATCCCATCAGGTCCCATAGATTTGTGAACATCTAGGTGACTCAGCAGGTCTCTGAGTACTTCCAGCTGGATAACAGGGGGCCTGTTCAACTCCCTGACCCTGTCCACCAGCCCAGAAGGACAGTTGTCCAGTGGACAACCTGTCATCCTGTTGAAAACCGGGCTTGAAGAAAGTGTTAAATACCTCAGCCTTATCCTCATCTTTGGTCAGTAAACTCCCTCCTGCATCCAATATAGAATAGAAAAATGTCCTTGTCCTTCTTTTTGCCATTAACGTATTTATAAAAATGTTTTTTATCATCTTGCATGGAAACGGCCAATTTGAATTCCAACTGGGCTTTTGCCTCTCTAATTCTTCTTCCTAGCAACTCCCTTAAACAATTCTGGGGAATACTTGACCTGCCTTCCAAAGATGATACATCCTCTTTTTTTTCCTTATTTCCTTTAGAAGCTCCATACCCAACCAGGCCAGTCATTTTCCCTGTCGACTCATCTTCCGGCACATAGGGGCCGTTTGCTCCTGCGCCATCAATATTTTTATTTTGAGGCATGCCCATCCTTCCTGGACTTCTGTGTTTTTAAGGGCTGCTTCCCAAGGAATTCTCTAAGTCTCTTGAATAAGCCAAAGTCAGCCCTCCAGAAAGTCCAGTTGGGAAGTTTTATTGATGCCCCTCCTTGTTTCGCCGAACACTGAAAACTCTATGATCTTGTGATCACTATTCCCCAGCCAGCCTCCAACCACCACATCTCCCACCAGCCCTTCTCTGTTTGTAAACAGCAGGTCCAGCAGAGCCCCATCCCTGGTAGGCTCACTTACCAGCTGTGACAAAAGGTTGTCCTCCATACACTCTAAGAACCTCCTAGACTGCCTTTTTTCTGCTGCACTGAATTCCCTGCAGATACCAGGCAGGTTAAAGTCTCCTATGAGGACCAGGACTGGTGATCCTGAGACACCTTCCAGCTGCTTATAAAATAAATTATCCATCTCATCATCCTGGTTGAGTGGTCTATAACAGACTCCCACCAGGATGTCAGCCTTGCTGGCCTTCCCCTTGATTCTAACCCACAGGCACTCAACTTGATCATCGATATCCTCAAGTTCCGTAGCATCAAAAGCTGCCCTAATATAAAGCATCAAAAGCTGCCCTCCTCCCTCTCCTCTCTCATCTGAAGAGCCTGTAGCCATCCATTGCAACACTCCAGTCATGCAAGTCATCCCACCACATTTCCGTGATGGCAACTATGTCACAGCTTTCATGCTGCACTGTGGCTTCCAGCTCCTCCTGTTTGTTACCATGCTGCGTGCATTAGTGTACATGCACTTCAGCTGGGCAGCTGATCTCACCACCCTTGGGCTCGTTTCTGGGAAACCTAGTTGCATCCCTCTCCCTCTTCCAGCCTAGTTTAAAGCCCTCCCAATCAATCCTGCCAATTCATGGGTTCAACTCCTCTTACCTTTGCTAGATAGATGGAGCCCATCTGGCTCCAACAGGCCAGGTGCCGTAAAAGTTGTCCCATGATTAAAGAACCCAAACTTCTGCCGACAGCACCAGCCCTCAGCCCTCAAGCCACTTATTAATGATGGGGGTTCTCCTATTCCTATCATCATATATCCCTGCTTCTAAAGAGACAGAGTGGAATACCACCTGTACCCCTGCCCCATCAACCACCTGACCCAAAGCCCTGAAGTCCCTCTTAAGTGCCCCAGTGGTCTTCCTCTCACTCTCATCACTGCCAACCTAGATAGTAATCAGTGGATAGTAATCAGAGGGCTAAATCAGCCCAGGGAGTCTCCGGGTAATATCCCGTACCCAGGCCCCAGGGAGGCAGCAGACCTCCCTGCAAAATGCTGCAGCTGACATATCAGACCTTCTGTTCCCCTCAGAAGGGAGTCACCTACTACAACTACCCTCCTTTTCGATGCTAGAAGTGGTGACCTGCCTAATAGTTGAAGTGTAACGGGGGGGCTCTCTGGGCAGTCTATTTCCTTCAATGTTGTCTTCCTGAGCCTCAGGATCCAGGGCCACGTCCCTGTTCTGCAGTGGCACCTGGGGAGGTGACAGGGGTCATAAAGACTTTTTATTAATTCCCTGAGAAGGGACCCATTTTCCCTCTCCTTCATCAACAAGGTCCCCTCGTACCACCTGATGGTAGGAGGCATGGGAGTCCTCTGACTCCTGGTTCGTTTCTCCAAGGTACAACAGAGTGAAACTCTGCTGGTCCCTTTCCCTCTCACATACCCTAAGACTCCTTAGTCTTTCGACTTCCTCCTCAAGCTCAGCCACCAGAGAGAGGAGATCGTTCACCTGTCTGCATGGCACACAGGTGTCTCGTGCACCGTCCCCAGGCACTGCTAACAGGCTCAGACGCTCCTCACAGGAAGACGTCTGGACAGCCATGTCCACTTTGGGGGGCTTTATTTGGATCGGTACGTCCTTATTCGCTCTAGCCTTTAATCGTTTAGAAACCACGGCTGAGAACCCAAAAGCAGCCCATCAGCCAAACCAACCTTAACACAAATCAAACCCCACCCGCGGTTGGATGACTGCAGCCCTGCCTGCACCAATTGCCACACCACGCCCTCAAAGACACGCCACACCCGTTTGCCCGCTCCTGTTCGCCGCGCTCCCCAGAGGCTGCTTTTAAACATACCTGTGGAAGCCTGAGCAAACCCCTTCCCACAGCGAGGGAGCCACGAGGGCAAGGCAACCGCCCAGCCGGCTCCTTTTAAACACACCTGGGGAAGCCCGAGCAAACCCCTCCCCACAACCAATCAGCCATGAGGATGTGGGCAACAGCAGGTGAAAAGTTTGCATGCAAGAAAAACCACTTTCATTCCTTTGGCTGCCTGAGCTGAAAGTGACCTTTTGTGGTTTTACAATTCAATGAACTTAACACTCCAACATGTTTTTAACAAAAACAAGGAAATAACGATTTACCACAGCAACGATTCAGTCCCCCCTCCAAACAGGAATTAAGGAGCATAAATTTACAAAAGTGACAAAATTTAACAATTTTCCAATTTTCTTCCTATCTTGAGCAGTAATAAAAAATTTAAGTATTAATTTTTTTGCTTAAAATAAACGTGGAAAGATGAACAAGATCTGAACAATCACTATTTTTCTATTTCTGGTCATTTCTGCAAGAGAAAGCTTTCCTAAACAGAAATGTTAGCATGAAACAACCCCAAATGGCAGGACAAGATAAAACCACTTCATGTGTGCTAGAGAAGTTGTTCTTGATTGACATATCAACAAACCACCACAAAAAGATAATATAATTCTCCACCTGAGTAATCTTCAGAGTCTTTCATCTAGTGTGGATAAAAAAGACATTTTTAGAAATTTCCACACAGTCAAGTCAGCTATAATTTACATAGGGTTAATATTAACTTGAATTCATGTGTATGTTGTCATTGAGGTTTGTGATATTTCTTCTAAGAACTATGAGGCATACAAAGTTACCTATCTCAGCTTAACATGTTACTGGTTCTTACCTGGTTTTGTCTGGATTGGAAGCCAGTCATATTCAGCACACTCCTGTCCACAGGCTAATGGGGCAAAAAAAGGCCTAAATGTTAGAGGAGGGTTCTTTCCCTGTGAGAGGGTTCCATCCAACAAAAACATGGGGGGTTTGTGATCAACTTACAGAAGACAGCGGACTAGAAACAGAGGATGGAATCCTTTTAGCATCCTGTTGAGAGAACAGGTGCAATAAATTAGACTGGACATGACATTATGAAACATCTTCACCCCATATTGGCACATTTACTTCAAGTACAAGAAATGAAACATTAAAAGGAGAGCCATTTACCGCCAGAGGGCTTGACATCTTCTCCAATGTCTGCAAGATGCGCCGCGCTGTGGAACTTGTCACACCATAGGATTGCACGTTTGCTTGTTTAGCTTTCATTTGTCTTTTTATTGGTGGCTGAAAAATTAGCATTGCCAATGTTATGATGCTTGATTTTGAGTCAAACACACATGTATTTTATGCCCTATGGCTACACTGATGATATAACCAATACTTTTGTAATGACAGAGAAAAACACACTCACTGAGCATTCCAGCCATGAAGAAAATACACTCTACTGACTTTACAGAAGTGGGGTCCCACATATCTTGCACATGGGATAAAGTAACAAAAGAAATCCTTAAATGTAAAAGGTCATAAAATGGAAGACGTTGGGCCTGTAGGATCTTTGAAGCAGTTACCAGTAAAACAGAACTGAAGCAAAGGCTTGTGCTGCAGAAAGTACTTTCAGTAACAAAACAGATCTCAGTTTCAGGATGGGGTAAGCAAGGCATCTCAAAACCAAAGTATACAATCATCATCAGGAATTTCTAGTTCTACTTCTCTCATTTCCTCCCTTCCCTCAAGATTACAGCAGACTGCAGATCTTTTTACTCTCTTTAGAAAGATAAAGATCTGATTTGAACTGTAACTGATTTAAACATAATACACTGAAAAACTACATATTTTAGTTGTACAACATGACCCTGAACATAACTAAAAACACCTTCGGGGCGACCTTTTTTTAAAACTATGTTAAACCTCTCATGTAACCACATCATGCTTACCACACTGCTACATGTAGACAAGAAGCAGATCACACAGCATATGGAACACACAAGTGAGACTCGCCGTAGGCAGCAACAAAAAAGTTAGGCTCTCCTTTAAAAGTCTGCCATTTGCTTCCTCTTTTCAGCATAATCCACACTTTTTATAATACAAATAGCTGACCAAAGAGGACTTGTAGCTTACAGGAAGTTTTAAATGTTCTCAAGTTTGATTCAACACCGAGTCAGGAAAAACTGTAAGTTTTCAAGGTTTACCTAAGTCAGGAAATTCTAGGTCCCCTTGTTCCATGGCAAAAACAGACAAGAGTAGGTCCAGCAAACTCTTATTTTCAGTTCCTTAAAGTTCTTTTTGACTTTTTATTTGTTTTAATAAAGGGCATTTCCATTTAAAAACATTAGCACCAAATCAGATTTTACTGACGTCCTTTTAGATTCAACTCTAACTACTGAGAGTAATCAGGATTTTTAATTTGCTGGCTCATTTTATAACACAAAGAACACTTGGGGGGCAAGTAACTCTTCTCAAGAGCCATCTGAACGACAGTAACATAGAGAGCACTCTGTTGTTTAACTTAAGATAGCATGTAGGACTGCATGCCTCCCTCTAAGTAACAAAAGTGCAAAGGATGAGCAAAGCTGCCTTTTATATACTACTGTATTAAAGAATGCACAGCTTTACACATGTTCATAGTTTGAGTGTAGGCACACGTGTTAAGATCTACAGAAAAGTATCAGGCAGGTAACTTTTGCTACTATAAACAAAAAGTTTTCCAAGTTATGACATCATTGTACTTATTTACGTGTTATTTTACTACAATACAGTCAGAGGCAGACAATAGGAGAAAATTGAAATATTTTAAATACTTAACAGAGGAAACCCCTACTACAAGCAACTGCCCAGCAACTAAGATGCTACTGTCATTCTTATGCATTATGATAAGCATTTCTACATAAAGTCTTACACAAGAATTTAAACAAAAATTGTAGGCTGAGTCGGCAAAATAGGAACTGTTGCCACATTTTGAGAGTTAAGCTCCCTGCTCTCAGCTTTTTAGGCAGAGCTCTCCTTTCTGTACTTCAACTACGTTTTCCCCCACACCACACTACTGTTGTCATACCTGATAAGCAGAAATCTGCACTTTTGTCTGCCTTGCTGCTGCGGCTGCACCACCATAAGAGGTCTTTCCAGGGTAAAATGGAGAATCCCCAAGCTGTCTTGTCTTAAAGACAGAAGTGTTTCCCAGTGACTACAGAAAGGTATTATGGTAAGTGGTTAGTAAAATGGCTATACATTCAACTAGATTACAATTAATACTGTGCAGTACTTACAGGAGAGGGAGATCCAAAAGCAGATAAATTGAATGCAGGTTTTTTAGAGCTAGATGCAGGATGCTGTGAGAGGGAATGAGATCTTTCAGCCTCTGGGGACCAGAGCAGTGGTGCTGAAGTATTTTTTGAAACTGTGATATCTGCCGAAACAACACACGCTGTATGTAAATGCCTTGTGCACACAGAGAACTTTAATATTAAAGATCATGCTAAATCCAGAGCTCTCTACAAAAAGTCTTACAGAATAAAAAAGTCCCTTAATACTCATTTCTCCAGCTTGCTAACCTTCAGAGTTCTTCAAACAGATTAATTTCACATATGGTATGAAAATCAAGTACCAACTCTGAACCTAAAATCTGTTCACAGAACTGCAAAGACACTACCTTACAGTAATCTTGCCAAAAGCATTCACAAGTTAATAGCCTGCTTCCAATACAATGCAATTTTAAGTTTTTCTTCTTTCACAGTGAAATAAAAAGCAACTGCATAAATACTACACATCTATAATAATATAAAGCTTTTCCTATGTTGGCAGTGGGTTGGAGGCCAGCATAGGACAGAACTGAACAGGTTTTAAACCTGAAAAATTCCCCAAAGGTTGAATTAACAGAGTTAACAAACTATTTTTCCAAAAGTTTTATGGAGACACAAGAGAGAGTTCTAGCAAACTGAGGTTACATTGCTAAGCCCTGGCAACACCTAGTCTGAATGGTAAAACTCTGATCTCCACAGAACTGGCTGAGCATGCCTCCATCCCCATTTATATGGGGGACTAGAAAAATCTGTAAACTTGCTGTTTGCCCTTTCTCAGTGAGATACCTAGGTCCCCATCTACATAAATACAGTTTGGTTTTTTTTACTTTAAAATGGTGTACATTCCTTACTGAATTTGGCAAAAAACCTGGCAGTATTGACAACTGATACCTTCCACCAAAAATATCAGAAAAAAGCAGCTCAAACTTGTTTAATCAGAATAGTTCCTTTACTGACTCCTGGTAAAAAACACCATTAAAATATCTTGTGTTTCTATTCGTCATCCATATTTACTCACATTTAACCAGCTGTGAGTTAGATATTCTGAGTCACTCCTTCTAGGTGATCAACCCAGCTGTCAAGCTACAGCAAGCCACCTTCATCTCCTACTATCCCAGTTCAAGATTTACAGATAATCCAGCTAAAGTTGTATTTACCAGCACTGACTGTAGAATATCAGGGACTCATAAATGTATTCTAAGCACAGTTATATTTAAAAGATGACAGGATTATATACTTCTAAAATACTACAAATTAAATATAACTCTAACATCCAAAGCTGACATTTGCCTACTTTACTTACAAAGGCAATGTGGAATACTAAAGAATACAAAGTACTTCACATTATCAAACAAATCAATTAGAGTACACAACAATTACCTTTATCAGATGCTCTAGAGGAGAAGCCACTGGTTGTTGAGATGTTATCATCATCATGCTGAGAGGTAGAATCTTTTATTTCTTTTACAAGAGACAGCCCAGGACTGCCGATGCCAAGTGTGGAAGATGTGGAGGGCTGACAGTGTGGTACTGTGGAATCCAACACAGTGCAGTTCAAATGGCTCCGATGAAGAGAGGGCCTTGTCAACACATCTGAGAAGTTTAATGCAGACCTGCTCGTGGATGGTTCTGCACAGGAGCAGTGAGACAATCAGCATCCCTACAGACAAGCCCACAGAAGCCAAAACCTGCTTTCTATCAACAGCCATGCTTACGGCCAAGTTCTATGCACAAAAATAGAGAAGCTGAATTTAACTTCCTCACTCAGATAGGGTTTCATCTGTCTGATCACAACAGCAACACTGCTTGCAATACTAAGTATTAATGTCACATGAAGTAGTTAATGATGGGATTTTACAACACCAAATTCGGACCCCGTGCTCAAGTGCTTTAACTGCATCTTTCACTACATCACACATGTATAAATTCCTACTTCTGCAGATAATGCTTGCAAAGCTTGCATAAGCTTTCCAAAATTTGAGATTACATGACAACTTACAGACAACTCTGCAGTTTACACCATTTTGTAACAAAGATGATGTTAGTCTGAATATGTAACACGAAAATGTGTATTTGCAGAGATTCTCAGGGGTTTATTTGTTCTGGTGTCATCACTCCTCCTTCCAAATTCTCCCATATCATGTCATGCTACAGGCAGGTTATCTCCTAATCATTAATTTTTGAGATTTTGGCACAAAGGAGAAGTAAGCAACGTGGCCTCAGTTGTAAGATAGGCATTTTTTTCCTCATGGAAAGGGTCTGTGAACACTGCCAGTGTCCTGCAAAAGGTGGTCTCAGCTCCAACTTGCCATATGAATGAAACAGCTATTAATGGCTATCTTGTCCGATATCCATCTAAGTCTACAGTCTCTCCCAGGATTTCTGTGTATGAACATAATTTTGAGACACTATCCTCTTGATATTTGCACTGAAGCTTAAACTAGATACTCCAATCTTCATAATCACTGCAGTACTAGTAATTAACTCTTCAAAGCACAGGGAGGTTTTTAGGACTGCCTTGTTTGAGATAAACGAAAGTGTTATCAGACCAGAGGCTGGCCAAGCAAAGGAAAACAGACTCTAGAACACTGGTACCTCACAGCTGAAGAAAAAGGCTTTCTAAAATAAAAATACCAGTAATAATAATTTTAAAAATTATTATTAACTACAGCAAGAAAGATTAGACTACAACGTCCACAAACCGCAGCACAAGCTACTGAAGGTTCTAGGGTGTCCCATCTGCTCCTGATTTCTTGGAGCTAGAAAGTTTGCTGTGCAGCTGTTCTCACTGAAAGGTCCTTTCACACAGTTCTTCAGGAAAGCCAACAACACATGTTACTTACTCATCAAGACCTTCTCTATTCCTTTATACAAACTTATTCTCAAGCTACACAGAGAGCAATAAAGCTCCTTATTTACAATTAGATGACATTGGTGACAAAGGTATTTCCTCATTATTTTTCATTCTGCCAACAACAGAAGCAACTGACTTTCCACACAGATGGTTATGAACATGTGTTCATACAAAATTTCTCTCCTTACTAAAAACTGAGTTCCCAAAATTGCTAATTTAAGAGAAACTCAAATTAGAGCATATGCAAATTTACGGAGTACTAGAGAAACAGTAAGAGGCACAGATTCATTTGTATATGGTAAAAGGGTTGCAAACTTCTTTGCCAAGAGTCCAAATAGTTCTCAAAGACCTCACGTTAGCCAGGTCACACTTTAATGTTACAAAATATTTCAAAAAGAATAATGTCATGAACAAAGTTCCTCAGATCTCCATTAAACCAACAAGGAAATTTAATAAACTGATTGAAGGAGCCCAAAGCTAAAAAAAAAAAATAAATAAAAATCAGGACACAAGAAGGAATCTTCCTCCGGCATTCTAGCATCTTGTCTTTTGTTTTGAGAACAACAAAACACATTTATGTTTCTATTACCTTAGGCAATTAGATAAACTTTCATTCCAGATCCTTTAAAAAGAAAATATAACCCAACACACTCGCAAATGAACGTTATCAATATTTTGCACTTGGCTAGCTGACTACCTGAAGTTAACTGGTGACTTCCAAGAGCTCTAAGTCAACCTCCAGTATGTTTTGCAATTATGTTTAGACTTTGAAGTTAAGGGAGTTTCAAAACCTGAGTTGCTGAGCTTTTTCCTTTGGTTTTGCTTTGTGTAGGGTTATTTTTGGTTGGGGTTTTTGGTTGGTTGGTTGTTTTGGTTTGGGTGTTGCGAGGTTTTTTGGGGTTTTTTTTGTTTTTTGCCTTTTTTTTTTGTCCAAACGTTCCTTCCAGCTTCTCCTAGAAATGCAGATTCAAAACCAGAAATCTGTGAATAAATACAGATGGTCAGAATACTAAATGATACTTCACATACCTTCGAAATTAATTCTTGCTGATTCAGGCGTGACTCTCCCATCAATTACCATGGCATCTTCATTTGCATAATCATGGTGATAGTTTACTGGATTCTCTTCCTCGTTTGCAGATTCATTTGTATCTACACATTTATCTTCCCTTTTATTGAAATACTTCTGCAACCATCCTGGTACAATGTTTTTCACTGATTCGGTCACTCTGCTAATGAGCCCCAGCTTGAAAGAAAAACACAGGAACACAGTCAGCAGCCTGCTCAGGGATGCAACCTTGCACACCCCTCGAAGGCAGACATTAGATAGCAATAGTCAGATGAATAAGGTGAGAGGGTGCTGGATCCTTGACATAGCATTCCTACACTTCTGGAACATGCATGACAAAAGTGCACCTAACATTGATTTACTACTAACCCATCAGTTTCTGCACTTGCCAGTGACCTTGGCAGAAGTTCAAAATTCTGAAACTACCGCCCAAGTTCACCAGACCTTGCCAAGTCACAAGGTCATGAAGAAATTTAAGTAATTCCTGATGTACACACTTTTTTTGAGGACTCCTCCTTGTAACACCTTCACTTGAAAAACCATCAAACCCAGAAGCTCAGCAATTATCTACAGCAATAGTGATGAGCACCAATACCTGCTAAAATCAGTGAACTTCAGTATTTCTTTTTCTAATACTGAACTGCAAGAACAATGTGCATCAAAAACCCCACAATTACGCTCTAAACAGTGAGGGTATCCTGAAAGGATCCTGAAGAAGTGGCTGTAGTTGAACAACAGACTCCTGACTACACGACTGTTAAACAGATCCAATTTGATTAAATTTCATTTCATGGTATGTTACAGCATCTCTAAACCTTAATATTCAGCAATTACTGAATACATAAAAGCCATTTTCATTTTGACATTTACCAATTATTTGTAATGCTTACATTCTACTAAGAAACAGGTATTTAACATTTTGTTTCATGCTGCCACTTGTTCCCTGAGTTCTCAAAATTTCAACACACCTTCCTGTCAAATCTCAACCCCGTGTGGCAGACTGCTTGCAGCATGGAACTCCCCCTTGTACGCTGACTGCAGCCACAGAACCAGCTGCTAACCCGTGCAAGCAAGCAGGAAAGCTACCTCTACAATTTCAACACTATGGAAACTGAAAAGCAAGAAGAGTTTGAACAGATTTTTCTTGAACTCCACTGCCAGTTGCTAACAAGTTTATCAAAGGCTCTGCCAAGGTACTTTGATATTTTCCTGGGTTTAGGCAACAACATTTTCTAAAAATTATTATTTGTGTGCAGAAAACTGAGAATATTCTCTGAACATTAGCTGAGTAAACAGCTCTGAAAAAAGAACTGTGTTGTATTCAACTTTCTTAAAAAAAAAAGCACACAAATGAAAAAAAGTGTATATCCCTCATTCAAGTCTTTCATACACAGTAACACAAACATCAACTTACAGGACACCCTTGAATCCGGAATAAGGAGGAGGGCTGGCAAAGAGGAGAAAGGGAAGGTAGAAAACAAAAGTCTTTTCACAGAAAGAAAGTCATCTTAATTTAAAATCTGACATTTTTCATCATGATCTGTAATTTAATCTTGTACTTGCACAAAGACAAAATATCTATTCAGGGACAGCTTAAACCAGACAGAATAGAGCAAAAAAACCATGTCTATCACAATTACTACAGTAAGGTGCACACTAATATGCCATGCTCTGGATGTTGCTGCCAAATCTACATAAATACTAAGACTCCAACAAAATACTAAGCTTTCCAACAAAAAGTACTGTGTGCCACACCAGAGCTCACAAGCAGTTCAGTGCATGACACCAGCAAAGAAGCAGCCTGTACTCTACTCCCAGCCCCTCATTTTCACCTTTATTTATGACAATCTGTTCCCAGGGGGTGGTGGGGGGCAGGAATTGGGTGTGAGTATTTTGCTGCTATGAATAAAAGCATATCAGGAACTCAGAGAAGTAAAAATTTGCCAAAATAAGCAAATGGTCAGAACACAAACTGCATCCAAGGCAATGCTCTTTCCAAAAAGCTAAGCATTACTACATTCACTATTGCTAGAGAGTCTCTCCATTAGAGAATAAGGCATTATTGGCCATAAAACAGGTGCCAGTATGATCTTTTTGATGAGGAAATGCTCCCAGGAATGAAAGCTACCTGAGATTCAAGAGGTAAGAAGTCATAGGCATCCAGAAGAGTAAACACCCAGTCATTAGTAATCCAAATGAGTAACTGGAGAATCTAGCTAGCCTAGTAATTAACCAAGATGACATTTCACCATCCGTATCGCACACCAGACTGGTTTGACCCTTTCTTGCAAATGGCAGCCTTGCTGGTGGTTCTCCACATAATCAGCATTTCAAACTGGGTAACACAGGGTAACTTCCCAAACCAACCCAGCAGCTGGAACTCACTCAGTGCAGCTGTACTGTACCAAGTACTAATGGCCTGTTCCATCTGGCTGAAGCACAGTGGTAGCCAAGAAGCACAGTTTTGTACTCCAGAATAATGCTGGCTTAGTGACAAAGCAAGAGAAAGCAAAATACATGTAAACGCTCCTACATTTTCTGTCTGCAAAATATATGGAAGCCACTGTGAAAGAACTATGCAGGCATTATGAATGAGCCATCATCAGACAGAGATCCCATTAAAGAATCGAAACACCTTCCTCCTAAAAGTAAGCCACACACCCTAGATATGCCTATTCAAACATACACAGACCAAAAAAAAACTGGAGGAGGAAAAAAAATTTATTATGTCATCTCCTACCTTCCCATCAGAGCTGAAAGTCTATCAGTAAAGCACTGTGGCTGGATTCCTGATCAAGTCAGGCAGTCAAGGTACTACTGACCAACTATACATTTGAACATGCATACACCTTACAGCACAATGTCATGTCACACTGTCTTTAAAGCTGGCATTTTAATCTTACCCTAACTTGTAGTTTTCTTATTCTTCAACTTCAGCACGTATTTGAACACCCTTTCCCTCTCCCTCCACCTACAGCACAAGCCTATACTGTCAGCAGCAGAGCACTCTCCCTGTACTGTTCCTGTGTCACCAGCTCTGCACTTTGTCCATCCCAGGTTCCCTGGTGCTACAATTTCCCCACACGGGAATCACTAATCCTTCTGGAAGGCTGACAATGATACTGCACATCTCACTGATGCCAACACATCCTCAGAGATGAAATACAAAAGACACAGCAGGAGACAACTCTAGCAGGCTTATTCTCCAGCAAATTGCTCAGATCCCAATCTCTTCATACCACAATTATGTACTAGTCCCTTGCAGAACACCTTCATTCACTACAGCTACTCTGAACACGCTCCTGCACAAAAACTGTTCTAGTTCCCAGTTTCAGGCAGTGGCACGCAGCTTTACTGCTCATAACTTCTCATTTCTACAGGCCACACAGGTAGCAAACTTTGTACCATGGAAGGGCAGAAGATGCACTGGGGCAATCCCAACTGCGCAACCACAGTGTTTTATTCAGTGAACGTTTTAGTCCTTAACTGGCTCATTTCAGAAGTTTGAGTTCCTGTCAGTACCAACTGCTGTCTTTGCATCTCAAATACACCCACACTCATCCCAAAAAATACCAGCAGGAAAACTGAACAAAATGAAAATCCACTGGAAAGACTCAGTAGCTTATGAATAGGTATTTACAACAGTTTTTGAAAACCTGTGCATCATCCCAAGTGTCTGTAGCTCTGCTAGGTCTATCTAAGTCTATGTATACAAACATCATAGCAACAGTAACTACAGTAACAGCTACTTCAAGGCACATTGGCTTGACATCATGGAATCACTTGACCTGCTAAGGTTGGAAAAGACCTCTTAGATCACTGTGTCCAACAGCTACCCAAGAGTCCAAACCCTCCTTGTTTGGCCATGCTCATTTCTAAGTTCCAAGCCCTGCTCCTTAGGGCCCAAGACTCATCTGAAGGGCCCAAAGCGTCATTTTGAAGGTCCCAAGTCTGATTTGGAAGGTGCAAAGCCTCATTTGTAGAATTCAAAGTCTTCTTCATGGAGTCCAAAGGCACATCTTCAGGCCCAAACCCTAGCTTCCAAAGCCTCCATCTCAGGAACCAAAGCCTCCTGTTTAGGATTCAGCCTTCACTCTAATGGGCTCAAAGTCTTCCTCTATGCCTCTACAGACCCATTTCTAAGGGGCAAAGCCTTGGTTTGTGGTATTGAAGCACCCTTTGAGGGCACAAAATCCAACTTCAGGTTTATAGCCTCCTTCTCACCACCAAAAGCCCACTTCCAGGGTCCAAAGCCCTGTCTTGAACATCCAAATCCTTCCTTGGAGGGTTCAAAGCCCTCTTTTCATAGAGTCACAGAATCATTAAGGTTGGAAAGCACCTTTAAGACCATCAAGTCCAACTGTTAACCAAGCACCACCATCACGTTCACCATGAAACCGTGTGCTCAAGTGCCTGCTCCACTGTCCTTCTCTGGACACGCTCCAGCACCTCAATGTCTTTCACAGAGTGAGGGGCCCAGAACCGGACACAGGATTCAAGGTGTGGCCTCACCAGTGCCAAGTACCAGGGGACAATCCCTGCCCTGCTCCTGCTGGGCACACTGTTCCTGATACAGGCCAGGATGCCCTCGGCCCTCCTGGCCACCCATGCGCACACCAGCTCACGTGGGGCTGCTGCTGAGCAGATCCCCAGCTCCCTTTCTGCCAGGCAGCTTCCCAGCCGCTCTGCCCCCAGCCAGGAGCCCTGCAGGGGGGTGCTGTGACCCAGGTTCAGGGCTCAGCACAACCCCTTATTGACCCTCACACAACTGACCTCGGCCCATCTATCCAGCCTTTCCAGATCCCTCTCTAGAGCTTTCCTGCAGATCAAGCTCCTGCCCAAGCTGGTGTCATCTGCAAACTGGCTTAGGGAGCGCTCGATCCCCTCGTCCAGTTCATTGGTAAAGATGTTAAACAGGACTGGCCCCAACACTGAGCCCTGGGGAACAGCACTTGTGACTGGTCACCAGCTGGATCTAACTCCATTCACCACCACTCTCTGGGTCCAGTCACCCAGTTTTCTAGTGGGCAAAGATTACAGCCATTCACACCACAGGAAGCCAATTTCTCTTGGAGAATGCCATAGGAATCGGTGTCAAAGGCTTTATTAAATTCTAGGTAGAGGACATCCAACATCCACAGCCTTTCCATAATGCACCAAGTGGGTCACTTTGTCACACAATGAGATCAGATTAGTCAAGCAGGACTTGCCTTTCATAAACCCACACTGGCTGCAACGCTAAGAAAAAGATATGTAGACAAAAATATCAGCAAACAAACAGGTGTCATAATTCACTACTTTAAAATACTGTTTCTTCAAAGGATTTATATAAAGAAAGAAAAACCAATAGTTTATGGTCACAGTTTGAATTCCAAACTTAAAAGCAGACTATTTCTTCGCCAAAAATGTTTACAGAATAGGACAGTTTTTCCAGCTTGTAAGGGTCTTTTGCACAGCATAGGGTGGGGAAAGTGCTGGCAGGAGGACTTGGCAATGACACATTACTCAAAAACATCCGTTTTGTAATTGAGTTGATTTCAGTCCAGGAGGCTTAAGTCTGAAAAAATCAGCAAGTCTTCAAAAAGAAAACCTGCCCCTAATGCTGAAGTTCACTGAAATAGGGCAGATTAATCCAACCCCTTCCAAACACCAAAAAGGAATTTTCTTGTCCTCCATTCCCCACAGTTACCTCATGCCAGCTCTGGCACATAGCAGGCTACTCTCCATACTGGCTGAATTCACTAATCTGGCAAAAAGTACGTGTTTCTCTGCTGGGCTAATGAGTTAAACTGGCTCAATGCACCAGAGCTGGCCAGAGAGAAAGCCCAATCAGGCAGACAGGACCAAAGGAACACAAAACTTCCCCCTTCTTTCAACCACCCTGTGTCTGTAGCGTCATTAAAGACACTGTCCCTTTCTCCTCTTCAACTCAGCCCTCCCTTGCGCTGCCACTAACACATGTAAGCAACCACATGACAAACTGTATCAAGGCTCTATCAAAGAGATCCAACCAAAAATCTGTCCATAGACTCTGATGGTGAGGACTACCCCTCAGGGGCACCAAATTGCTGGTGCAGCCCTTCCATGTGCCTGCATGGACACTCATGCAAAAGCAGGAACAGAAATGGAAATATGACATGATTGCCACTTGAAGCAGCAGACTTAGACTGGCTTAAACTAACTCTGCTTTTGCTATTTAGGGAGTGGCTTCAGTTTGGATGTAGGACAGCAGAATTTGATATTTCATTTAGTAAAAAGACAATACAACTTATGACTTAATATGAACAATATGTTTCAGGAATGTCATTAATTATGTAACATTTGAAAAAACAACTCTTTTATTTAAGGCAAGTGGACTAGTTCAGATTTATTTCTGAAAGTCACGAAGAAGGGATTACATTACCAGATGCCAGTGTATTTCTTTCTTATTGCTTGAAGTAAGCCTTATTTTCCTTAGTCTAGTTAGCTTTAGAATAAACATGCCATGGAAATTCAGGTATTTTCTGGCACTGTTTGCACATCTATACACATCATTATCACTGACAACTGAGAGCAAAGCACCAGTGTGTGCTCTGAGAGATAAACCAGTGCCTAACCCACTAAGTTAAATCCTTGTGACACTGAGTGGTTTTATCTCAAGTTTTGTCCACACCTCCAGTTGACACAGTGACAACATTACAAAAGGCACCACGAAGTACAAAGTACCTTTCTTCCCTCCCTTTAGGAAGCACTACATCAGGAATACTACAGCAGCAATCAGCAATGGGTGAATGTAAATTACATTCAGTATTACACTTTGAGATGGAAATCTATCAGCGTCAAAAATCAAAAGTTTAAGATTCACGAGACTAGTTTCACTTACAACTTTATAAGCAGTTCTTAAGTTCTTTCTTTCCCAATCTAAGAAGGAACTCCAAGTAGTTAATTTTTTTTAATTGAAAGACTGCCACAACTTAGCTGCCACAGTGTGTCTTCAGCTAAGTTTCACAGGCAGTAATTACATTAATTGAAATGCTGCTCAGATTATCAAGGAAACCCTGTAGTCTAAACTTACTGGTTTTACTTTTCTTTATTTCTGACATAACCACACAGACAAGAACCGGAATGATCAAGAAATCCATTTCCCATGGCACCAGATGGTCTTTACAAGACCATTAGTACAAATGATCAGATTTAGCAAAGTCTAACACACATTTTATATTTAGGCATAAAATTGTATATCTTATTTATAGGTATTCTCTATACAGCAAGACCTAATTCATTACAGTGTTTCAACATCACCCAACCTAATTGATAATGGCAAACTTTTCCTCTTTCCTGCATTTACAGCAAAGAAGTTTTCCATTTTTATGCATTCTTTGCATCTTGTATGCAAAGAAAGCATACAAGAGCTATCAATGCATCATTGCCCACACTACAAATTTGCTACCTTCTGTAACATACTAGACTCCCAGCAAAGAACTAAACATTTTCAATGCCATTTTGCCTAAAAGCACTCACGAACAAAACATGTAGTGGTGAGGACAGGCTACGTATTTAAAACACAAACACGGGCAAATTCTGCAACTCCTGAAACAACAGGTAAATGCCACGGGAGGTCAACACTCTGCTGATTTCCATCCCTGTGCCCAGTGCTTCCAGGTGAGGACATGGCTTTATAGTAATCTGAAGCATATTTCACAAAATTAAGCACTTAGGCTACAAAATCTGACACTCCTGACACTTTGGAAAACACAATCTTCAAACCAGAAGACTGGAATGAAAATTTTTAATATAATGGGGTATTGGCAAAATACAGCAAAGTATTCATATGCTCCCTCTGAAATATCTTTTCTGTCCATGTTGATCTACAAACTGAGCTGACAATACCACATGCTAGTCATTTTGCAAAATGTACAGCCAATCCTGTTGCACATTCAATATTCAATGTTATCTAATTCACAAATTTTAACCAGTAAATTAAAATCAAGTAATCAAATAATCACATTTAGTTGTTCTCCGTAATAACTTGGTATTTTGGCAAAACTCAAAACCTTGCTACTTTTTAAGTATCACACACAGACATTGTGCAGCATATAAAAAGTTAAGCCTCACAATTCATCTACACCAGCACAACCTGCAATTACTTTAAATTGGATGTATTTAACCCTGGTGCATACACTTCCTGACTAGATTTTAAAAGGTAAGAATTGGTGCCTAAGAGAACCAAAATAATGGCCCTTGGACACAGTCAATTTAACTACAGCAGCGATGGGTGGTGTTACATTCTTTGACATTTTAAGGTAAAATTCCCAAACTGTAAAGCCCGGGTGGCCTCAGCTCTGCTGCAGAGCAGTGATCTTCAGTTGTAAGGGGCAGCAGTGACCTTCTGGCCATATTTTTTCATCACACTTTAACTGACAGTATCAAAAGCATCTCACAAACATATAATCAGTATCTCCAAACACTGTTCTCTTACCAGCAACACGAAAAACTGCCATTGCACATAGAGATTATTTTTTTAGTGACTGATGGTAAAGGCATCTACAAATATGCATATATTCTACAACTCTATAAAGTAAGTTTAATAACAAATACTAAGGGCTGACATCAGAACACATGCACTGTTACAGCTGAATTTAATACGTATCTGGTTGTATCACAGTAATTCCCTAACACAGCTATATTTAAATAAGTTTAAACTTTGTTTTCATCTCTTTAGCTTAGGATGATTTTAATTACAAATGCACCTATATTACAGTATCACCAATTTAGTACCTTGTTATTGCAAATATTTCAGTGCCTCACTGTAATCTAGTCTCAAAGAAAATGACAATTGAACAGTTTAACTCTGCTTGGTTCACTTCAGTCTTGGAGGTCACCAGACTGAGCTCTAATAAGGGAAGGAGTAATGAGACACATCTACCTCAAAAAAGGTTGATTCAAAATATGATCATAACCAAAAGCCAAGCAGACCATCTCTCCAAGACACTCTCACACAACTCTTTCCAGGAGCAGAATTACTGTCACAGTATTAAACAGCCTCCCCAACAAGAAAGAAAATTTTCTACTGGCATGGCTGTTGGCTAAGTTTGCATGTGTGCTTATGCACAGCTATGGGCTCAGTGCATGTTGGTGTCCAGGTGTTAGCAGACACACTTCAACCCAGTAAATGTGAATGTGAAGATGAACTTATGTTCAGTTGAAAAAACCACAGTAGTCTCAACTAAGCCAAACCCACCCAAAGACCCTGTACTTAAGTGCAACATGCACAGGTTCATAGCATGTTTTGGGTTGGAAGGGACCTTTAGAGGTCATCTAGTCTAACCTTCCCACAGTGAGCAGGGACATCTTCAAATAGATCAGGTTGCTCAGAGCCCCATCCAATCAGACTTTAAATGTTCCAGGGACAGAGCACCGACAACCTCTCCGGGCAACCTGTTCCAAAGTATGAACACCTGCTTTTTAAAAAATTCTTCCTTACATCCAATGCGAATCAACCCTCCTTCAGTTAGAACTGTTATTCTTTGTTCTTCTAAAGAGTCCCTGCTAAAAAGTCTGACCCCATCTTTTTTTCTACGTCCCCTTTAGGTACTGAAAGGTGACCACAACGTCTCCCCAGAACCTTCTCCAGGCTGAGCAGCCCTAACTCTCTCAGTCTGTCTTCATAGAGGTGCTCTTGCCCTGATAATTCTTGTGGCCCATCTTTGGGCTCACTCCAAAACCTACAGCAGAAGAATGGAAAAGTGTATCACATGACCTACCACTAAAAAGACAGAAGACATCTTTTAAAACTGCAAAACAGCAACCCTAGAAAAAAGCCTCTTAGCTACTCTCTTTTTGAGGCCAAGCTTGCAATTTACTCTAGAAAAACTGCAACAGTGAGATGGAGGCATTATTTCCTCCCTCAAAAAGCAGCACAACCCCGAAGACAGAATCAGAGGATGGACCAGCAAAAGGATTACCAACCTAGAGTAACAGTGACGTACACTGAAACCGTGCCTGTGCATGCTCTGGGGTGCAGCTGCAGCAGCTCTGACAGAACCACACACACACAGAGGCTGCATGGCACCCTGAAGGTCACTTACTACAACCTCATGCTCAGAGAATGGCCAAAACCAGCAGGTCACCCACAGCTGAGTCCGCCTGGGTTTTGAGACCTCTCCAGGCAGTTCTTCCAACATGTTGGCTATCCTCACAGTTAAAAGATTTTTCCTAATATGAAATCAGAATTTCCATTTTTGCATCTTGAGTCCATTGTCTATTTGCATTGCTATGAATCCCTTAGAAGAGCCTTGCTACACCTTCTCTGCAAACTCATTAGGTGATTTCTGCTCTTAATCTGAACACACCCAGTTCTCTCAGCCATGGGACGCTGGCCCCCTCATCACTGTGGTGGCCCTTAACCAGACTCACTCCAATATGTCAACACCTTTACGGTTTTTTTACTGCAGAGACCAAAACTGGACACAACATTCCAGATGCAGTCCTAGAAATGCTGAATATAGGGGGAAAAACAACTCCCTTAACATCCTTCCCACACACTTACTAATACCTCCCAGTATGAAGCTGGCCATCTTCACCTCAAGGGCATGCTGCTGACTCACATTTAACTTGCTGTCCAGCAGGTAGGTAGGGTTGTTTTGTCCCAGATAAACGACTTAACAATTGCCTCTATTAAACCTCATGAGGTTCCTGTCAAGTTCCCTCAACGGCAGCCCTATCCTTCACCATACAACAGGGCTGAAGTCCCCCAAGGCTTAGTATTCCCTGGGAAAATGGTGAGGATTCAAGTCATTCCTTCATCCCAGGTTATTAATGAAGACATGGACCAGCCTCAATATCAACCTCTGAGAGCTCTATTAGCAACTGGCTGCCACTGGAACTTTGTACTGCTGGTCACAACCCTCTGAGGGCAATGGTCCTGCTAATTTTCCAATCACTTTACAGTCCACCTGACAAGTCCACATTTTGCCAAATGGACAACAGGGATCACACGGGAGACCAAGCTGCAAGCATTGCTAAAGTCCAGGTAAACAAACATTCACCATTTGCCCCATGTCCACTCATCCCAGAGTGTTATAAATTCATGTATGATGCTGGTAGCCCACCACCTGCATCCATCTGCAATACTTCTGCTCAAACATTTTTGGGCACACAGAAGAGATTTTGAACTCTGTCCTCCCTCAGTTGTTAGAATCAGCAGCAGCTCAGTTTGTCCATGGCAGGGGAGCAAGAACTGGTTCTAATTACTGACTGCAGGAATAAATAACTCAGAGGAAGTGAAGTGTTGCCAGCAACCAAAGACAATTTGCAGTGTCCCAGCTAACACAGTCAATTATTTCATCTGCTTTTTTCTTCTTCTAAGATACCACTCATTAATATTGCTTCTCCCCAATACGTCAAAGCCTCCAAGACTGTCACAACAACACTTTGAAAGACAAACCCCAGAATATAAAATGCTAAAGCAATCTTTGTCCACAATTTGTACCAGTGTACAGTACTGTCAGCCTAAATGAGAGAAAACTTTCAGTATCTCAGTTTTACAAGTCTTCCCAATTAGGATACATTTTTGTTTACAGTACCAGTAGAAAGCCAAGTACCATATATAAACACCTGTTTTGCTAACACAGTATCATAGTGCTGGGACAGTGACAAAAATTCTGATGTTGACTATTAGCCCACCTTTTAAAACAGATCTTTAAATATACATTAAATACTTCTTCAAATCTGCTTGTTTTATCTCAATGTGCTAGCCTAATACCAAAGCACATCAAGCAGAGTTGCATACAAATACAACCATCAAAGTATGCTGAAAGGTGCAATCCTGTTGACAAGAGTTAAAGCAATACAACTGTACTTGTGTAGGTCTACATGGACAATCCTATAGATTTTTTTAAATTAGTATTTTCCTGCTTAAGGTCTATGAAATATTACCTAGCTTACATTATTCAATATGATATTCTAGGAACTCTTTAACATCAAAGTTTCAAAACTTCCTCACAAAATAAACCCAGTGGTTTGTAAGCTCCATTCTGCCCACTGCCTGCAGTCACTGCCAAGCAAGGCCTACCTTCAAGGCAGCAGCAGGTGACAATGCAATGCTTTAGACATTGCTGCACACAGTTTAAGCTCCTGATCCTATAGCTATTCCCTCTGGGAAGAACCTTACAGGATGTCTCCAGTGACTTGGTGAAACCCATCAATCCAAAGGGGCTTTCATGACCAGGACCAATGAAAATGGCTTTCAGTGGCCCTCTGTCAGGTAATGTCCTTGCTACAACATGCACAAACTTAAACAGTTTCCATCAAGGAAAACATTTTTGGATTTGGACATCTACATTATAAATATGCACTGGCATGTACACAGGTAAGAAAAAAGGAAAACATCACTCCTCAGCAGAAGTTTTAATCTACAAACATTATTTCTAATATCAAACAGGTTTAAGCTGAACTTGAACATAAATACAGACATTTATGGGAAGGTTATAAACACTTTCCAGGTAATTGTTTCTTCTCATGCTTAAATCTGATTGTGTGAGCTTAAAAGTCCAGCAGAATCAAAGTTCTCTGACTTTTCATTTGAATGGTTAATTATCAAATTTTAAAATTGCCAAAAAAAGTTAGTTTAGTCTCTTCTCCTTTAAGTGGCATGTGAAATCTTTGAAATCTATGTTACCTGGATGAGAATGGCACTGTTCCAAGCTAAACCAGTGTGTGTGTGCACGCACAAGTGCAAAATTAAACATAAAATTAACAATAGGAACATACAGGTACTATTCTAGAAGCACTTTAATAAGCCAACAATGTAAACATCCCTCCCATTACACATCCACGTTGGTAATTCCCATCATCAGTTTATGGAAATGACCAGACAAACCACCACTGAGAAACACTGGGGCCACCTCTGGAAGATGAAACCCAGATCCTGGACACAACAGCTCCCTCACTTGCAGGTACTCAGCTCTCAAAGAAGCCACAATTTTAACCCAAGTGCCTGAGCTTCTAAAATGGTGCAGGAGGAGACTGGGCATTTCAGCAGGGGATGGCCCAGTAAGCAGCGTGGAGCACTCTGAGCAGGGGGGAACCTAAAGTCAGTGCATTCAGCACGGAGCTGTAAA
This sequence comes from Climacteris rufus, assembly GCA_013398175.1. Classification (NCBI taxonomy): domain Eukaryota; kingdom Metazoa; phylum Chordata; class Aves; order Passeriformes; family Climacteridae; genus Climacteris; species Climacteris rufus. The sequence goes on along the minus strand of VZRZ01007319.1, from coordinate 770,057 downwards.
CGTTCTGCCACTAGAAAAGCAGTCAATGGGGAGAACTTCACAATTCTAGTCCAAGAACACCCAACATGGAGATACAAAAGGGTTCTTTTCTTCCTGAGATGGGATTCCCACACCTCAAACCTTCACAGTGAGTAAGGTGATACCGTCTTTACTTCGTGGTGCTGCTACTTTTTGTTTCTTGGTGCTGCTGACAGTGCACTTTTTATAAGGCAGGATGGTTGCCCAGAAAGGAAAATACCATGGTTTAGTTCCTTCATTAGTGGGGAAATCTGCACCAGTATCTCCACCTTCCAGGAGACAATGTAAGCTGCAAGTCGCATCTTCCAAGCAGCATCTGTTCACCTCTCCTAATTGAGACTGGTTTAAAAAAAGGCTCTACACTTAAAAAAACACACATGCAAACATAACGAAGGATGGCTATATCGGCTCTTGGGGAGAAAAGGGCAGGAAATACTGCACTTTGCATGTTTATTCCAAGAAAATACAAAACAAATAACTTCTGAAATCACGGATCAGAGGCTTCCACTCTTGGAAGGTAACATCTTCTTATACATCCCCTTCCTGGCTCAGTGAACCACGCATTCTTTTTCTGGGTAATAACACAGTTTCAGTCAGAAGAACTGAAGACAACACACAGCTTGGCAACTGGGATATTTGCCCAGAAAGTGGAAGATGTAGGTTGATGCCTCTAGGCAAAAAAGAAATCTGAAGCAGGGTCTATCACATTCTGAACAAATGCTTCAGTTAATCATCTTCGAAAAGCAGCAGCATCTCCTCTTCCCATTGTCTTCTAAAGCTGTTGCTGTATCTAATAGAAGACTGACTCGGCAGCACATGTTGGGCATGATTGGAGAATTCCCACCTGACCAAGCTCCCTGGGAGACTATGGCAAAATAACATCAAGAAAGAATAACAACATCGGAAAAGCACACGACAGGCTCACTATTGTAAGCCTGGCACCGTGCTACTCATCTCTCACACAAGTGGAAAAACAATCAGATACTCTAGGAACTTTAAAGGCATTGGCAAGGCTGCATTCAGTGTTTAGGCAGTTTGGGAGCTTGATGATGAGAGACTGACTTTTCAGGGCTGCAATCCTGACCACAAGCACGCAGAACAGTTCTAATGAATTATTTCTGTGAGCTTACTTATTGATAATAGTTAGGGGAGGGGGAGAGATATAACCTCATGTCCAGATTGCACTGAGCGCTTCCCTGTCCTCCCAAACTCATTATTGAGAGACAATTAACACCAAACCACAGAATACTTCTGCAGAATGGATTTTTACATTGAAAATAAGAGTACCCATCAATTAAATTTCAATTCAAGTTAGCTATCTGCCACGAGCTCATCTTTTTATGTAATGCAGGTTAGTGAGCTGCATAGAGTTAAAAAGCTACCCCTTATAACAAATGCACATATCTGACACCTAAGGGGTTGCCTATCTACCATTTATTTCGCCAATATATTATTTGCTAATTTGATCTATGTATACGATTTGCAGTATCCCTGCTCTAGGCTGAATCCCACAAATATCCCCCAAGCACATGTTTGCTTTGGTACATTGTTTAAGTAAACCTACTAGAAAACACAGAGAGAGAACAGACAATGGAATAACCAGAAAACCATCTAAGATAATTATTTTAAATTCACCTGCAAGTTTTAGCAGCTATCTAGAGAGTATCACCACATGCAGGATATTGCAATTTCAACGTTATTCTGTTGCTCATGTGAGAGCTTTCAACGTTTGCTCTGCAAGTGCAGTGATTCTTTGGATGAAGCGTCACCCTGCCAGCTTTACAAGGACAACACTGGTGATCACTGTACTTTACGAAGGAGTAAGTGTAGTACTTCCCAAATCACAAAAACTAATTGAGCAACAATTTGTGCGTAACACACCCTCAATTTTGCATAGAGTATTTAATCCCCTGGCTTATGTTACCAATTTAATAACGCAAACTCTTTGCCTTTACTGTCAATTTCATGTTCATAAATACACGTGAAAGGCATTTCCAGAGCACTGTCTCCAGGCCTCTTGAAATTCCTTGACACACAGTCGGGAAGGATCTTGGCTTCTACTCCCTGCAGTCACTGTAAATGGCGAAGGATCTTTGTACTGCAATTTACAAACTGACTTTTTTTTTTCTTTTTTTTTCTTTTTTTTTTTTTTGGTTACTCATCTATTCTCTCCTACAATTCAAAGGAGAACGAACGTCTTATGAATTACATTTCACTTGCACTGCATCAGCACGTTTGGGCACAGGCAAGACAGTGAACAAACCATCAGATGCAGGCCTGAGGGTTCTGCACGCAGCATCCTACCAAAAAAAAAAAAAAAAAANNNAAAATAAAAAAAAAAAAAAAAAAAAAAACAAAAAAAAAAAAAAAAATGGAAGATACCTAACTACACAGCACCCTCACAGACTCAATTGAAATTTGTCAAGAAAGGCAAAGATCGGAAGCGATGCACTTAAATCTGAAAAGTAACTACACTTGGTAACCGAGTTAAGATCAATTTAAGCACGATTTAACCGGGCAGCCTGGAGACAAAACGAGCATCCCGCGGAGTGGGAGCCAGCCCGCTCCAGTCGAGCTGGCGAGGGAATGCGCACCTACCCCTTCCCGGCCGCCGCCGCCGCCTCCTCCTCCTCCTCCCGCCTTTGCTCCTACCTAGAGGGGGACAGGCGGGAGACAAAGGGGAGGCGAGGATCCCCCCGCGGCCCGGCGGTGCCGGAGCGGGGTGAGCGCCCGGAAATCCCACAATCCCCGCGGCCCCGGCGGGAAACCTTTCCCTCCTCCCTCCCCGCGGGCCGCTCCACCGGGAAACGCCGGCCTAAAGCCGCGCACGTGGGACTCTGTGGAGAGCGGGGGGGGCGGGGAGGGGGGCGGAGGGAAGAGGCGGCTCTGCCGGGTCGGGCCTCCCGGGCGCCTCCTCCCGCCGCTGAGGGGAGCGCCGGGGGATAGGAAGGGTAGGTGGGGAAGGGGTTCGCGGGGCTGACCCGCGACCTCACCTGCTGCTTGCCCCTCGCGTAGGGCGGCTTCGCGGCTCCCAGGTGGTGACGCCGGTTCCGGATCTTGC